>JAJGRW010001227.1:417867-692945 GCA_025461045.1 Carex parvula | reverse complement strand
TACCTTCCACACCCATTTTACTGAATCGATGTCCAGTTGCGTTGCCCGGACGTGGACGCGCACATTGTCGGACCTCTTTTCCTTTTGGCCGACCTGATTGGGCAGCAGCTTGGTGCTCGCCTTCTTCCTCATATCTACGTGCTCATTCTCAATCGACATGGTTCTATAAAAAAAAATAGAACTTTTTCAGTAATACCAAAGTAAATACAGTAAATACATGCAGTAAATACCAAAACTTTTATACCAAAATTTCTTCGCAAGGAGGTGTTGAGCGTTTCCCGAGAAAGAAGAGGTAGGTTGTCGGACCGGAGAGTTGGTTGGATAGGAGGCGACGAAATCGAGGTGAGGTGGGGAAGGACTCGAAGCAGCGCGAGCTAAGTTTCGAAATGTTTGGAAAAGAATTGAAGGCGCGAGCTAAGTTATGAAAAATTTGGAAGAGCAGCGCGTAATAGTATTGTAACCCTAGTTCTACACGGACAATTCACTTAATTCATTCTTGTTGGAACACTTTTATACACGGACATTTGATCTACACTCCGTGTAGAGAGGAAGTAGAAGATATACACGGACTTTTTATCAAATATCCGTGTAGAGAGAACCTCTCTCACGAATATTAACTTAACACCCGTGTAGAATGAGGGGGAGCTACACGGACTTTAATTCTAAAGTCCGTGTAGAAAGATCCTTTCTACACGGACTTGATTTTGACGTCCGTGTCTAGACCTTTTCGGACATTGCAACAACACTCATGCACGAATACCTTTTCGACACGGCCGTTTAATTAAACATCCGTGTCTTTTTACAATTATACACGGACATGTAATTAAATCCGTGATAAATATAAAAATCAATTATTATTTGTTTTGTTTAATTTGAACAATTCCACGACGGAATTCGAAAAGTTGCCTTTTTATTATTTCTAAGGAGAAGACGAACGACTCTTCAAAATTCTATATAATCTGAGAAACCCCGATTGAGATTTGGAATGTTCAAATGGCCGTGCCACCACCCCCCAAGTGTGCCACGGCGAAGCCCAAGGGGGCACCCACCACCAAATGTGACAGAGCCACGGCCCCCCTCAAACCCTCCCAAGTCCCTCTCGAATTCCCGCCGAAGTTCCCGCAGTCCCTCCTGGCTTCGAAATGCCTCCTCCCTACGTGAAGAGGACATGGCCATGGCCCCCCTCAAGTGTGCCACGGTGAAGCCCAAGGGGGCACCCACCACCAAAGCCCCTACATAAGTAGGGGCAAGCGAGCCCAGACCATTCTTCCCTTGGATTACAAGGACCAAGGCAGCCACCACATCTAACTAGTTAATTAGTTTTTTTTTTGTTGCTTGTAGTTATTTTGTAGTTTTTCTTTACATTTGTTGGTACATGTATGAGGATCCTTTCTTTTGGTACGATGTATGGGGATCCTTTTTTATGTAATATATTTTGTTCTTTAATCAACAATTTTCTTTTACACAGTTTCTTTTTTGTTAAATACTTCATGCTATCTAAATAAATACTTTTATAGATATGAATTAGCAGCACAAAACAACAACATGCCACAATATATAAGCACTACAAAGGTTATTACTTAAAAACCTTTAATATTTAAACTTCGATTCTAAGTAAAATACTTAATGCTGTCTAATAATCTGATTTGAAAACATAAATTAACACTTACCTGATATGAAGAATAAATAATTTATGGGACTTTACAAAATAATTACAAAAGCTAGCTTTAACATAGAATAATTTCCGAAAATTGCAAATTAATAAACCTTTTTACACAGGATGTTTAATTAAATGTCCGTGTATGAATACCTTTCTATACGGACGTTTAATTAAAGGTCCGTGTAGCTCGCATAGCATTTCTACACGGATGTTCAATTAAAGAGAACGGAGTAGGTCCGATGCCCATCGGACCTACTTTCATGTTCAACGATGATGACCGTCCGATCTAATTTAAGATATGCGCACACGGAAACTGAAACAGATACGAACGAATATTAATCTATTCCGCACGACTTTTAAAGCAAATAGACGGTGATTAAGCCCATCGTAAGCAATACGAACGAATCAGATAAACTTTTTTTTTCAACGATGATGACCTACTTTTAATATGTTATGTACGAGAGCAGCTTGTGTTCGATGCCTATTGGACCCAAAGTGAGTTCGATGAGCTCTATGACCGTCCGATCTATCTCAAGATCCGTGAGCACCGAAAATTAAAGAAGGCGTGGAAAGTTCTGGCGGGAATCAATCGTAAAACAGATGGGCATCGGACCCAAGCTGCTGGGCGCGAAAGTTCTGGCGTGAACCCACTTTGAGTCCGATGGGCATCGGACCCAAGCTGCGCGCTCCCCTAAAAAATACGTACATAAAATTGATTCCCGCCAGAACTTTCGCGCCTTCTTTAATTTACGTGCGCACGGATCTTGAGTAGATCGGACGGTCATAGAGCCCATCGAACTCACTTTGGGTCCAATGGGCATGCGACACAAGCTGCTCTCGTACATAACATATTAAAAGTAGGTCATCATCGTTGAAAAAAGTTTATCTGATTCGTTCGTATTTGCTTACGATGGGCTTAATCACCGTTCGATTTGCTTTAAAAGTCGTGCAGAATAGATTAATATTCGTTCGTATCTATTTCAGTTTCCGTGCGCGCATATCTTAAATTAGATTGGACGGTCATCATCGTTGAACATGAAAGTAGGTCCGATGGGCATCGGACCCAAGCTCCTCCCGATTTTTTAGAGTGATTTTTGTGATAATACAAGTTAAAATTCAAAGATCTCAGATAATACAGCTTGATGGATGGGTAATAAAGATAAAATTCCATCAAAATTTGCTGCACTTGATTAAAGGCTGTAATCTTTGATTTGAACGGTCCCGATCAATCAACGGACTAACTATTTTTGTGCGTCTTCACAATCTCACAAGGCAAGAGTTTATGTTTCATGAAACATAAACTCTTGCCTTGTGAGATTGTGAAGACGCACAAAAATAGTTAGTCCGTTGATTGATCGGGACCGTTCAAATCAAAGAGCATTGCATTATTGTCTTCCGTGAAAGTTTGATCAAAAAATATTTTATTTACACATCTATCTAGTGATTGAAGATTGAAGTATCGTATGGCCACAACCACTTCGTGCTGGATCAAACCTCATACATAATAAATTTTCCAAACTTTTATGTTGGTTACATTCAATGTCCTCCCTTGATCATTTTGAAACAGATATGGAATGATTTCATTGCAGATCGACCGTTGATTTTCCGCTTGAAAATGAACGGTCCAAAAATATTTTACAATTGAAGGGACATACAATGATGAAAGTTTATAAAATAATATGTATAAGTATTATTTGGCCATATAAGATGTAAAAAAAAAAATATATTTTTGAATTATTTTCGTATGTACTGTTGTACATGTGTTAGGTGATTAGTAAATATCATGCTTTGTTGACCGTCCGATAAACGAAGAACGGTCCTGATGTCTTCATTTAAGAGGTGGTGGGTAGATTTTCCACACTCTCTGAGGTAACATAATATTTCTGTTTAGATCTGGTTCTAGATGATGCACAAGATCCTTTAATATTTGTGCATAATAATGATTAGACGGTCGGATATAACCACAGATATTATGTTACCTTTGAGTTTACGAAAGCCCCTTCTATCCCTCCTCTCTGTGGATAAATTTTTTCGAATTTTCCTCCTTTAGCTCCCAAAAATTCAAAACAAATTTCACGAAAATTTTCGCCTAGGTTTGCTTTTCCCCGCCTCACTTTCCCTCCCCTTTTTACACGGATGTTTAATTAAATGTCCGTGTATGATACATTTCTACACGGACTTTTAATTAAATGTCCGTGTAGCTCGCTTTGCATTTCTACACGGATGTTCAATTAAAGAGAACGGAGTAGGTCCGATGCCCATCGGACCTACTTTTATGTTCAACGATGATGACCGTCCGATCTAATTTAAGATATGTGCGCACGGAAACTGAAACAGATACGAACGAATTTTAAACTATTCCGCACGACTTTTAAAGCAAATAGACGGTGATTAAGCCCATCGTAAGCAAATACGAACGAATTACGAGAGCAGCTTGGGTCCGATATGCCCATTGGACCCAAAGTGAGTTCGATGGGCTCTATGACCGTCCGATCTATTTCGAGATTCGTGCGCATGTAATTAAAGCAGATGCGAAAGTTCTGGCGTGATCTTAAAGCAGATCAGACGGTCATCGATCACAAAACAAAAAAGTTCTGGCGTGATCTTAAAGCAGATCGGATCTACTCTCAAGTCTTAATTTGTAACTGGAAATTAAATAATATAGAGTTCAAGAGCACAAAAAATTAAAATACTTCATATATTAATTTCAACATAGGGATAGTTACTGGATACATCATCACTTAATACAAAACAAAAACATAAAATATATAACAAACATAAGTATCTATCCCTAATTAAAAAACTTTCTTTCTCACTAATTGCCTCTCATTTTTAATTTTAACATCCGTGTCTCTTACCAAATAGTCATAGCGATCATTTCCGAATTTAGAAATACAACTCCACAGCAAGCGATTTCTCCAAATGCTCGACCAACCTCTCCAAACTCAGATTTCTCCCTCCTCTGAAGGCAGAACAAGCACATGCAGCCTCCCGGGAGAAGTTCTTCAATCTGAGTTGGAGAGGATGGTCGAGCATTTGGAGAAATCGCAACGAGGGTACTCGGCCTTCGAGAAATAGATAGGTGAGATTGGCAAAGGACTCGAAGCGGCGCGAGCCATGTCATTTATTATATTGTTACCCTCTTTCTACTTGATCAAAACGGTGCCGGGAGGAGATTGCCTTTTATACCAAATTTTTCCATTTTTCTACACGGATTTTACCTTTAACAATCCGTGTAGCTCCCCTTCCCCATTAAACCCTAAACCCTATACCCACGGACGTTTACTCTAACATCCGTGTTTGATTACATTTTACACGGACCTTTATTAAAAAGCCGTGTAGCTCTCCTCATTTTGTGTGGATTTTAGTGAAATAATCCGTGTACGTTACTGTTATCCTCACGTATTATTAAATAAAAGGCCGTGTGTGAAGTAATTGACAACATTGCGTGCTTTAACTTGTTATTTTTTATATTATTTGAAAGTGATAATAAATAAGTATACGTATTATTTGAACTCGAAATGTATGAAACACCAATATTTTTTTACTGAAATTTAATATTTCAACTACTTTTCAAATCCTAATAGAACTATATTAACTGGAAATATTATTTTACTAATATTTAATATGTGAATTAATATGTAAAAACCTTTATGTTGTTTTGAAATAGAAATATTTTAACTAGAAAATATTATTTAAAAGTTGTTTCCAAACAAGATAATTAAAAAGTTATTTTCTAAACAAAATAAAATATTATACATCTGCCTTTTTTTTTCTTTTTCTCTTTTTTTCCACTGATTTCACATTACATTCGGCCCATATTCCTTCATTGTGGTCGGATCGCAAATAGTTTGCTTCGTCTTGTTCTTCAATTGAGGCTACCTCAGTTTGCACGTCGGTACAAAATGGAGGTATTTCGTCGAACTGGTCATACTCTTCTTCGTCGACGACGTTTTGTACCCCAACAATTCTTCTTTTCCCAGATAGGACGATGCTCCACCTATTATCACTCGGGTCAGTGACATAAAAGACTTGGTTTGCTTGCTTGGCGAGTATAAACGGATCATCAACATACCCAAATTTATTAAAATCAACGAGTGTGAACCCGTCGTTATCAACTTTAACACCCCGATCTTCGACCCATTGACACCGAAACAAGGGAATGCTAAGGTCAGGACTGTAAATGAGCTCCCAAATTTCCTCAATAACGCCATAATACGACTTTGATGCTATTACGGGCCGGGAATCTCTGGATTTACTGAATTCTTGAGACGTCGCCACCAACGTCACCCCACTATTTTGCATCGTGCTCTTATCACTTTGGGATTTAGTGTAAAATGTATATCCGTTAATTTCGTATCCTTGGAATGTTCTAACAACAATTCCGGGTCCTTCGCTCAGCAGTCGAACAATTTCATTTACGGGCCCCCTATCGGGGTGTGACTGCACCCTTTCTCTCAGCCATCCTAAAAATGAACGATTATGCTCGTTGGTAAGCCACTTCTGACTTCTCGTGTAGTACTCTTGTTGAAGGATTGTCATGTGCTCATCTATATAGGGAGCAACATCTGTCATGTGCTGTAGTACCAAAAAATGTGCCTTCTGTAGTTCATCTCTATCAGCAACTACGGCTTTCAACCCAATTGTCCCGACTCCTTGGAGCCTTCCCTCATATCGAGACTTTGGAACGCCAATAGGACAGACACCGGTCATGTAGTTGGTGCAAAAATCAATCACCTCTTCTGTGGAATATCCTTCTACAATGCTACCTTCCGGTCGATGTCGGTTCCTTACGTATTTTTTCAAAATTTCCATGTATCTCTCGAATGGATACATATACCGCAGGAACACAGGACCACAGATCTTGATTTCTCTCACTAGATGAACAACAAGGTGAACCATAACATCGAAAAAAGATGGCGGAAAATACATCTCAAGTTGGCAAAGAGTAGCGACGACTTCCACCTCCAAAGAGTCCAGTATTAGAGGGTCTATCACTTTGTAATTTATAGTATTGAAGAAAAAACAAAGCTTCGTAATGGTTTGACGAACAGGCTTTGGTAAAACCCCCCTAATTGCAACAAGAATCATATGTGTCAATAAAACATGACAGTCGTGAGATTTCAGACCGACCAGTTTCAGGTCCTTCATCAACACCAGCTTCTTAATATTCGAAGAATACCCTGATGGGACCTTAATACTACGGAGGCATTCACAAAAGCTTGTTTTCTCTTTCTTCGACATTGTGCACATTGCGGGGGTAGGTATGTGCGCTTCCCTTTCTCCTGCGGTGCAAGCTCGGGTCGTATTCCCATTTCTACCATGTCTTTTCGAACTTTGATACCATCTTTAGTCTTCCCCAGAATGTTCAATAATAAACCAGTCATACTGTCGCAGATGTTTTTTTCAACATGCATGACATCTATGCAATGTCTCACTTCTAAATGTTCCCAGTAAGGTAGGTTCCAAAATATGGACCTTTTTTTCCAAATATTCTTCGGCCTTTCTGTGGCACACTTTCCAAACACAACATCAAGGTTTTTAACACGCTCGAAGACACCCTTCCCATCTAATGGACGACGGGCCACTCCAAGCTCAACTTTCCTGTTGAATGCCTTCTTCTTCTTACGATATGGGTGATTAATTGGAAGAAACCTACGGTGCCCCATAAATACATTCTTTTGACAATTCTTCAACCTCAGCACCTGCGTATCATCTTCACAAATAGGGCACGCTTTTGCTCATTTACAAGTGTAACCCGATAAATTCCTGTACGCGGGGAAATCATTTACAGTGCAAAACACCATAGCCCGCAAGTTAAAGGTCTCTTTCCTGTACGCATCCCACACCGGGACGCCATCACGCCACAATTTTTGGAGGTCCTCAATTAATGGTGCGAGATATACATCTATGTCATTTCTGGGTTGTCTGGGTCCTTGGATTAGTAATGACATCATTATATACCTGCGTTTCATGCACAACCAAGGAGGAAGATTGTAGATGGCTAACAGAACTGGCCAAGTACTATGCCGACTGCTCATGCTTCCAAACAGACTCATTCCATCTGTGCTCACCATAATCTTGAGGTTTCTTATCTCAGAACTAAAATTTTTGAAATGTCTATCAAAATTTCTCCACTGAGGAGAATCAGCCGGGTGTCTTAGTTTACCGTCCTTTTTGCGCCCTTCTTCATGCCAACACAATAACTTTGCATCTTTGGGATTTGCAAATAACCGTTTGAATCTCGGTATTATCGGTAAATACCACAACACCTTAGCCGGAGGCCGGCCCTTTTTGCCGTCGTCACAATCAGTAGTGCCCTGGTCCTTACGTTTATACCGAGAAACACCGCACTTAGGACAAACATCCATGGCCTCGTACTCATTACGATACAATACACAGTCATTCAGACATGCATGTATTCTTTCGATCTTCAACTCCACCGGACATATCAACTTCTTCGCCTGATATATTGTACGGGGTAACTCGTTGTTATCTGGGAGCATTTCTCCTAAAAGCTTTAATAAGGACGTGAAACTCTTATCGCTCCAACCATTTTCTGCTTTCAAGTTAAATAATTTCAGCACAGCTGACAGTTTCGTAAATTTGGTACACCCGGGATACAACGGCTTTTTGGATTCATTAGACAAATACTGAAATTTATCATAATTTTTATCACTAATTTCATCTTCCACATCATGTAACATGTCCTCCAGATTATCAATATACTCGTGTACTACATTTTCAGCGATATCCGTCTCCAGCTCATCATCGTCGTTGCGATCAAGTTCAACATTATCAAAATTTTCGACATTCAAATCATCATCGCTGAAATCAAGTTCAAAATTATCCAAAATTTCTACATTCTCATCGCTCTTTTCACAACGGTTAGAATTCTTATTGGTACAACTACTTTCTCCAAATTTTTCACCATGCTTGAACCAACATGTATATCTTTTCTTAAATCCACGACAAATCAGATGAGCTCTAATTTCTTCGGAGTCCCCAAATCTTAAAAAAAATTTACAATCTCTACAAGGACACAAAATGTCGGCTTCCTTCATCTTCACTCTATACCTCTCAGCGAATTTTATGAACTCATCAATGTGACCCAAATATTCTTCACTATCACGTTGCAATTCATACATCCAACTTCGATCCATCTGTAAATTAAATTAAAAAAATGATTTCAATTAATCATGGTCAACATGTAAATTGGTACCAAATTCTAGGCTTACAAAGGACCGGTTTACAATTTAACCCACTCTTTGAATATTAGGTCCCATATGTGAACACATATTAGCGAGATTTAATTAGTATTTGAGAAAAATTCGGCAGTATTTCCCCTTAACTCCCCAAGTATGCGTAAAAACCACATACTCGTAGGAGCATTAAGGGAAAATACCGTCGAACTTTCCTCAATTACTAATTAAATTCCGCTAATATGTGTTCACATCCTAAATGAGACCCAATATTCAAAGAGCAGTCCCAAAACAGGGACTATCCAAAATTAATCCCTATTGGATTAATTTTAGACGGGCAAAGGACCTAAAAGCATCAGTAGGTCGGTTATTAGACAATAATACACTAATTACACATGATCTAAATAAGTACAAATAAGTAACATAAAATAGAGGAAGAAAATGAAAATATATATATATATATATATATATATATATACACTAACCTTAGAAAGATAGAGAGGAGAAAATACAAACTTCAAATATCACAGATAATACCAGCTGCTGGCCTTTGTAGAAATCGGATCAGCGCATTCAATACAGAGAGAGAGAGAGACAGTATTAATTACTTGATAAAAAAAAACGGCGCTGGAAGGAGAAGGCCTTTTATACCAAAACCCTACAAAGACTTTTCTCCATGGATCTTAAGTCAAGAAATCCGTGTAGCTCTCTCACAAATCATACACGGTTAATTGTATTTAAGAACCGTGTGTATAATGCTAGCATTTTCTAGGAATTTATAAAAAAATCCGTATCACTTAAGATAGGAGAACGCAGTTCTACACGGATTTTCAACAAACAACCGTATACATTTACTTTCTACACGGATATTTCGTTAAGAAATCCGTGTAGCTCTCTAACAAATCATACACGGCTATTTTTACTTAGAACCGTGTATAATGCTAGTTCTACACGGATATTCAACAAATATCCGTGTACAATAACTATTTGGACACGGTTTTAAGTTAAATATCCGTGTATGTTATCCTGTATATTTTTTTATTAACAATTTTTTTCTGGGCTAGCCTCCATTTTTGCTAGCCAGTTTGCTACAAAATTCAATATTGAGTTTACCACCAGATTTTCAGATAATTTGACATCCAGTTTTCCAATTACAGCACACAAATTATACTTAGCATTACAAAATTCATAACTTCATATTCAGCATTACAAAATTCATAAATTCAACTCCTTATTTACTATTACAGCACAAAAATTACTAAATTCACTAATAAAACATTACAAGAAAATGCTTACAAGAACATTACTAGAATTCACAAAAATTACTAAATTCACTAATTAAACATTACAAGAACATTACTAAATTCACTAATAAAACATTACTATTATGCATAAATTCATATTTTATTTAACACCTTACAAGAGCATGCTTTATCTTGGTTAGGTTCCAAAGAAATGGGGCAGCCTAACTTTCAACTAATAAAACATTTTCTGAAAATTAAATTATGTTTTAGTCCCAAGTTTTTGGCGATGCACAAATGGACATGTGGCAGTGTTATTACGTTGTTGTTTAAATTCTTTCGCAAACCACATCTTATTCAAAGGGAGTTTGTGTAAGAAATTAAACAACAATGCACTGCCACATGCCATTTCTACACCGCCAAAAACTTGGGATCAAAACATGATTTAATTTAAAGAACATGTTTTATTATTGAAAGTTAGTTTTACCTATTTCTTTGGAACCTAACCAAGAAAAAACATGTTCTTGTCAAGTGTCAAATAAAATATAGTGAAAATAAAAAGAAAATGAAATTCATCACATGCTGTCCATCGGAAAGTTCATCACAATCTGTAAATAAAAAAAATGATGAGTAAGTAAGCAACAATAAGTAACAGAAAATTAGAGGAAGAAACGGAAAATACATGCCAGAGATGAAGGAGATATTCATGCCAGAAGTGAAGTCCAGATGTAGGTTATCAATTATATCATATCGCTCGTCTTGATAGATGAGCTCCAAAGATAGCGACTTATCTTGATAGATAAGCGATCTGACATAATTGATAAACCTAAATCAAAATTCCAATTATTAACCGTGAAATGATTGTCAAAGTTGATCATAAGTGAAATGTAAAGTGACCGGTCTTTCTCTCTTCCTAAGGTTATACAGGGGAACCTACAATTTACCTATTAATTGCAAACACTAACCTTTATGTTTGTTGAATTACTTGATCAAAACGGCGCTGGAAGGAGAAGGGCTTTTATACGGCGGGGGAAGGAGAAGGCCTTTTATACCAAAACCCTACACTTTTCTACACGGATTTATACTTAACAATCCGTGTAGCTCTCTAACAAAGGATTCACGGATATTTATGCTTAAGAACCGTGTCCAATGGTAATATTTCTACACGGACTTATTATCAAAAATCCGTATATCTATTCCGACACAGATATTCAAAAAATATCCGTGTACAGATACTATTGTACACGGTTTTTAGTTAAATATCCGTGTAGTCTAATGTATTTTTCTTTAAAAAAAAAATTTCTGAGCTAATTCAAGCCAAACTTAGTTAATATCGACAATAAATTCAAGCCAAAGTTGAAAGGGCACCATGATTTGTTCATACTGGAAAAATGCTTCAGATTCTTAAAAAAGGGGCATAAGAGCATGAATTGTAAGAACCAAAAGACGTTTCTTTAATTGCCAAGGCACAAACCTCTTCAAATTCTGCAATCCACTTTCTTCTAGTAATATATACATTCAATTCTTCAGTTATCAAAGGGAGTAAGTACATGCATGGCAATAAAGGAGAAGGTAAACAGACTAAGGAGACTCATGAGAAAACTATTGAACATCCACAAGGATCTATAAAAGGAAGGAACACATTTGCACAGAACCATGCACCATCGCTCTTGACATCACAATTCATAAACTGAAAACCATGGCAACACCACCAAATTGGCAAACTATGCAAATGCAAGATCCGGCTAATATCCAAAATCGCATTGAAGAGCTGAGGGTCTATTTGCCTCGACATGATCAAGAAATGGCGGAAGAAAATCAGTTCTTTCTTCGCTCTGCAATTGTATTTGCCGGGCCACACTACAATGACCACCGCACAACAACACGTTTGGCGAGTGCATTGGGTAGATTTTTTGGAATTCCACCACATTATTTCAGAATTTCAGAAATTGACCCATCAATTGGGGACTTTGTTGCCACTTTCCCAAATTCAATTATGAGAGATGCTGCGGTCGGGGTGGGCGTTTTTGTTCTTGACCGGGATGTTGAAGTCCAACTGGTGGAATGGACTTAAGAATTAAGCATGCTCCACGAGCCCACAACCCACCGTGCTAGAATTAGGCTGCACGGTGTTCCTCTCCAATATTGGAACAAGGAAGACCTCTCTGATCTCGTATCAGGTTTTGGCTATTTGGTAAGAGTGGCTCCTTTCTTTCCCTACGGTAATTATGAGGTGCTTCGTGTTTTTGTGGCTTTTCATGATCCGGCAAAAATCCCAAAAAATATCCTTCTCATTGACGACCCAAACTCAACAATTGTGCAAGTGGAATTAGAAGGATACTTTCTCAGAGGTGGAAATTACATGCCACCTCCTCCGCCCCCCCCCCCCCCTCCATATAGGGGAAATCCACCTCCACATGCACCTCCACCACCCTCGTATTCTCAAGGCAATAACTCCCATGATCGCCGCATTAACCGCCGTCAAGCACCCTATGACAGTCGCAGGTTCGGGCCAGGTGGGCGTCAACTTTAGTAGAGTTTGAAGTTGTCAGTTATATCAAATGTTTAGGTTATCTTTTAATTTTGCAAATTCGGGCAGCAAATCCCATTGTTTAGGGATGCTAAAAATTATTATGGAAATTTATAGTTCATTGATGAATAGAATTAAAGTTTTCGTGTCCTATATATTTTTTGGGTTTTTTTTTTATTTCTGGACTAGTCTTTTCTACACGGATTTAAAAAAAAAAAAATCCGTGTAGCTATTTCGTACACGGCTATTCAACAAATATCCGTGTACAATTACTATTTGGATACGGTTTTAAGTTAAATATCCGTGTATGTTATCCTATATATTTTTTTATTAACAATTTTTTCTGAGCTAGCCTCCAGTTTTGCTAGCCAGTTTGCTACAAAATTCAATATTGAGTTTACCCCCAGTTTTTCAGATAATTTGACATCCAGTTTTCCAATTACAGCACAAAAATTATACTTATCATTACAAAATTCATATTTAGCATTACAAATCCATGTTCAGCAATTACAAAATTCATATATTCATCTCCTTATTTACAATTACAGCACAAAAAATTACTAAATTCTCTATATTTTATTTAATTACAAGAACATGCTTTATATTTGAAACACAAAATAGGTGGATGGCATACAAACCGGTCAATTAATAAGGGTAAACTAAAAATTCGTGTACACTAAATTATACAAAATTATACAAATCCATATTGAGTATTACAAAATTTAAATTGAAACATTATACAAATCCATATTGAGCATATATTATACAAATCCATACTGGGTAGACATATCCTTCTTCCTGAGCCTCGATCCCATAATGATTTCATATATAAACTTAAGGTTTACATTTGGTGCCAGTAGCCAGGGTTTACAGAGGGTAATATGAAGATATACACGTTTTAATAAAGAAAGAGTTGAGTAAAAAGTTGGATGAAGGACCTTCAAAAAAAAGGGAAGAGGTGGATGAAGGACCTTCTGAGCCGGATGAAGAGTCGAATGAAGAGTTGGACACAATCTTGTCAGTCTGACAAGATTGTGCCCGACTCTTCATTCGGCTCTTCATCCAGCTCTGAAGGTCCTTCATCCCACCTCTTCCCTTTTTTTTCCAATGTCCTTCATCCAACTTTTTACTCAACTCTTTCTTTATTAAAACATGTATATCTTCATATTACCCTCTGTAAACCCTAGTTACTGGCACCAAAAGCGAAGAGCCATCGTTGCTCACCTGAATGTGACATGGTTCTACAAAAAACAACATTATTAGAAACAAGCACAATTATACATGCATTAGTAAAATAATCACTAAAATAACAATTATACATGCATCACTGTATTATACATGCATTACTCTATTATTAGAAACAAGCACAAGTATACATGCATCACTCTATTATACATGCATTACTAAACAAGCACAATTATCAAGCTAATCATCACTAAAATAACAGTTATACATGCATTACTCTATTATTAGAAAAAAGCACAATTATACATGCATCACTCTATTTAATATACTAATTATTTACATTATCTCAACAAATCAAGCATGCATGCATTAATTACTAATTGACCTAAATAAGCAATAATAAGTTACAGAAAATTAGAGGAAGAAAAGACAAATATATACACGACTAACCTTAGCAAGATAGAGAGGAGAAATACAAATTAACTTCAAAGATCTCAGATCCGGCCTCCTTGTGCGCAGAAATCAGACCAATTCGTATACAGAGAGAGAGAGTATTAATTGATCAAAACGGCATTGGAAGGAGAAGGCCTTTATCGATAATCAAAACCCTATAATAACCTTTCTCCACGGATTATTATATAAACAGCCGTGTAGCTCTGTCAAAGATTTCTACACTGTTATTTAAACAAACACTCGTGTGCATTTCGCATATTTCTACACGGTTCTCATCATAAATATCCATGTAGCTCTCACATGGCTATCTACACTGTTAGTTAAACAATAATCAGTTTACAATTCCTGATAAACGTTCGTGTAGCTCTCTCAAGGCTTTCTACACTGATTCTTTAATAAATATCCGTGTAATAGATCCCACAGATATTTCGGGCTTCCAAAAAATTACAATATGACACGGTTTTTGTATAAAATTGTCAAATCCGTATACAATGTGCCGTGTACAATGACCATTTCTGTAGTAGTGTTATTTGGTTTTATGTTTTTATCTCGCATAATAATCTCCATTCAATTTTTTCCAATTTTAAATTATATATATTCTCATAGGCTTAATCTAAATTTAAAACTAAAATGATAAGGGTAAGATGTTCGTATTATCAATTAAATAGGGTATTTTTTATTAGGTAGGTTGGATGTTCAGATCTACGTACTAATAAATTAGAGAATACGAAAAAGATGCAAACAGATCAATACGATAAGTCTAAAGAAAACGTAATGTTCTCATGTAGAAAGTATATATATATATATATATATATATATATATATATATATATATATATATATATATATATATATATATATATATATGGAATGTCGCCGATTAGAAATTCATATAAGAATATTAAAATCTGGAAGACCTTTCTCTAAAAAAATTTATTATGTACAATTGTTATCAATCAATGTATATAATTTTGTGTTGATGCGGACCAATATCATTTCATAATATGTAATATGTAATATGTGACAGTTGCTTTGGGGAAAAATAAAATAAAATAATAGTTAGGGCAGCTAAAACGTACGTTGACTTCGAACACTCGATAAAATAATAGTTGCTTTGGTTGATAAAAAGCAATTCATGGCTTTGAAAAGTCAATAATTTTAAATTTGAATCTTCTTGTCCCTAAAATGAGGGTGATCTGTCAAATAACAAATTACATTATGTTCAGTAAAAATCTCAGTTTAGGCCAAACCAGAAAACAAAAGGAAAAAACAACAAAAATATTTGCATACTCACATTATTCTTGGAGGCTGGTTCAAGTTTGACGCCATGGGACAACCCAACCCAGAATATGAAAAGAAAAGAAAAGAGAAGAAAGTGGGACGCCATGGGACAACCTAACTCAGGAAATGAAAAAAGGAAACAAGTCTCCAAGATTGCAAAGACAAGATTTTTTCGTTTCCTGGATTGGATACGTTGTCCCATGACGGCCCACTTTTTTTTTTCTTTTTTTTTTCTTTCCTGTGTTGGGTTGCCCCATGGCATCCCACTTATGAATTTTTTTTTTCATTTTTTTTCACGGTGCCTTTCCATTTTCAAAAATCCCACACGATATTTCCTATTTTGAATATTTTTTTTATTTTCCAATGTATAAAAATTTCGGGGGTCCCTACCTAGCTGGTGAGCATGAACTAGATTGTTTTAGTTTATACATACAACTTGACAGCCATTGTCAAGACATGGAAAGGAACATACTATCTAAAAGCATCATTCACCATTATCAAGACATGGAAAGGGACATACTATCTAAACTAAAAGCATCATTCATGATACATGTGTAGATTATTTTTTATGTTTTTCCAACTGGAGTGCAACGCATTTACTATTGTCGTTTAGTACACTGTACACATGAGCCGCTGAGTACAGATCTGAACTCGACTAAATCAACAAAATTAAACAAATGAACGAGACCTCGAGATGTGCCATTGAGTTTGACTAATGAATTAAAGACAACTGAGTACTTGGAAACTGGCAATCGGTATTTATATATGCATGGTTCGCACATGGCTAGCTGGCTAGATGCTCTGTGTGTTTCTAGTTTTTCACCATACTTGTAAAATGAGAGTTAATTTTGTTCAAAATGATATAGTCCAGTAATCCAAAATTCCATTACTTGTTGGGCCCAAGCCCATTGCTTCGTCTGGGCCTATCTAAGAAGTACAATCCTTACTCATAATTACTTGTAGAGAGAAAATTGAACGGAAGGCTCCATCCAATCAAGGCACCAAACTCGAGCCACTACCATTTTGCTTCAGCAAAGATTTGACAATTGTTCAAAAATTTCATCTCAAGCCTTTCTCCATCAACAATCTGGACAAAAAGAGAAAGCTTTTGTACCTCTACAAAGAACATCTAACCAATACTATAAAATTAAAAATCAAGTAGATGAAACGAAAATAAACTTTGGCCTTGGGTTTGTATACTGTCTCTATTCATTATGATAATTTGTATATAAATTTTGGAAAGCACATGATCCTCGTTTTGTGGATATCTTGGAGAAGGACAAAGTCTTCTTCCTGTTTTGTTATTATGCTATTCTCAAATACATTTTAGGATGGCTATCATTTTTTTTAGTACATTAAGGCCGCCGGGTTTCATGCATGCATGCATTCACCTTGAAATCAGTATTAAATACCCGAGGTGAACATGCATCACCTAAGAAAGTAACATGCATCACCTAATTAAGCTTCAAATTAATCTGGAATGCTGGCAGAGCCAGCGTCCGGGTGAAAATGTTAACAGTACTAATTTGACTTGATGCAGCATACAAGTTCATTATTTTTTTAGCCTATGCAGCTGTGCTCCATGCAATTTAGTTGGTGACGTGTCATGATTTGATTGTAGTGCTGAAAGTTGTTTTCTCTTCCCCATTTGCAAGGGAACACAAATTTCTGTTGCATGGGGGCTTAAATTATTTTTTTGTGAAATATTTTAATGTAGTAATTTTTAAATTTATAATATTTATTACATCACAAACAATTTATAAAACTCCATAAATTATAATATTTATTTCAAAATTCAAATTTAACACAATATAAAAAAATGCAACCATGTGAATTAAGATTAACGTAGCGCAGAAATAACAAAAATATTCGTATTAGTTTGTTTTAACAATAGTTTATTATAATGATATCATATTAAGTGTTGTCACTATTCAACACAAGAAAGACACAAACGGTAACGCAACAGTAGAGAGAAAATTGAACAGTTGTACAAAATTTTAAACTCAAGCTAGCCTTTCTCCATCAACAATCCACCCAATACTATAAAAATAAAAATCAAGTAGATGAAACGATAATAAAGTTTAGCCTTGGGTTTGTATACAGTCTCTATTCATTATGATAATTTGAATATAAATTTTGAAAAGCACATGGTCCACATTGTGAGCTCCCATGCACTGATGTGGATATCTTTGATAAGGACAAAGTCTTCTTCCAGTATAGTTATTCCTATTCTCAAATAAATTTTAAGATGGATATCAATTTTTTTTAGTACATTAAGGTCGCCGGATTTCATGCTTTCACCTTGAAATCAGTATTAAATATTTTAGATGAACATGCATCACCTAAGAAAGTAACATGCAGCTGCCCCCTTCTCTCAACACATCCAAGATAAACTGATCAAATTTGAAATATAATTTACATTTCAATTATGTGTTTAGAAATGATTAAAAAAAATTAAATTTAATATATGTAGTTTCTCTAAACAATGATATATTAAATTCTAAATTTTATCTCTTTAATTTACATTTACGTTACTTGATTTTATTATTATCCGCAAATCTCAATATTCTGCCAAAATTTATCATTGAAGCCTACCAACATAGATGTCACATCCTACGGCCATCATATTGTACACTCTCTATGATTTTTTGAAAGCTATAATTAATTTATTCAAAAACTGGAAAGAAAGATCTATTTAAGCTCATGTCCAAGTTCAGGTAGATTGTTTTCCGTTCAGAAACTTTTGAAATTCATATTGATTGCCTGTGTTTCATAGTTTATCGACAATTTTGGTTAAATATTTACACTACTACAAAAATGGTCATTGTACACTGCACATTGTACACGGATTTGACAATTTTATATAAAAACCGTGGCGAAATATCTGTGGAATCTCTACACGGGATCTCTACACGGATATTTATTAAAGAATCAGTGTAGAAAGCCTTGAGAAAGCTACACGGATGTTTATTAGGAATTGTACACGGATTATTGTTTAAATAACAGTGTAGAAAGCCTTAAGAGAGCTACACGGACCTTTATATAAAGAACTGTGTAGAAAGGTAGGAATTGTACACGGATTATTGTTTAAATAACAGTGTAGAAAGCTTGAGAGAGCTACACGGACGTTTAATAAAGAGCCGTGTCGAAAGGTAGAAATTGTACACGGTTTTTTGTTTAAATAACAGTGTAGAAAGCCTTGAGAGAGCTACACGGACTTTTAATAAAGAGCCGTGTAGAAAGGTTATTCTAGGGTTTTTGTTATATAAAATGCCTTCTCCTTCCAGCGCCGTTTTGATCAATTAATACTCTCCGTATAGAAAGGTTATTCTAGGGTTTTTTGAAAGTGAGAAGTAATGAAAACTCCTAAGGTTTCCATCATCAAATCTGAGGAAAACCGTTGAAGATCAGTACTAATGCTTTCGCCTAAAGATGTCTGCACTTCAGAACTGTAAGATTTAAATTACTTTGCCATTTTATTTTGGATTTACGGATTCTGGATTGCTTGCGTTTTTTAAGTACAAAAGGCAATATCTATATATGTTGCATGAATTGTAATATCTTAATATTTTCTATGGTTTTTGATGCAATATGGGCCTGCGCACGCTTCAGAAAAAGGGGTGTAACTTTTGATCCGTCCGTCGGATCGGGCTGAAATTTTGACAGGAACTCCACAACCCAAAGTCGGATTCGAAACGGATCTATGATCCGTTTCGCCCATTTTTCGGGCTCAGATTCGCGATCCAACCGTCGGATCTGGACTTTTGGACCTTTCTTTATAATTTTTGCATTTTTAGGGTCTTGGATGTATCTTTTATGCATTTTCTGTTTAGGGTTTGTAATGCTAAATATGGATTTGTATAATTTTGTATAATATAGTGTACATGAATTATTTATACTGTTGTATAGTTTTGGAATTCTAAGTTTAAAAGGCCTCTGTTTAATGTTTCTCTGTTTTGGAATTCTGATTTTAAATGGGTAGCAAAACTGGAGGCTAGTCACAAAAAAAAAAAAAAAAAAAATGGAAAAAAAAACAATTTTACACGGACATAAGGTATTTAAAAAAAAAAAAAAAAAAGACAATTCTACACGGACATTTAACTAAAGTCCGTGTAGAAAGGTATTTAAACATTAAAAAAAATAAAAAAAAATAAGAGAGCTACACGGACATTTAGCTAAATGTCCGTGTAGAAAGAGTAATTGTACACGGCTGTTTATGTAATTATCCGTGTAGCTCGATGGAATTGTACACGGTTGTTTATGTAATAATCCGTGTAGAAATAGTAATTGTACACGGCTAAATATCCGTGTGTAAATATTCAGGGATTTCTACACCCTTACATCCCACACGGCAGGAAATCCGTGTAGCTCCCCTGTTTATGTCCGTGTACAATCACTTATTCTGTAGTAGTGTTACTTGTCTATTTCAATATTATGATATGTCGTCCAAACTAAAACAATTTCAATTAATAAAGAAACTGTTCATAGTTTCTGGTGCTTATTAGTACATTCTTTTTATGTCGTGCGGTTACGAAATATATATGCCAGCTTGAGTCTGTATATATATTATTTTTCATATCTTGAAAAGTTTGGTTAAATAATTTTGGAGAGAGGACACTAAAAGATTAAATTTAAACTAAGACTAGGTAAAGCATTATTTTAATCCAAATCTGCGAGCTTAGACTTTAAAAATAACATTTGCTTGTTCTCTATTTCCAATCAAGTCTGTCTTCTTATTTACTTTTAAATTCGACATATATTTTTATAGTTTGTTTTTAAACATATAAATAGCAGAGCATACGGATAAAATTATTTAAATTTCAAATTCAAATTTGAGTATGATGGGCATTTTAAGGGTAAAATGGGTATTTTATAAATTTAGAATGAGTTTTAATATAAAAGACATTAAAATGGGTAAATTTGTGAGATTTTGAAGTTTAGAGGGGGAAATATGTAATTTCAAAATTTAGAGGGGGAAATACGTAATTTTGAAGTTTTTGAGGAGTATACGTGAAATTCCCCCTAAATTTTATACACGAGCTAGCTGCCGAATTTTTTTTTGAAATCTTAGCAGCCGAAATTAAGGAGAACATTTTCATTTAACAATTAATCATTAAATTTGTTCTCATTGTTATCAATACATTTTTTTTGTTTAGTAAAGTTGGGTCAAGCCAACCAATTGTTTTTATATACACAAGGAATCCTCCATTCGAATTTCGAACCTGCAACCTCTCACGCAAAGACCTTTGCCTTTGCCATTAGAATTTGTTCTCATTGTTATCAACACATTTTCTTTTAAATTACACACTATTTGTTTTTATACATGATTCTCTACAAGAGTCCATATTCATTAATTACTGAATCAATGCTCTAATAGAATGTCCACGTGGTGTTCGGCCCGTCTGACTAACTGGACTGAGTTGCAGTTTAATCTCTTTATGTGGAAGGGAGTCAGCCCAAGTAAGACGATTAGGTAGAACACCACATGGTCATTTTATTCTCCCCTCTACATGTTTTAATTCAATGTGAATTTTTAATCACTGCAAGTGTTGAAATGACAAACTAATTACATACAAATAAAACATATTATAAATAAAAATTGAAGAAGTCATATCTCAAAATTCATATCTAATCAATTAATTAAAGAAGAAAAATCAAGTAGATAAAATATGTTGGATATTTGTTATACATATATAGGAGTTATGAATGTATATGCATGTTGAGTATTTTGTTGAACTATGAATGTATATATATGTTGAATTAATGTCGAATATAATAATTGTTTCTGTAAGTTGAATGTTACTGAATATTATTTTCTGTATGTTGCAAATGTTCAATATTTCTTGAATTATGGATGTGTAATATATTGTTTGTTTAATGACTAGCAAAATGGATGCTAGCCTATTATAAATTGAATAAAAAATATGTATCAATCATACATGGTTATTGAAAACAAACAGTGTATGAAGGGTAACAAACACGGTTAATAAAACCAACCTTGTATGTTTTCCACAAAACATACACAATCCATTGTAGAAACCGTGTATATAATTGTCGTTATTATACACGGTTACTATGACTGTATATTACTCAACTGTATCAATGCCTTTTTTGAGGTCTGACACAGTCCCTTATAGGAACCGTGTTTGTAACTTATTTATAGACACGGTTGCGCAATCTTGTACAATGTATCGACACTTTCATACACGATGCGCACTAACACAGTTGCAGAACCGTGTGTCATTAGCATTTTCAACTGTATACATATAGTCGCCTTTTCTGTAGTAGTGAAATTTTGGCATACCAATTGAAAGTAATTATAGAAAAATGTATTTACCCAAATCATTTTCAGTAGCAGTGAAGACGCACCTATCGATATGTTAATGCGAATGCTACGGGATAAGGAGATTAATTTCAGTAGTAGTGAAGTTTCTCAACGCTATTGTTATTAATGGGCCCGTCCCATATATACGAAGGTTTTCCGGGCCCGTCCCATATATAAATTTTTATGACATAGAACTTGTTGAAATTTAAACTACGGACAATTCGGGCTTGGAGTTACACTAGTACAGAAAACGCTACTAACTACGGTAAAAAAATGGGCTTCTACACAGTTTTCGAACCGTGGCTATGGGAGTCATGTACAATAGGTTGCAAAATTTTACACGGTTTGAAAACCGTGTACAAAAACACTAATCCTACATGGTTTTTTATTAAATTTCGTCAATTTTTTTTTGCCATAAGTTATCATACACGATTTCTAAAATAAAACCGTGTATAAAAACATGACAATTTATTAGAAATAAATAAATAGCACACAACTCCCGTGAAACTCTTTTCCCACCCTTGTTTTATTTCATTGGTAAAATCTAATTTATTTGACAAGAGAGAACATCCTCCTTTATATCAGACATTATGGCGGGTAGCACATACTCTTTGCTGTTGATCTACCTTCCTTAATTACCTAAATTAATTTAACAGAGATCAAATTAAAACAAATGCAAAAATGAAATTAAACTTTGAAATAAAGAGGGGATTTTTAGAAGAACCGAAATTGGAGAGGGAGACTCGAGGGGCCGTCGGATACGGACCTGGTACGGTCTGTATTAGGGTAGAGGTGCGAAGAGATGGCTGCGGCGGTGGCTCTAATGGAGGGTGGAGACGAGTTCGGTGATGGAGATCGGCAGCAAAGAAGGGGTGTTTGATTTGGGCAAAAATGGAAGAGGGAGAGGGAGAAGAGATAGGGATAGAGAGTGGAGAGAAAGAAAGAGGAAGGGTTTTAGAAGTTAAAACGAAGGGGTTAACGGTTATGAGACGTGATTCGCGCGGGATTTCAAACGTCTCTTCCTTAACAGGTTCGCATCTCCCGGATTAGCCTTCGACCGTATTGGGTGATACGGTTCGTATCCAACTGTTGTGCTTAGACCCAATAACCATTAAGTTTTACCTCCTCTGAATACGGTCCGTATCAGCCCATACGGGCCGTATTCACTAGTCTTCTTGTCTTCTGATCACTCAAAAGAAAGCGATGTTTCTTTTAATATTTATAAACTCAGAAATGCTATCGGTTCGAACTGCAAGCGCACAATCCTATCGAGTAGTATATTCGAGGTCGATCCATAGGGAATATTGGTTCAGTGCTTTGAGCGATCGAATCACAATCTTTCGAAAGGCTAGACGAAATCTGAAAATTGAGAGATGTTGTTGTGATCAATGTAAATTAGGAAGCAATTAAAAGTAATTAAAATAAAGATAGAGATGAGAATTCCTAGGATTTCGGCACACCATTGCTACTCAATCCGCTTTGATAATATATTCCTGTTGCGTCTGATTTCCTGTTGTTGTTTTATGAAAGACACCACATAGGTCACTGCGATTTATGTTACGCAAGAATGACAGATCTTTCATCGAGATTCTACATAGGACACTGCGAGTTTCCTTACGCAAATGACTGATCTCTTAAAACCCCAAATTGCTACACAGATCACTGTGATTTTTCTTACGCAAGTGATGGAATTTGATACGCGTTTTGTTGGTCTGGTTTATGGTTTCCCCGCTAAGGTTTTCTTCACATAAACCTAATAGATCTCAACGATGCTAATTCATACAAATAGTTTCTCTTACCATTAAAGTACTGTCACTACCCTAACTGACTGAAACTAGATCATTGAAGTTAAATGAAGAGATAGTAAATCCAAAAGCATTTTGATTCAACAACAAGAAATCATAATCAACAGAAATATATATATCAAAACATCAAAAGTAACAAGGTTTACTGCCTAGCCCTAAGAAAAGGAACTTAGCCGCGGAACGGCATTGTTACAAGCACTCATCTCTTCTCTCTTTAATCAAAGGGTTAATTACAAAGATAACTATTCCTTCTGCCCAGGGGCCTTCTATAGGAGTAGAGGGACGTCTGGAGGTTGAGTAGGGGCTAAGAAACTGATCTGAAAACAACTGTTGGCATTTATTCCCCAAGAGACGCCTTCGGTTACGGACCGTATCAGGTGATACGGTCCGTACTAGGATCTTGACGGTTAGAGTTTAATGCTTCCAGCGCTATCTTCTGGTCTATGCTAGGCCTGGTCCGTATTAGGCAATACGGACCGTAACAGAGACTTCGTCGATAAGCGTCGCTGATCCGATTGACCCGATTCTAGCTCCATTTGGTGTAAAATAGTCCCAAAATCTGTTTTCTGCAATAAAACATAAAGAAGGGTGACAGTAGCCTTTTTCTCTAATTAATTAAACATAAGTGTGAGAAAATATGCAAAACCTAAGCCAAAACCCTACGTAAATCATCATTATTTTGACTCTGATCACAAAGAAAAAGGGTCTAGCGAAAAGTGTTTTCTTTTTGCTTTGGAGACTAATATAGTGGGAATTTTGAGAAAACGTGTATAATATGCAGTGTATGTTGTGTTTCTGTACTAGTGTTATGAAGTCTGATTCATTTAATGAAATATAATGTGAAGGAATATAAAATTATATTATTGGCAACATAAATTGACCTAATTATCTTTTGTAGTCCATATCTAGACGTAGTATGTAGGATTGAGGCTTTTTCAAATTAATTTTGAGTTGAATTATTTATTTATTTTCACATCATATACGTGATGAATTTCACACGTATATTTTTAAGATTTGAATTCTATATTAATCTTTACTAAAAGAAAAATAATTCGGATGTCAAAAGCTGGCATTGGATACTGAAAACTAATTCAAAATAATAATCTGAACACCATCCTTCACAGAGGGGAAATTCGAAATATTTTTCTTGGAGACCATAATCAACGCGAACAAAATTGGCAAAGTAACATGCATGCATGATTACAATTTACAGTGGTGGGTAACAACATGTCCATAGGCGAACGTGAGATTTCTTGATGAACTACAAGTTATCAATATTAAATTATTAGTTACTTGTTTTTCTCTTCCTCAAACTTTCAATATTAAATTATTGTTCAATACATCAAGTCGGAACTAATTAATTATTAACAGCAATATATATATGGATGAGTACGAATCTTAATAAACTAAACTACTTTCATGCACCTCTAGATCTGCGCATGCAATTTGGCCGGATCGAAGAACAAATTAACGGTAGCTTTGTTTCCTTATAGTTTATTTTTTTACGGTAGCTTTGTTTCCTTACGGACACATTTATGCAAAGCACGAGAACTATTTCGTGCGAATTGTTATGCAAAGCACGAGAACTATTTCAATGTAATTTCATGGATCACCTGACGGGCATGCTTAATGTTCCCCTTGATACAGTAACAGTGCATGAGAACATAAAATGCCGACATTTTTATTAATATCCAAAGTTTAATACAAATTATTAATTATGCCCAGATTTTCAAACTTTCGCTAAAAATACCCAAGCCAGCTAGAAAATGGCCGGCTTAGGTACCCCAGTAAACCGGCCATTTTCTGGCCGGCTTACTCCATTTTTTTTTTTTTTTTTTTTTAGAGAGACACTATGAAGATCAAAATATTGAAATTTAACACTGAAAATTTGAAATTTTTTGTTTAAATTATTTGTTATATTACTTCTTTTGATATATAATTAGCATATTTATACTAAAATACGCTAGATTAATTGAAATTATGTTGAATAACACTATATTATATTAAATTATGCTAAATTATATTACATTACCCTAAAATACGGTACATTACGCTAAATTACAAATGAATAGGGAGGATATCTTCCCTAAAAAGACGGAAAACAGCGATGAAACTTCAAACGGTCATAAAACGGCGCTCGAGTTTCCGATTTCAGCAAATGACCACTTTTTGGAAAGCTTGCGAAAATATGCATGCATCGGTGTCAGCTATGCAGCTATGCCGGATTTCGAAATTCAGAATCACCAAAAAATAAAGGGAAGAGCCTCAAAACTTGAGTTGAAGTTTCCGATTAAGATTTTCATTTCTATCATTCAATCCAAGTAGCTCAGTAAATTAGTTACGTAATGAACTTGCAGATTACCAATTTTTACTATTTTTGAAATTTTTTTACTATTTTTTATGATTCATGAAAGATGAACAAAATCAGTCTACTATAGCGTAATTTGTGTAGTTTACTGTTTTTTTACCGTATTTCAGCATAATTAGCGAAGTTATTGTAATTTAACGTAATTTAGTATAATTGAACATAATTTATTGTAATATAGTGTAATTCAACATAATTTCAAGTAATCTAGCGTATTTTAGTATAAATATGCTAATTATACATCAAAGGAAGTAATATACAAATAATTTAAATAAAATATCAAATTTTCAGAGTTAGGTTTCAATATTTTGATCTTCATAGTCTCTCTCTAAATAAAAAATAAAAAATAGAGTAAGCCGGCCAGAAAATGGCCGGTTACCTAAGCCGGCCATTTTTCTGGCCGGCTTGGGTATTTTTAGCGGAAAGTTTGGAAATCTGGGCATAATTAATAATTTGTATTAAACTTTGGATATTAATAAAAATGTCGGCATTAAATGGTCAAACATGGGGAGCAAATCCTGCATTAAGAAGTTGTATATAGGAAAAACCAAACTGTTTTGGGTGAAGATACAATAGAAAGCTGCCAAGGATAGAAATATGCTTGCTTAACATATACAAGGGGAACAATTGCTCAGTGTTGTAGACCACAACTACTGTTTTGGGTTCCTTCTCGGACCCAGATAGTATTTTGGGCTCGTTCTCGGCGCAGCTAGTATTTTGCCTTTTTTTCGCAACAAACTGGTCCTTCTCTGTCTTTTCAACATAATTACAAATTGGTCCTTCTTTGTCTTTCTTGGACTTTGTTTAGGTACTACAAATTAAATTGCTGTGGCACCTTTTACTTCACATCACTGAAGTTTTTTTTCACTGAATTGGGAAGCATGTAGAGGTTATGAAAACATCACGTCAAGGCAAACTAAACATTGATAAGGGGACATGTGATGTGCACCACTTTAATAAAGGAAAGCAACTAGACAATACATATATGCACTTAAAAAAAATATTAGAAATGAAAAATCTTTGACAAAAATGCATTCTCAAACAGCCCTTTTCTCTGACCCAAGCCTTGTCCGAATCCTCTTTTGTTTTGAGCCTTGGCCCAAGACTTCTTTTTCGCTGGCCCAAGCTTTTTTTTATTTTGCTTTCAGCCTTGTCCGAATCCTGTTATCCAAGAGATGAAAAATGAAGAGATGGATGTCAAGATACTGTTATCCAATTTCTGTAATTTTGATAATCAATATTTTTTATTACAAAATTTTATTGGAGACCAAATTTTATATTTTTTAGAATTATTTTACTATTTGACTAGAACTAGGGTGTTCTTAAGCTCACCATGTCTATTTGTGAGCTTAACTAAAAAATTCATCAAATTGGCTTCAAGCGACTCATTCAAACCATTGAACCGATCTACTTCACGAGTGATAAGTTTACATGTCAAATTTATAAATTTTCAAACTAATTTAAAATAATGAAAAATGAACACATTAAAATTAACTTATAAACCATATTTTTTTTACCGCTTGACTTTATAATAAATTAGTTCGAAAATTTTTAAATTTGACATGTAAACGCATCACTCATGGAGTAGATCGATTTCAACAGTTTGGATGCGTCACTTGAAGCAAACCCGATGGATTTTTGAGTTAAGCTCACATAGAGACTTGGTGAGCTTAAGAACACCCTAGTTCTAGTCAAATAGTAAAATAAAAAACTAATTAAACAAGTTAAGGCTTTCCGGGCCCCTCCCACGTATACGTTTTTATGACATAGAACTTGTTGAAATTTAAAGTACGGACAATTCGGGGTTGGAGTTACACTAGTACAGAAAACGCTACTAACTATGGTAAAAAAATGGGCTTCTACATAGTTTTCGAACCGTGTCTATGGGATTCATGTACAATAGGTCGCTAAAGTTTACACGGTTTTCGTAACCGTGTACGAGAACACTAATTCTACATGGCTTTTTATTAATTTTTTCGCCTAAAAGTTATCATACACTATTTTTAAAGTAAAACCGTGTATAAAATCATGACAACTTATTAGAAATAAATAAATAACACACAACTCCTGTGAAACTACTTTCCTACCCTTTGTTTTATTTCATTGGTAAAATCTAAGTTATTTTACAAGAGAGAACATCCTCCTTTATATCAGACATTATGGCGGGTAGCACATACTCTTTGCTGCTGATCTACCTTCCTTATTAGTTGTCATGAAACCATGGATCTGAAATCAAATAAAACTCTAGATCGGAATTCAAATTAAACCCTAGATCTAAATACCAAAAACACTAAACTAAATTTCAAATATAACACTAAAAGACTACATTTACCAATATATAAACACCAATTAGAATTACATCACATATTAGTAGTTACATGAATAACATTCTAACCAAAAAAATAAAAATATAACAAAAAACTCTAGATATAATACTTCACACATTTACATGAACAATGCCTAAGAAGAAGTATGGTAAAGGACAAAAAATCGAAAAGTAGAAATGAAAAACTTAATCGGAAACTTCAACTCAAGTTTTGAGGCTCTTCCCTTTGTTTTATTTGAAATTTTGAATTTCAGAAAACACATGCATCTTCTCGCCAGCTTTCCTAAAAGTGGTCATTTACTGAAATCGGACACCTGAGTACCGTTTTATGGTCATTTGAAGTTTCGTCGTCGGAAATCATTTTTTTTGGTGAAGATATCATCTTTTTTTCATCACACATGGATTATACAGTGAAACCTTGTAGAATTGTTTGAGTATCATAAAATGCTTGTCCGAAAATGTGCTCGAGAACTTCCAAAAATGCCCTCCACACAGTTTTTAATAAAAAACCATCTACAATTTGAGCATATTTCTAGAGCAAATTTTTGCAAAAGTGTTTTCTATTTTTTTGACAAATAAAAAGGGTCTAGCGAAAAGTGTTTTCTTTTTGCTTTGGAGACTGATATAGTGGGAATTTCGAGAAAACGTGTATATATGCAGTGTATTTTGTGTTTCTGTCTTATGAAGTCTGATTCATTTAAATATAATGTGAAGTAATATAAAATTTTATTTTGGGCAACATAAATTGACCTAATTATCTTTTGTAGTCCATATCTAGACGTAGTAGGTTGGATTGAGCTTTTTCAAATTAATTTTGAGCTGAATTATTTATTTCTTTTCACATCATCATATACGTGATGAAATTTCACACGTATATTTTTAAGATTTGAATTCTATATTAATTTTCTTTTAAAGAAAAATAATTCGGATGTCAAAAGCTGGGAGTGGATCCTAGCTCGCTAGCCATTGGATACTGAAAACAAAATTCAAAATAATAATCTAAACACCATCCTTCACAGAGGGAAATTCGAAATATTTTTCTTGGAGACCATAATCAACGCCAACAAAGTTGGCAAAGTAACATGCATGCATGATTACATTTTACAATGGTGGGGAACAACATGTCCATACGCCAACGTGAGATTTCTTGATGAACTACAAGTTATCAATATTGAATTATTAGTTACTTGTTTTTCTCTTCATCCAACATTCAATATTAAATTATTGTTCAATACATCAAGTCGGAACTAATTATTAACAGCTATATATATATGGATGAGTACGAATCTTAATAAACTAAACAACTTTCATGCACCTCTAGATCTGCGCAATTTGGCCGGATCGAAGAACAAATTAACAAGTACAATTATTACCTAATAGTTTAATTTTTTTTACGGTAGCTTTGTTTCCTTACGGACACATTTTCGCAAAGCACGAGAACTATTGAACTATTTCGTGCGAATAATTGTAAAGCGAGAGTAGGTAAGAGGGAGGGCAAATGTACAATTAATAACCGCCAATCAATGTAATTTCATGGATCACAGTGACCACTTACTTTTTCATTTCACTTTTTTTTTTTGGAAAAAACGTGTATTATTAGTCAAATTAGAAGATAGGTAGGATCTTGGCAGAGCATTTGTTTATTTTTATTTTTTTACTTTTAGGAAATTTTGAGTTTGTTTTGTAAAAAAATTGGATGTGGAATCTGATATTGTTTAATTAAATTCAACGAGAGAATAATTGTTTTATTTTAATGTCTTACTATAACAAATTAATTAGAGAAAATCAATATACTTCTCTGGCAAATGTCTCTGCCATACTCGACCATCGAAATGGTCTCGAGTGATATTTCATTTCTGGATGAAGCAGAATACATGGACAGCAATTACTGTGATAATTCAAATTTTATTTAGGGCAAATTCGTCTAAAAATATTATCCAATTCAGTGTGCAAAGCTGGGGGACTGTAGCTGTAAATTTTTACAGTAATGGAAATCTGAATTCTTCTATTTAGCTGTAAAAAGAAATGTTGCTTGGTGGCAAAAGAAAAAAAAAAGATATATAACTGATATATAATTCAGTCCAAACATGAACAAAGTAAGGCAGTCAAAATTATATGCCATGTGATCTAATATTGAATAAATTTATGTAAGTTTAACAATTCAGGGCACAGAGAAATTTCTTTGCAAGAGCCCTTAATAAAAAGCATTCAAGTAAACATTGTTGGTTTGAACTCTTAACCCATAACCCAAATTTCCAAGTCTATAATAACCGCCATTTAAGGTATTGAAACTAACAACAATATTAATGGGTCTCAACCTCCACTTAGTAATTTCATCGAGCACCTGACGGGCATGCTTAATTAATGTTCTCGTTATTACAGTAATGATGTATGAGAACATTGGAAGGTCTGACATCTCTCCCTTCTTTTTCAATACTGGGCCTCACAGGCCCAACGCCTAGCCTCTCTTCTTCCTTTTCCTGACTCACTCGCGCCATTGACAAAGTCAAACAGCTACCCCCAAATCAAAAAGATACAAATGGAGCACCAAAATACAAGTACCACAAAAAAAATTATCATTTTTTCTCTCTATTACTTGGGTGAGGCTGGAGGAAGCCTGTATAAGTAACCTTGTCGGGTTTGAACCTCATGTCCTCCATAAGCTTTTCCGCCTCCTTTATATCTCCGATGTTGGAAAAACCATATTGTTCTCATGATACAACTCCACCGAAACTTTAATGTCCCCTTGTTTGCCATGCCCATCAATCAACGCAGTCAAAGTCAAGTATTAGGAACGAACCCTCTAAGGAGCATTTCAGCAAACAGTTGACGTGTGTGTACTAATCTCCCAACAGTAAACACATCGGGCTGGATTCTTAGCTCAACCATTGTTCATTTGAACTATTAACCCATAACCCTAATCTCCAATTCTACAATAGCCACCAATCAAGGTATTGAAACTAACAACAGGGGGTCCCAACCTCCTATTTGTAGTTTTATCGAACACCTGGCGGGCATGCTTTGCTTAATGTTCCTGTTGTTACAGTAATTGTGCATGATAACCTTGATTGAAAGGTTTGACATGAGGCGAAAATCCTGACATTAAGAAGTTGTATATAGAAAAACCAAACCGTTTCAGGTGGGTGAGCAATGAGCATGGATTAAATCGGTGAAGATGGGATAGAAATTATCAAATTAAGCTGCCAAGGAGAGAAATGTGCGATGCTTAACAGATACAAAGGAGAATGTTTCAGTGTGGTAGAACACAAGTGTAAGAATTTGTGTTAGCTTTTCCATGGTTCAACTTTTGATAATATATTCATTATTCAGAGAGAAGTTCACTTAAGAGTGACTGAGTGAGGATTAAATTGTGTTAGCTCTTTCATTGGGCCTCCCTCGGCCCAAAAACGAAAGAGGCCTAAAACGCAAGAGGCTCTGTAGAGAAGTTTCATACTGGACTTGACTGAATTGGGATATCGGACAAAGATGATTAATTGCCTTTGTATATTCAGTCGGTGATTAACAAACGGTCTTGATTTTAATTTTAAAGAAATTAATCACCTTGCGTTAGTGAGAAAATGAAAAAAAAAAATGACTGGACTGTAATTTTTTGCAACTTAAATCGTCCTCCTTTGAAGTTCATCATTTATCCTTCATTAATAAAATAAAATTTAAATTAAATGTCTCGAAAAGGGTAGAATAGAACAAAGTTGGACTATAGTCTGGAAATATAGAATAGAATGTAAAAGAAAAGGTGAATTCTCCAAGCATTAACATGCATGATTACTATGGTGGGGGACTGCCAAAGTGACATTTATTTTTTATGAACTCCAAGTGATCACTTGTGTTTCTCCTATTCGTCAATGCATCGAGTGGGCATTTTAATTAACAAATATAGATGAGGAGGAATATTAATAAAGAAGTCTAGTTTAATTTGTCTTGACGCATGTGTACATCAATATGTGCATTTAAGTACTATTATTGATAAACTAAACAAGTTCTTTTAAGAAATAATAAATAAAATAAACAAGTAACTTTCATGAATAATGAAAAGATATCCTAATTGAGTCAATATATCCAACAAAGTAACATTCATCATTGATCCAACCATATATCCAACAAAGTTCGATTTATCCGAGCGGACACAATATTTCATTTTTTTTGTTTCCGATGGAATAAGTTGTGAAACTATTTCACAATTCTTGAGATGATCGCAAAGCTTATAGGCTCAAATATTTGTCTTCTTGATCTGATTGAAAAGCCTTAATTGACTTGTCAAGTTGATTATGTACTTCATTTTAAAATTCTTTGACCTTTACAAAGTTCCCCTCCTCCTGATTTGTCTCCTTTAATTTACTACTTCATAGCCTTTTTTCCAAAGACAAGTATATGTATTTTAAGACTCCTTTGTCTTTTAATATTTTTTATTCGTTTCTTCTTCAAAGTTAACACAAATTTCTTGCTTAACAGCTATATATATATGGATGAGTACGAATCTTAATAAACTAAACAACTTTCATGCACCTCTAGATCTGTGCAATTTGGCCGGATCGAAGAACAAATTAACAAGTACAATTATTACCTAATAGTTTAATTTTTTTTACGGTAGCTTTGTTTCCTTACGGACACATTTATCCAAAGCACAATAACTATTTCGTGCGAATTGTTATGCGAGAGTAGGTAAGAGGGAGGGTAAATGTACAATAAACGCCAATCAATGTAATTTCATGGATCACCTGACGGGCATCCTGAATGTTCCCCTTGATACAGTAACAGTGCATGAGAACAATAAAAGGTCTAACATGGGGAGCAAATCCTGCATTAAGAAGTTGTATATAGGAAAAACCAAACTGTTTTGGGTGAAGATACAATAGAAAGCTGCCAAGGATAGAAATATGCTTGCTTAACATATACAAGGGGACCCAGATAGTATTTTGGGCTCTTTCTCGGCCCAGCTAGTATTAAAAGAAGGTAACAGGATTACAAAGAACTTGCAACATAATTATTAGTACTCGGCCCAGTTAGTATTTTCGCAACAAAATGTACCTTTGTCTTTGCAACATAATTACAAACTGGTCCCTTCTTTGTCTTTGTTGGACTCTGTTTAGGTACTACAAATTAAGGAGCTTCGTAGGTAAATTGCTGTGGCACCTTTCACTTCACATCACTGAAGTTTTTTTTCACTGAATTGGGAAGCATGTAGAGGTTATGACAACATCACGTCAAGGCAAACTAAACCATGATAAGGGGACATGTGATGTGCACCACTTTAATAAAGGAAAGCAACTAGACAGTACATATATGCACTTAAAAAAAAATTAGAAATGAAAAATCTTTGACAAAAATGCATTCTCAAACAGCCCTTTTCTCTGACCCAAGCCTTGTCCGAATCCTCTTTTGTTTTGAGCCTTGGCCCAAGACTTCTTTTTCGCTGGCCCAAGCTTTTTTTCTTTTGCTTTCAGCCTTGTCCGGATCCTGTTATCCAAGAGATGAAAAATCAAGAGATGGATGTCAAGATACTGTTATCCAATTTCTGTAATTTAGATAATCACGCCAATTATAATTATTCTTCAAATCAATATTCTTTATTAATTACAAAATTTTATTGGAGACCTAATTTTATATTTTTTGGAATTATTTTACTATTTGACTAGAACTACGGTGTTCTTAAGCTTACCAAGTCTCTTTGTGAGCTTAACTCAAAAATACAGCGGATTGGTTTCAAGCGACGCATCCAAACTGTTGAAACTGATCTACTTCACGAGTGATGAGTTTACATGTCAAATTTATAAATTTTCAAACAGATTTAATATAAAGTCAAGCAGTCAAAAAATGATAAAAAAATTAACACATTAAAATTATCTTATAAACCATATTTTTTTTACCGCTTGATTATACTAATTAGTTCGAAAATTTATAAATTTGACATGTAAACGCATCACTCGTGAAGTAGATCGGTTTCAACGGTTGGATGCGTCACTTGAAGCCAATCTGATGGATTTTTTAGTCTCATAAAAAAATGTTCCAAAAAATATAAAATTTGGTCTCCCAAGCACATTTTAATATGAAGATCATATTGAGTGGTTTGAAATAGCTAAATAACTCTGAATTGTATTAGAAATTGTACTGGAAAAATTCTAGAGAGAACGCATGTCATGCAATGAACCGTCCGAACGGGTCGAGAGTCGAGACTATGATGTACCAACTATCATAATTATAATTATAATTATAATGCAAGCATGCAACTAATTTTGGTGGCTTAATACGACCTGTAAAGAAAATTAGTAAATTACATCACTACACCAAATTCAGTTTTTTGTAACAATACATTGCAACTAATAAACTAATTAGTTGCAATAAATTAATAATATTGCTACTAAATTAATTAGTTGCAATAGAATATATTTATTGCAATAAAATAATTGTTGTTGCAATCAATTGTGATTGTTGCCCGAAAATAGATATTGCTACGAAATAAAAGTTATTGCAACCATCGTTTTTCGTCGCTAAGTTTCTACAGGTGACGTGTAACTCGATGGCGTTGTAAAATTGTAAATTAACGGGGGTAAAGCTGCAAAAAAGCCTTATTTCCTCTGCCGCTCACCTCCATTTCTTGTTCCGCCCCCTTCTCCTTCTAACTTGGACGATTCTTAAAACCTGCTACTCTCCTCCTATGGCACCTTCTTCCCGACCCTTCCTATACCGCTCACCTCCCTTCTCCCCTTCTCCTCCTCCGCTCACCTCCTTCCCACCGTACACACCGTCTCCTTCCCCTTCTTCTCCTCTGCTCAACTCCCTCCAAAAAAATAAATCTAAATCTATGGTTTCCCCAAATCCTTTCCAGTGCCCACTTGTAGCGAGATGCAAATGCAGCGATCTTAAATCGCTAAAATAGAATCAAGAGAGAAAAGAGACAGAGAAGAGAAAGAGAGATCGAAATGATTCAAGTATTTGGAGAAATTTTATTGAAATAGCAAAGTTCGCCAAATACAACCAAGGTCGAATGCCAACCGCAATTCGCCTAAATTCAACATCAAAAACATAAAATCTCTCTATACCAGAGTTAGCCTTATATAGGCGATCAAAAACGTAAAAGAAAGTAAAAGCAAATGACTACACATCAGTAAAGAGACTGAGTTGGCTAACCGAACTCGCTGATGTGGCATAACAAACTCTAACAGAAGAACGCAAGTGGTTGATACATCCTCTCCAGTGACTTCATCTTACTGGACTCCTCCAGTGCTGACATGTGATCCCCAGTTGCAGCTATGGCCCTTCATAACAATGGGCCTATTTGCAGAGAACCCGGCCTTAATCGGTTCCTGCCCTAAACAATTGGCCGCACCGCCCAAAACTGCTACTTCTTCAATTAAACTTCTAACGGCTATCCCCAAATCGAGTTCATCTCGTTGCATTCCCTCCCCCTTAAGAAAATTCATGTCCTCATGAAGGAAATGGGGAAACCTGCGAATGATATCTTCATAGTCTTCCCATGTAGCATCTTCAGGGGATTGATCGCGCCATTGAACCAACAACTGAGTTTGAGCTGCATTTCGCTTTTTGACCATGCGCCGGGCTAAGATTAAGTGAGGTTCTGGTTGGCCGGTTAACCCTGGACCGGTGAGGGGCAGCTGAGGCAAGGAAATCTGACTATCTCCCAGCCTTTTCTTGAGCTGAGAAACATGGAAAACTGGATGAATCTGAGAGTTTGGCGGCAAATTCAGTTTGTATGCTACCTTCCCGACTTTCTTCAAAATTTCAAAAGGGCCATAAAACTTAGAACTCAATTTCTGATTTCTCAGACCCCCTACTGAAATTTGTCTGTAAGGTTGTAACTTTAGATATACCCAATCGCCTTTATCAAACACCCTCTCACTCCTGTGCTTATTCTCCCTTTTCATCATGCGATCCTGAGCTTTAGCTAGGTTAATCTTCAATTGGGCTAAGGTTGATTGCCTATCACGCAAGAAGTGATTTACTGCCTCTACCTGACTACGTGGAATACTGCCCAGTGCTAGTTGAGGAGGAGGATAGCCATACAGTGCCTCAAAAGGAGTGGATTGGATTGCACTATGCCAATTTGAGTTGTACCACCATTCTGCCAAGGTGAGATAATCCTTCCACTTAGATTGTTTATCAAAAACCATGGATCTGAGATATTGTTCTAGGCATTGATTCACCTTTTCTGTTTGCCCATCAGTCTGAGGGTGATAAGCTGTTCCCATGTTCAGTTTGACCCCTATCTTTTCCATTAACTCACTCCAAAACTTGCTGGTAAAAATCGGATCTCTATCTGACACAATATCAACTGGTAACCCATGTAATCTATAGACATTATCTAGAAAAGCTTGGGCAACACTTGTAGCTGAATATGGGTGTTTTAGAGGGATGAAATGGGCATATTTAGTCAACCTATCTACTATCACCATGATTACCTCAAACCCACTTGATTTTGGCAAACCAGTAATAAAATCCATGCCAATGCTACACCAGGCCTCATGTGGAATAGGTAGAGGTTGTATCAATCCAGGATGTGCTACATGTTCTCCTTTATTCAGTTGGCAATTAGCACACTTCTGTACGAAGTCATGTACAGATTCCTTCATCTTAGGCCAAAAGAATGACCTCTTTGCCCTTTGGTAAGTAGCAGTGATGCCAGAGTGGCCTCCTAAACTTGAACCATGAATCTCTTGCAGAATTTTCATTCTCCATTCAGCCTTTGAACCAACACAAATTCTTCCCTTATACCTAATCAAACCTTGGTATTCTGACAGATGATGAGAATCAGGTTGCCCTTCTTCACTCTTCAATTTTTTCCTTAACTCTTCAATCCATTCATCTCCTAAATAACTTTCTCTCAACTCCTCTACCCATTTAGGAATTAACATACTGACTACATTCAACTCAGCTGAATTTAACCCTTCATCTTCCCCCTCAGTTTCTTTTCTAGAAAGGGCATCAGCAACCTTGTTTTCCACCCCTTTCTTATATTCAATTCTATAGTTTAACCCCAACAATTTACTCAGACCCTTGTGTTGCATTGGTGTGTTTACCCTTTGTTCTAGCAAGTACTTGAGACTAATCTGATCAGTCTTGATGGTGAATTCTTGGCCCATGAGGTAATGCCTCCACTTGTTGACAGCTGTGAACAGTGCCAATAATTCCTTTTCATAAGTGGACAGATTTTGACTCTTCACACCCAGCTTTTTGCTCATAAATGCCACAGGTCTCTTGGCTTGCATCAGTACAGCTCCTATACCCTCATTGCTTGCATCTGTCTCTACTATAAAAGGCAATTTGAAGTCAGGGAGTTGGAGTACTGGAGCTTGCACCATTGCTCCCTTTAACTAATCAAAAGCTTGTTGAGCTGCCATGTCCCACCTAAAAGCATTCTTCTTCAAAAGATTGGTTAGAGGTTTAGAAATTACACCATAACCCTTGATGAATTTTCTATAGTATCCAGTCAACCCTAGAAATCCCCTCAACCCCTTTACTGTCTTTGGACTTGGCCAATTCATCATAGCTTCTATTTTCTTTGGGTCTGTTGCCACTCCCTCCCTTGATATAATATGCCCTAAGTACTCTATTTTGTGTACCCCAAATTCACATTTTGATCTTTTGACATACAATTGCTGATTTTTTAAAACTTGCATCACTATTTTGAGATGTAATGCATGACTCTCTAAGTCCTTACTATAGACCAAAATATCATCAAAGAAAACAAGTACAAACTTCCTTAAAAAGGCCTTAAAAACACTGTTCATTAAAGCTTGAAAGGTGGCAGGGGCATTAGTTAATCCAAAGGGCATAACAGTAAATTCATACAAGCCCTCATGAGTCTGAAAAGCTGTTTTTGGGATGTCTTCTTCAGCCATTCTGATTTGATGATAACCTGACCTTAGGTCAAGCTTAGAAAAGAAATGGGCCCCATGCAATTCATCCAACAAATCCTCAATAATGGGAATAGGGAACTTGTTCTTGACTGTCCCTTCATTCAATCTCCTATAATCCACACACATTCTCCATGAGGCATCTTTTTTCTTTACCAACAAAACTGGTGATGAATAAGGACTAACACTGGGTTGGATGAAATAATTTTGCAACAATTCTTGCACAATTTTCTCTACTTCACACTTCTGTTGATAAGACATCCTGTAGGGTCTAAGGTTAACAGGTTTTGCATCAGAATGAAGATGTATTTTGTGATCAATAAATCTCTTGGGTGGTAGCTGTTTTGGTTCCTCAAACACCTCTTGAAACTCATCCAATATCACTTTCAATTTGGGATTAACTTCTACTACTCTATCCTCATGATCATGATCTTCCCCCAATCTATACACATGTGCCAGGAAAACCTGATTGCCATTTCTACCTTCTTTCTCCACATTAATCAATCCTTCACTAATTTTGAGTTCTGATTCTTTAGTGAAATTTACCAATTTTACCCTTTTTCCTTCTCTTTCTACTATCAATTCTCCTTTTAGAAGATTCATCTTAATTTCCCCAAGGCTAGCAAGCCAATCAACCCCAAGTATTAGGTCATAACCTTGTACTTCTAAAATTCTGAGGTCAGTGCAAAAAGGATGCCCTTGAATGAAAAATTCAACTTCCTTACACAGGTTATTTGTAACCAGTTTCTCCCCACTGGCACTTCTAACAAACAATGTGGTTGTGGGATTAGTAGGCAGTTTCAGTTCATTAACTATGAGAGGGTGAATGAATGAGTGTGTGGCTCCTGTATCTACCAAAACCATGACAGAAATACCCCCAATTTGACCCCTGTACTTAGGAGTGTAACAACTGCCAATACCTTTACCAACATTAAGAGTAACTATCTCTTCTTCATCCCCAACTTCATTAGTAGCAAATTTCACTAACTGCCCCCCTTCCTCTACTTCAATTTCCTCAATTTCTTCATCATCTTCTCCTTCTAGAGCATGTAAACCTTTACTACACTTATGCCCTTGATTCCATTTCTCATTACATCTGAAACAAAGGCCCAAGGCTCTTTTCTGGTCAAGGGTTAAATTGGTCAAGTTTTTATGAGGTGGTTTGTATAATTGAGGGTTTTGGGTAAGGGTTTCTGTAGCTCTCCTGACTGAAATCTCATTCTGCCTCATTGGTTTGAAAGTGGAATTTAATGGAGGTTTATAGCTGGTCTGCCCTTGTGGTCTGAGAAATAAAGGTTTCTTATCAGTGGGTCCCACTACTACTTCAAGTTCAAGAGCTAGATTGAATGCCTCACTCAAGGTTTGGGGTTTGAATAAATTCATGGAATTTTGGATTTCTTCTCTCAGGCCACAGATAAAACTCCACACAAAAAAATATTCTTGTGTAATACCGGTCTCTACCAGTAACCTTGATTTGGCTCTTTGAAAATCTCTAATATAGTCTTCTACTGTACTAGTCTGTTGTACCTGTTTGAACTGAACTACAGGGTTAAGATGACATCTCATTTTGAAACGGTCAAATAAGGAATTTACCAGTGCTGGCCATGTCGGATTGGGGTGTTCAATACGATAACAGCTGTACCACTCTTCCGCATCTCCTGTGAAATTCATGGTAGCCAAGCCCACCTTGTATATGTCAGCTGTCTGGTAGTAATTGAAATAAAAATTACACCGTTCTAGCCATTCACTGGTCTTGTTTCCGTCAAACACCGGCATTTCAATGCGAGGCATGAACCCCCTTTGCTGGTCTGGAAATGGATTTTCCCGACCAGTATCTCTCTCAGCATTTGGATCAGGTCCCGTACCCCCTTTTTGTCGCTCCACCCGATCTGTACGAGTGCCTGCGTTGCTGTTTTGACTAGTCTCACCTCGCTTATCCAGCACTACGTCCTTGATCATCAAGGAGAACTCCGTGAAAGCCGTTCTCAAGTTAGCCATCTGATTCGCTTGCTCGCGGAACTGAGCTTGAATCTGATCATCACGAGCTTGTTGAGAGAATTGGGAATCACGAGCAAGCTGAGATATGCGATCATTGATTGCAATCAGATCCATAGAGACATCGTCAGTCGTCTCATTCACCCTTGGTTTTGGCGGCATAGCTCACAGTACGACAACTGCCCAGATGCAATCGAAAGGCTCTGATACCACTTGCAGCGATCTTAAATCGCTAAAATAGAATCAAGAGAGAAAAGAGACAGAGAAGAGAAAGAGAGATCGAAATGATTCAAGTATTTGGAGAAATTTTATTGAAATAGCAAAGTTCGCCAAATACAACCAAGGTCGAATGCCAACCGCAATTCGCCTAAATTCAACATCAAAAACATAAAATCTCTCTATACCAGAGTTAGCCTTATATAGGCGATCAAAAACGTAAAAGAAAGTAAAAGCAAATGACTACACATCAGTAAAGAGACTGAGTTGGCTAACCGAACTAGCTGATGTGGCATAACAAACTCTAACAGAAGAACGCAAGTGGTTGATACATCCTCTCCAGTGACTTCATCTTACTGGACTCCTCCAGTGCTGACATGTGATCCCCAGTTGCAGCTATGGCCCTTCATAACAATGGGCCTATTTGCAGAGAACCCGGCCTTAATCGGTTCCTGCCCTAAACAATTGGCCGCACCGCCCAAAACTGCTACTTCTTCAATTAAACTTCTAACGGCTATCCCCAAATCGAGTTCATCTCGTTGCAGCAAATCTAAGAGAGATGAGACAACAACACTGGCTATGGCTATTGTTTTGTATTTGTCGCCATCTATGCAAATCTAAGAGCTGATGGTGATGGCGTTTCATCGAGACGAGGTATTGGAACTCCAATTCATGGGATTCTTTAGTTCGTGTTAATTAATTTTTAATTATTTCTTTCTTTCTGAGTAAAAAGGTGCGAGATATGTTTTATCACGCGTTTAATGGGTACATGAAGCACGCATTTCCTCTTGATGAGCTCAGACCTTTATCCTGCAAAGGACAAGATTCTCTTGGCGGCTATGCTTTGACTCTTGTAAGCAACCAATTTCTAATAATACATTTCCTCTTATTTCATTAGCCTGTATGTATAACTTCCTTTCCCTTTTCGCTTTTATCAGATTAACTCCTTGGATACTCTCACCTTGCTAGGGGATCGAGACACATTCATCAGCTGTCCAGTGGGTCAGTACAAATGTTCAATTTAACATTGTAAGTCTTAACATTTCAGATCAAATTGGTCAAATTAATTATCACCAATTTGCATTTGATTGTGAGGCATTATTTTTTTTCGCTAGTAATGAGAGGTATTAAGGTGGGAGTATCTTAATTAGACCCCAATAAGGTCAATACGAGTTTCATTTTTGCTGAATAGTGTAATATTGGTGCATAGTTCCTTTGATTCACTTTAAGGCTAGTCAAGTTGATATTCTGAATTTATTATCTTTTAGAGATGATATTGCCCCATCTTGATTTATTTTCTAGAAGTACTGGTCTTTTATTTTTTTTTTGGCATTTTGATTGTATTATCTAATCCAAGACTAATTTTGAAAAAAAGGTGGTTGGCTTGGCACCTTGCACAATTTGATAATGCATTGCTTGTGTAAATTTGGGCCTGATTTACTGAATTGGATGTAGGTCATAAGTGAAATTTTTGGGAAGCATGGTTACATTCAAGAATAGGTACTTGGTAATGGAGGTGATTTTGGACCCAAATCATGAAACAGGTACTTCCAAGCCAATAGCGGTTAGCGAGTTTAATCTCAAAAATGCCATTAAAGATAGCATTCAATTAAGTTTCGGAGAGTGTGATTTAGCCTCTTCACTCTTGTCATTCCAAGGTATCCATTTTTTTTCAGTGTTTTAAATAATATGGGTTTATCAAATATTATAATTTAGTTTTGCAATTTTTCCCAGCTATTTTGGTCCATTTGGGTTATCAGATAATGAAACTTAATATTTGGTTTATTTAAGTTTTGAACCTGTTTGATGCTGCTCTCTTATTAGTAATAAGAGAGCATCTGTATGCATCGACTATTCCAAAAATCTGCTACCCTCATCCTTCGGCATATTGAACTGGTACCGGCCACGATAACACAAAAGAGGGTTTTGTGAAACTGGGGGCAGGGCTCAATGGCTCTAAATATCAACAATCCATGGTTAAGGTCTTATTTTTAGTTTTTTTTCTTTTTAATATTTTAGCTCATAGATCTTGTCAATTTCAGCAGCCACTGCTTGAAAATTGTGTCCTGTAAATTTCATCTTTTCTGTAGGTATGTATTTTAGTTTTTTTCATTATTTTCTGTAATTGTGTTGGATTATAATAGATATAAATGTAGATTGATATAATATATTAATTAATACAAAATTAATTTCACCTATAATTCTTGTGCTGAATAATTTGATAAAAAAAAAATTAGTATTGGATAGTACTGTTTTGGGTAGTTTTCTATTTTATTTTGTATATGGGTAATCTGGGTGGTTGAAAATTGATGTACAATGTGTAGCTTAAAATTGGTGTACATGTATGCAATTAATCATAGCAAATCAGGGGTCTATTGGAATTATTGCAGGTGACAAGAAAGAGGTATGGTGGACCGGCTTCCCTCGTACCAAATCTGAATATTTGCAGAGATTGCATGTGAGGTTTTATTTTCTCATATTTTTTTTCTTTTATTTTCTTTCACCTTCAATCTAAAATATTAGTGGATAAATTCAAATACTGCAAGAGTATCAGTTGACAACCTCGTTGCTGTATATACCTGTTAGCCCGGATGTTAGGACATATCTGTTTGTGCACAGTATGCTGCAATTCCACCAAACCTTGTGTACTGGTAAGAGTTCTCTATTTTAAGATGTGTTTAGATTTGGTTTTATGGCTAAATTAGGTCCTTCTGCCCCTACTTTTTTAACCTACATTAGCATTAGTGTGTAGCAATGTTTGTGAATCTTTCATAATGTTACTGTACTTGTTTAGAAGCACTGAAAAAAGCTCTCAAGCAGGATTCAGAAAAAGATGAATTTCTTGCAAGAAATAGAAGACATATCTGACGTTTAGCTACCAACCAACTAGCTGATGCTATAAAAATGGCCAAACCTTATTCCAACAGATTTAATTTGACATTAAGATTGATAAGTTTCTATTTTACGTTCAGGTTTTTTTGGATTCGGTTTTAGGTCACAGGAATTTGTGTTGAAGCAATATTTGGGTATTGACTTAGATTTTGATTCAGGTTTAGGTCTGGTTTAGTCGCTGGCATTTCAAACCACTTTTGACGACTTTGGGTTCCATGTGGTTTAGGTTGGCTTAAATTCTGCCAGCTCATCCAATTTACACTAAGATAAATGAAATATCCATCAACTGGTACCTGGTCCTCTACTTGGAAAAAAAAATATGCAACAAATGTATTCTGAAATCTCTTGCGGTTATTATTTTCTATAGCTTCAACGAAAGGCCTACTATGTTTTATGCATCCTTTCACAAATATTATGTGAATTTTATATAGGTTGGGAGGAATATTGGCAACATTATTTTTACCATGGTCTTTTTTACTTAAAAAAAACAACAACTTCACATTTTACAACAGCATAATAACTGGTACAGAATGTCGATAAATGCTTGATTAGAAAAACAACAGCATCAAGGCAGAAACTTAAAAATAAATAATTGCTTCAGTAAAAAAAAACAGTGTATGCTTCATTCGGAAATTATATATTAGAGAAAGTTCCAAATATGTTAAAAAAGAAAATTATATATTAGCCCTCTGCATTATACTTCTAAATCAGCTACAATATTATTGACAATAATTCCACTTCCAATATAAAAGAAATATCAAATTTAATAATATTTATTACTGATTTTTTATTTATTTTACCAATTGAACTTGACATATTAAAAGTAAAAAAATTGGGATTATTGAGTTAATAGTTGTGTATGCTGAATAAATTCACGAAATGTCATGCACATCATAAATAATGTCTATTACAATTGTGTTCTAGTTAGTATAATTGTGACAACTAATAATGTCACACGCGAACAAAATTTACTACTATTAAAATTATGGTTATGCTCAAATTTTTACGGATTCAATCATATAGTTAACGTATACAAATATGATTTATGCGGATACAAATACGGTATTGAGATACGGTATTGGTTTCGGAAATGGATACTGATACGAATACACGTAATTATCCGTAGCCGTAATTTTTTTGTTTTCCAATATTCATTTGTGTTGATTCAGCCTAAACACAATTAATTAACAAGTTGTAACCTGTTTTGAACCAACTTAAAACACGGTATTTTTTTATGTCGTTTTTAACTTTTTCTATGAACCAACATAAAATTTGAAAAAAAATCAATTACGAATTCATATCACCTGAGAGACGGTTTTTATTTTTTATGTCGCTTTACTTGAGAGACGGTTTCCTCTATCAGATTATCTCCAAAATGAATTCATATCACCTGAGGTAACAAAATTTTTGGATTTAGATGGTAACCGTCATATCTACTTTGACACGATTATTAAAGGAAACTCATGCATTCCATCTCAGACCGGATTAGCCCAAATTCTGATCGGACGGTCTGGACCTATACTCAAATATTAAGTAACCTCAGAGGATGCGGACTCCCCCAAAATCCTCTATCCAATTAGGACGGTTAACCTCTGTATCAGACTATTCCCAAGTCCTCTCAGATTATCTCTCATTTCCTCATCAAGTCTCCTTTTTTTTCTAAATCCCGCCTCTCAGATTTCCCATTCATTCCACCTCTCAGATTAGACGGTTTTTTCTTCAAGTCCCCCTCCCCCGCGCAGCCTCTCCTTCGCCGTCCCCCGCACCTTCACTTTCCCGTTCCCCTTTGCCTCCGCCGAGCCGTTCTCCCTCAATCAAGGCCGTGCATTAAGAGTACTTCTGCCGACTCGTTCTCTTCCCGCCTCAGTCGATTCAGTCGCCCCAAACCGCTCCCCGTTCACACCGCCTCCTCTTTACCTCTATTCGCCATACACCCCTTTTTCCCCTTTTACCCTCGTCGAAACCTAACCCTAATTTCGCTTGATTTGGTTTTTTTTCGATTTTTGCAAATTTTGTCAACTTTTCTCTGATTTGATCGGTCTTTTTTTGCAGTTTTGCAGTTCTCATCATGGGAAGACCGTCGGAGCTCTCAGACGAGATCCAGGTGCAAATCGATCCTATGCCTGCTGAACTCAATTGTCAGATTTGTGGCCTCTCAGGCCAGTTTCGCAAACCAGAAGGCGTGAGTTTCCTCTCAATTGTTAAACTCTATGTTTCATTTTAATTTTAATGGGCTAATTTGCAAAATGGACTGGTGGGACGATTTATGGGCATTCCTCTTTCCTCTTCATGAAGCCACAAATGGAACCAAAGCGTTGCAATTTTTTACATGCACACGAAGTTAACAATTCGTTTGGTCAATTCTGCCATTTGAGTTTTAGTTCGTTTATTATTGATTATGTTATTACTTTTTCTCTCACAAAGTCTCGTTTACTGGATCGTTGCTCTTTAAAATATATATTTTTTTAGTTTAGCAGTCAGGCAGTGGTAGGATGGCCACCATTAAGAGCATTCCGGATGAATAGCCTCGTCAATCTCTCCAAGGCAGAGCCCGACAATGACACACCTAGGAAGGCCAATCAGAAAGGCTGTAGCATTGGCTTTTCAAATGGCCAGTCTTGCAAGGGCCAGGAGAAGAGCCGCCTCAGTAGTGGTTGTCTTTTTGTCAAAGTCAATTTGGATGGGGATCAAAAGTCGATTTGAATTCCCACTACTCTTATGAGGGCCTAGCAATTTCTCTTGAGCTCATGTTTTGGGGCACAACCACCTCCTCTACTAGTAAGTTAATTTAACTCTTCTAATGTGATATTACCTATTCATAAACATGTAGTTTTGTCAAGCATTTGTACCACACATGTACCAACCAGTTTGTCCTGACTTACTAATGTCATCAGCCTTATTGGTTTGGTCTGGTGCTGGTGTATTTTAATTTTAAGATGCCTACTGGTATGTTACTGAAATCCTTAATGCAATAAACTGTGTTAAATATTGGACATTTGCTCCAATACACCATTTTTTAATGAAGAAAATTTTAAAATTGATTTTTTGACCATCTGATAAACCAAGGATAATGTTGAAATACTAAATATTCTCGGTTACACTATTTTGATAATAAAACTTATGGTGGACGTATAATTACAATAATATCCTTGTCACAGAACTTTATTATCAAGGACAACTTCTCATCAAATCAATAATAACCATCCATATTTGTTTAGTGTACTGGAGACTCACCCTAAATATTGTGCAAAAGTTGTACAAGAAGCAAAAATATGAAACTACAATTGGAAATGAAGTTAAGTTATAGCTGAAATGAACTTCCATTTTAATTTTTTGATGAAATTGACAAAGTACCTAACAATGTAGGTTATATGAAGAGCTCACGGTTATTAGATAGTTCTTCTGAGTTAGTACTAACATACAAGGATAAAGATGGTGATTGGTTGCTTGTTGGAGATGTCCCCTGGAGGTAACTTCTTTTATTTTGAGTTCTTTCATTTTTATTTTAGTTTTTGGAAACTAGCTGCTCATATTTTGAGTAAGTTGAACTCAATTTTTTTTTTTTTTTTTTTTTCTATTTAGGCTGTTTTTGGACACAGCAAAGTGGTTGAGAATCATGAGAAACTTTGATGCTAACATGCTTTGTAAGTACTTGTTCCATCTTTATGCAGCTAGTTAATTTGGTCTAAAATAAAATTGTAAAGAGATGAGACATTTTTTTTAAACGCATCCAATCCATAATAAAATAAAAGGGGGAATTAAATATATTTTCTTCATTATTAAATATGTGAAATTGAGAACATTGATGATTTTCAGTTTACAACGCTTGCACAGTTGATTTACAACTATTAATATCTTATCAATCTTTTTGTGAAAGATGCTAAAGGTCTAATATATGTGATTTCATTATGGTAAGTATGCAAACCCGTCTAGGTCAGACCCCTTTCTCCTTAATTATTTGTCTTCGGTTGTTTGTTCTACATTTTTCCAGGTGTTATTGTTTCATTTGGTCATTTGTAGAGTGAAAATTTGCTATTTGCTAGAACACTCTTTTGTAAAGAATTTTCACATGTTCTATTATCTTGTCAGGCACTTATTCTTTTATGTATTATTATAAGACGGTAGTTTTTTTCAATCAACCTGTGCATTTAAAATAGTTGATGAATTAATTCTCTCCTTAAATTAAAATGAACAAAAGGGAGATTAATGGTATTACATTCTAATACTCTAAAACCTTGTCTTAGAAGATAACAACCTCACTTACTTTTTGGACAAGTTAATGTATTCTTAGAAGATAACAACATAGCTCACTTTGATGAAGCTAGATTGCCTTTCGGGCTCTGACCCTCAAACATTTTTTTTGAAGTTAGGTATTAATAAGAGAGAGTATCCAATAAGCCCAAAATATGTTCTTGGAAAACATATCTCTGTGTTTAACATCAGAAAATAGGCTTTAATACACCGAGTTTTTGTTGGATATATGGTTAAATATTTAGCTTTGTCATTGAGGTTTCTTAAAATCAAGCGGAGAAGGATATAAAAGTAATATGACTATAATCCATATTTATTAGTGAATATGTTCATACTAAAATTAGGAATAGTTTTAAAAACAATGCAAACATTTCTTACTTATCCTTGTTTGATCAGATAATCAGAATTAATTACTAATTTTTCTCTCAAAAAGTCTAGATTACTGGATCATTGCTCTTTAAATTTTTTATTTTTATTTTAGCAACCAGGCAGTGGTAGGATGGCCAATCAGAAAGGCCGTAGCATTGGCTTTTCAAATGGTCAGTCTTGCCAAGGGCCAGGAGAAGAGCTGCCTCAGTAGTGGCTGTCTTTTTGTCAAAGTCAATATGGATGGGGATCCGATCGGGAGAAAAGTCGATTTGAATTCCCACTGCTCTTATGAGGGCCTAGCAATTTCTCTTGAGCTCATGTTTTTGGGCACAACCACCTCGTCTACTAGTAAGTTAATTTAACTCTTCTAATGTCCTTGAAGAGTGCAATTCCAACCTTAAGCATTTTTTGAGAAAATGCAAACAGAGCTTTTGGCTGTGGCACCTATTTCAAGATGATCCTCATAAAGTAGCATAAATTAAACTTAACAGTTTAGATTTGAAATAGATTGTGCAAGTTCTTTTTTTTTTAACAATAGATTGTAAGAGTTTGCAATGGCAATTCTCTGCATCCCTGTACAGGCTTGAAATATCTAAGCTAGATCTGCAAAACAAAATAAAGGAAATATTTCTTCCAGGTGCCTTTTCTACCTGCATTCGTGTGTTCTGTCCTTTTTGTTATCATACGATATCTGGTACCTTTTGTGGTTGAAGGGATATAAAGATATTCAGGATGTTATCTTGTTATTTTTGTTTTAAGTTTTTTGAGTCTGTTGTTTAACCTTCTCCAATTGGATGATGTATTACAGGTCTCAGAATAAATTCTTTCAGATATTAACCGTTTGGAGAGCAGTAGCCAGCAAATAATGTCTTAATTCATTCTTTCTCACAGCGTGTTTTTTTTTTGTTATTATCAATGTAAATTTTAATGATTTATATTAATGTATTATGAATGTGTTTTTTTTATTAATTATTGTCTTCATTTTATATTATAGTTTATATTATAAATTCAAGAGTATTTATTCAAAATAGAATTAATAGAAAGTGACTAATTACAATAAATATTAGAATTACGTCTGCGTACAAATTTCGTTGCCATTATAATATTTACGGTTGCATTAGATTTATTAATTGCAACCAAAATTTGGTTGCATTTAGATTCACATCTTCATACTAATTTCGTTGCATTAAAATATTAATGGTTGTATTAGATTTAATAATTGCAACCAAAATTCGGTTGCATTTGATTTATATGTTACAACTATGAGTTTTGTTGCAATATATTATAATATTACCACTATTTTTTACTAGCGTTAAATATATGGTAGCAACTATTTATTTGGTTGCAATAGATTATTGTCACGCAATTTATGCAACAAAAATTTGATTGCACAAATTGCAATGATCGATTCATTGCAATATACTATCTTATTGCTACCATTTTTTGGTTGCGCTAAATGTGCAATTTATTACTATGCATTTCATGCAACTAAAATTTAGTTGTAAGAAATGCACAAGTTGCAACTATGGATTTCGTTGCGATATACTTTCCTATTGCAACCATTTTTCGGTTGCAATAAATGCGCAATAGCAACCATTTATTTGGTTGTAATAGATTATTGCTACGTATTTCATGCAACTAACATTTTGTTGCAATAATTGCACAAGTTGCAACCATAAATTTCGTTGCGATATAATATCTTATTACTACCATTTTTTCGGTTGCGAAAAATGCGCAATAACAACTATTTATTTGGTTGCAATAGATTATTGCTACTAATTCCTGCAACTAAAATTTAGTTGCAAAAGTTGCATAATTGCAACCATGAATTTCGTTGCGATATACCATTTTATTGCGACCATATTTGGTTGCGAATACTTTCTTATTGCCACCATTTTTTGTTGCGATAAATGCACAATGGCAACCTTTTATTTGGTTGCAATACCTTATTGCTACGTCGGTCTAGCAACCAAATTATGGTTGCAATAAATAATTTTTATTGCAACCAAAGAGTTGGTTGTAAATTTATTGCTACCAAACCTATTGCAACCACCGGTAACCAATTTTTTTGGTTGCAAACTCAATCTATTGCAACCAATTTATACCTATTGCAACCAATATTGGCTATTGCACCACTCATTCTCTTCACTCAGATTTCAACACTTGCAAAATTTATTAATCAGCATTTGTTAAGGAATTTACAATTACCTAGTTTTTAATTTAATTATTCCTATGTATTCCTAGTGTATTTATTACAAAATATTTCAAGATTAACAATTATCCATATATTCACTTACGTGATCTCATAATCAAATAACTAAATAGTTCATTTTTATTTACAAAAGTTCAAAGTGAGTCCAAATAAGTTACAATGTCATAAATTTTTTTTTCTTGAATTACGTTTTTCACTTTATATCAAATAAAATTCTCAAATTTTCAAAATTGGGATGTTACAGAGTCGGAATCGGATACTTGACCGTGGAATCGGAATTGGATGAATCGGCCGAAATCAGAAGAATCGGATCGGAAACTCGAATTTTTTTGGCAGAAACTTGTTTTGTACTAAAAAATCGGAAAATTAATAGAAAAAATAATTTGACATAAAATGATGTTAAGACAAGATTACACTCAAATAATACACTATTATAATATAATACAATAAAAATATATAAGCATTCATAATAAAATTAATTAATTAATAATATTTTTGCAGCTAATTAATTTCATATAGTATGATTGTACACAGTAATTCAATTTGTTCTTATATTTTACATAATATGTAAATTTGACGAAACATTTTTATATTGTAATAGAAAGATAGTAACAGAAAAATAGTAAAGATTGTCAATATATAAAATGATTCTCAAATTTTTGTTGGTTAATTTTGTATAAACGGATAACAGTAACAACAAAAATCCCTTTCCTTAATTGTGGTCTTTACAAAATTAAAGAAGTTTGTCCAAATTTGTACCATTGAATTAAATATTTCCTTAGATAATCTAATCAATATTGAATGTTGCATTAAATGTTTCCATTAAGTTTGGCTTTAATGAAACAAGTATTATGTTAGCGCTGAATATGCGTTCAGAATAGCGGTTTTCTATTTAATCATCAACCTGCACATGGTCCATAATAAACCATGTCTTATTTCCAAACAAAGTAGTACACTACTCATACACCTAGTCTATTCAATATTGTATATTTATCTGAACTCTTTCTTCTTTCTGTATCCGCGACTCTCCCAAATCCTTTCACGACTTCCCCAAATCCTTTGACTGCCATTGCAAAAATTCAAAATTGGTCCGATTAAAGTACTAAAACAATGTACTTTTGCTCTAGAGGTAAGAGAATGAGTGAAAATTGGGCCGATTATTTTGATTTAGCCCCTATTTTATACCGTTCTGACCATGGATTGGAAAATCGGCCGAGTCCGAGTTGACTTGGCTGAGTCAGAACGGTATCGGTCGGGTCCGAGCAGAGTTTTACGCCCATGCGATTTTTCATCAAAACTCTGTTGAATCGGATGACTCGGCCGAGTTATCCGATTTTTGGTCCGAGTCAAGCCAAGTCAGGGCGAATCAAACCGATTCAGGCTGAGTCTGTTAAGTAATCGGAAGATTGAAGAAGGAATTTTGTTAGAAGGTTATCTAGGTTTTCTATTTGGGACAAAAAGTCGCAGAACCTTTGGAGAAGAAAGACGCATTGCTTGCCAAAGGAGACGGTTCATCTGCGTAGACTCGTTTCACTATATTATTGCTCAACAATTTTAAATACGCTTCATGGTTCAAGCTACACCATGCATGTTAGCCTAGATAAACTGAGCACATTTCATTTTAGTTCTTTACATATGTCCATTTGGAACTTCATGCTCTCAATGTAGCGGGTCAATTTTATATACTTTTTCTAATTGCCACATTACTGATCACAGAAAAAAAGCACCTACAAAATAATATAAACCAGTGGATTCTTATACTCTGTCCATTCTACTTTTTTTTTTTCCTCTAAAATTCAGCTTTCCTAATTTAAATGTCACGTGTATATATATATATATAGAGAATGGCTAACATCAAAACGTTTGTTCCTGGTCTTTGGAGCAATCAAGTTTTAAGCCGTCCGATTCGGTTTTAGATCCGTGCTAGATCAAATTGATCAGATCCGCTGAAATTAGCTGGATATGTCCAGTGGAACAAAACCCAAATCCCTGAGCGTTCTCTCTCTCTTTCTCTCACGCGCTTCTTTCCAAGCCAGACGTGAATCGCCTCCTCCCGCTCCTCTCCTCTCTCGGCGCGCACCGCATCGCCAGTCCTGTTCCTCTCCTCTCTTAGCGCGCACCGCGATTCCAGTCCCGCTCCTTTCCTTCTCCAGTGAATCCTCTCTAGCCACCTCGCGACTCCAGCCTTAACCCTAAATCGCGACTCTAGCCACCTCGCCTCCTAGCTCCACTTCTCTAGCTCTCCTTCGAAGCTCTGTAAAAGTACTCCTTTTTTTGTAAGAACTTGCTATTTTTTTTCAGTTTGCGTGTGAGATTATTTCTCGTTAGTGCTCTTAGCTTAGTTGTTTTTTTTTCTTAAGTTTCAATTCTTTTGATACGAAAGAATTGACTGTTGGAATGTATCTTGGTAGAATTGCATAAAAGGGTAAAAAAAAGATGTATGATGAGGTGGCAATCAAGAAGGTGAATCAGCAATGTCTCTTCCTCCATCAGTACTAAAATCTAACTAACAAAATGATTTAGTCCACTGGTGCAAATGTGTATATAGGGATCATGTGTTAATGTGATTGTTTTTTATTATTAGGTTAGTTAAGGTAGTAGTTTTGGGGGTTTTAGTTTTTAGGATTGTCATAGGGGGCTTGTTGTAAGATGGAGCTTGTTTTATGTCAGAGGGGGTTTGTTGTCAGCAGGAGCTCCTTCGCCTCAGATGGAGCTGAATTGGTATGGTAAAAGAAGTGCTCTCTACCCAACCATATTAGCATAGATTCAATTACAGTATAATTTTCCCTTAGGTCAGCTATACACAGGATTAGTGCTCTCTTTTCTTTATTTTTTCTTCTTTCATTCATCAATTTCTGTCTAAATAATCTGTTTTTTTATAGGCATTGATACCAATGTCATATGTGGTGTTTCTAGTAGTGTAGATGCACGCTCAAACGATGCTTATGTCGAAGTCTTTCATTCATCAGTCTCCTTCTCCTTCTCGACACGAACCTCCCTCTCTCTCTCGTGCTACCTTAGACCAGGAACAATCGCTCGCACCTGAAATTGGTAAGCTCTCTCTCCCTCTACTTTGTTCTCTCTACCTAGTTTGCTGAAAGTTTGTTCAAATTGGTTTGCAAAGAAAAATTAGTTTGCTTAAATTTCATAGCAAACAATTTTCTTAAATTGGTTTGCCGAGTAGTGAAATGAGTGTTGTTTATTACTACATGAATTTGTAGAAAAATTGAAGGTCACAGTTGGATCTGTTCTGGTAAAGGCAGTATTGTGGACAAGTTGAGGTGGACATAGTAGGAAATATTTTCAGGGGGTTAGTGGTAAATTTACTCATAGTATTGGTGCTTTGATTATCTGACTTGCTAATTACTGGAGTGAGAGTTACTTTTGGAGCAGTATGATTTGTACATAGCATGGCTCATTATTGGTACCGCTTTTGCTATCTTTCCAAAGTTTATCTTTTGAAAAATCTACCTAAATCATATTTAGCTAACAAATCATTGTAGTATTTGTGTCCACCTTTTATATTTAGCTTACAAATCATATTTAGCCAAATGAGTAGCCAAATTGAAGTTGCATTTTACAATTCATTTTTATAGTCAAAATATCGATATAGAGATTATATTTGTATCTTTTTGTTTGTTTGTTTGTGTATGATGATTGAAGTTGCAATTTTAAAACTTTCTATCTTTATATTTGGAGAACAAGTTGCTGCTCAGAAAATGCAATTAACTTTGTTCTTTTTTCAGAATTTCTTCTGTGCTTTCTCTAAGACGAGCATACAAGGGTTCAAGATGCTGACAACTTCAAGCCATGATGCTAATATTAAATCAGTTTGTCTCAAAGTATGAGATAAGCAAGGGAAAACACAAACAAATTGATGAAGAGTCTTTTCTAGTGCTGCTGTAATTAGAACTTTTGTAACGTGTTATTTTGTATATAATGAATGTTGCTAGATGTTTGTATTTAAGCTATAGGCATGTTTTAATTGTCATGTTGTATATAATGAATGTTGCTACATGTTTGTAATGCCAGAAATCGTTACAAATTAGGATTTTAATCTTGTATGAAATGTTGTTATGGACATGTTGTGATGTGTTGTTTATTTGAATGTCAAGCAAGTAAAAACACACTAGTTGTGAACATGTTGTGTCTGTATTTTATTTCTCTTTTTTATTATCTCTCTTTGATATCAGAAAGGTCATAAAGAATATAGAAAGTACTTATTTCACTAAATAGTAAAGTTACAATAATGAAATGGAAGTGAGTTTAAAATATCATCCAAGATATTCATCCAAGATCAGTTGTGTAGAGTTTTGTAGAGTGTCTTTAAGCCAAAATTCATTTGAACTATACTTTTTCTTTTTGCATTTTGTAAGTTGTGTATAGTTTTATATGCTTAAAACATCATTTTCAGCAAGTTATAACAGTATGCTTTAAACAGAATTCCAAGATCAGTTATTTTTCTTATTTGAATCACATCCATTTTCAGCAATTTAAAACAATATGCTCAAAACAGCATGCTAAAAAGTTACAAAACAATTAAGGGCTTCATCTTTAGATTCATCTTCAAGTTAATCCTTTTTTTTTTAAGGTTGGCAAAGGTTGCCACACACTTTATTGAAAATATAATAGTCTTACAATCCTTACACCATTCATCAACCTCTAAATCTAAATTCTCACTATCCCAATACAATACATCATAGAACCTTCAACTGTTCCAAACCCAGCAAGCATAGCTTGAAAGAATAAAATTACATCGAGTACCCTGACTTACTAAGAAATTACAACAATTTGATCTCTAAACAAAAATTAGCAGACCAATTCATCTTGTCCTTGAACACCTGATTCGAATCCTGCCGTACCAGTTGAATACCAGCAGCATACCAGTAGCTTACCAGTAAGGTTAAAACCGGAATATTCATCCATACTTGTGCCATACACAACCTTCTGTGATAATTATTGTGCCAGTACCGCTGGTACCATCCGGCTAAGTCTCGCAACTTCAGCAGTACTGCATCCAGAGCAAGAAATAATTAGCAACAGATGTAATCAAGAAGCAAACAAAATGTAATAAAGTAATAATAATGGCATTAAGACAATCAAATTAAAATTACGTATTTTATGTTGCCTACTGAAAAAAAATATTGCATATATGTGAGCAAAGTGCAAGTTTGAGACTAGGTTCGTAACAACCTGCCAATTGAAAAATTAAGTCCAAATAATAATGCCAGTAATGTAATTAAATCAAAATTAGGTTCTTTACTTGCCAGTTGCCAGATTGAAATTAAGTTACAATTACACTACTATAGCTCGACAGATTGAAATTAAGTTACACGGTGATGTTACTTTTTATACGGCCGCAAATTTACAAGCAAAATTAGAAGAAACTCTAGAATGTTCAAAAAAGGTTTTCAATTCAATTAACAAGCAAAACCAATTTTGAAGTAGAAAATGAGACAGAAGGGAAATTATTGGATACAAAAGGGAGGAGACGAGATGGCAGGGTAGTGGTGCGAGAATTTTTCAGAGATACGAGAGTGGAGGTAGGGTAGCGGAGAGATAGGAGGGGAGAGGGAGGAGTTTCTGGTGGAGCAGCGGTGCAATGCGCGCCAAGAGAGGAGAGGAGCAGTAAGATGCAATCTAGGGTTGGAGAAGAAATGCGTGAGAGAGAGAGAGAGAGAGAGCTATGGGGTTTGGGTTTTACGTAACTGGAAGGATCCAGTGAATGGACAAGTAATATTTCAAATTCAGCGACAGTTTTCAGTTCTGATCAGATCTAATCGGCGCAAATCTAAAAACAGATCGGACGGTTTAAAACTTGATTGCTCCAAGAGCCAGGAACAAACATTTTGATATTAGCCATTCTCTCTCTCTCTCTCTCTATATATATATATATATATATATATTATATATATATATATATATATATTATGTATGCTATTAATTATTGTAATATTTTATTATTACGTAATGTGTAATTAATTCTGCATGAATATTTTGACTATTTATGTACGCTTCTATTTTAATTTATTATACTAGTGGATATGTGGAATTAATTTAGCATATTTGAATAAATTATTATTTTTATTTTTTCTTATATTTTAATACTCTGTGCGACTATTAACATATTATATGATTAGCTTTGAATGTTCATATTTCATTTTATTAGTGAATTATATTAATGTCAAAAGTGATCTTAACATCATTTTTGAACTAATTATTTTATTACATTTTTAATTTTTTACTTATTTTTTTTAATACAAAACAAGTTTTTTTCGAATAAATCCGAATTTCCGAGTTGACTCGGCCGATTCCAACCGATTCCTCCGATTCCGAGTCAATAATCAACTATCCGATTCCGATTCTGATTTTGATTTTCAAAACCATGGTTCCGACTCGGCCAAGTCGACTCTGGTCAAGTTGACAGCTTGACGATAAAACAAAGGATGGTGACTCAACTGATGATGAGAGGCAAAAAGAGGGCTGATCGGTATTAGTTGTTAAAATGGTTGTTAATTGGAGATACCTGGATGGAGATGCTGGGATATGCAGCCATTCATTGTGTTTCATTCCAGTATACCAAGTCCCTGAGCAGGGGAGGGGAGGAGCACAAGATTGTTGGGAGTTTTTCGGAAAAGAGGAAAAAACAGAAAACAGGGCAGCAGCCGAAACTTTCTCACAACTCCATTTTTTTCATTGATTAATTAACATAAACAGATCTACTATTTATAGTGGTGCATATCCATCATTTCGCACCCCACTAACTCCACTAACTTTGCCATAACTAACCTATAACCAACCCACTACATGACTACTTTTCTGCACATGTCTAAATAGATAACTTGCTGTCCAAGTTTACAATTAACTCTAAACAGAAAATAAAACTGCTCTAAAAACCGAAATATAAAAACTGCATCTTCACCCTGCTGATACGGTCCGTATTGGGATACGGTCCGTATTCATTTCTGACTTGGATTATTTTCAACACCCCCCCTTAATCCAAAGTCCAGCACATTCATCATGTCTCGACACCAGTTGAACTTTTCACGTGGAAGTGATTTGGTCAGCACATCTGCAACTTGCTGGTTTGTGTTCACATACTGCAACTCTATCATCTTTTGCTCAATCAGATCTCGTATGAAATGGAGCCGAGTGTCTATGTGCTTTGTTCTGTTGTGATGCACCGGGTTGTTACTAATTGCAATTGTCGACTGATTATCACAATAGAGTATTGTTGCACTTTCTGCTCACAATCTAACTCTTCCAATAAGCGCCTTAACCATACCCCTTGGCATGCTGCTGATGTTACTGCATTGTACTCAGCTTCTGCGGTTGATAGTGCAACTGTTGACTGTTTCTTCGAATTCCAACTTATTACACTGTTGCCAAAGAAGAATACCTGACCTGTTGTGCTTTTTCGATCATCTATGCTGCCTGCCCAATCACTATCGCTGTAGCCTGTTAAACACGGTTTATCAACACCCTTGTACCATATACCATAGCTTGTTGTACCTGCAATGTACCTAAGAATTCGCTTTGCTGCTCCCATGTGTTGTTTAGTTGGATTCTGCATGTATCTCGCAACCATTCCAACTGCATGTGTGATGTCTGGTCTTGTGTGCGTCAAGTACAACAGACCTCCCACCAAACTCCTAAACCGAGTTGCATCTGCTGCTCCGGTTCCATCAATAGCTGACAACTTCTCATTTGTATTCATTGGAATTAGTACGGGATTGCAATCTTTTAATCCGAACTTTTCTACCAAGTCTCTTGCATACTTGCGTGGGGACACAAAGATTCTTCCCTTCTCTTGCTCAACCTCCAGACCTAGAAAGTAATGCATTTCTCCTAGATCGGTCATCTCAAACACATGCATCATTTGCTCTTTAAACTCCTTCACCATTGCGTCATCTGTGCCAAAATAAATCATATCATCAACATAGAGACATACTGCTATTAAACCTCCTTTTTCTTTCGTTTGACATAGAGATTAGGCTCATTCTTGCTTCTCTCAAATCCCAATTTCTGAAAATGTGCATCAATCTTGCTGTACCATGCACGGGGAGCCTGCTTCAAACTGTATAATGCTTTGAACAAACGGTACACCCACTGTTCTTTGCCCTTCACCTCAAACCCTTCTGGTTGCTCAACATAAACCTCTTCTTTTAGTTCACCATTGAGGAATGCTGACTTCACATCAAATTGATAAATAGGTTGTCTCAATTGGGCTGCCATTGCAATCAACAACCGAACCGTTTCAAATCTAGCCACCGGGGGGAACGTCTCTTCATAGTCTATGCCTTGCTTTTGTGCATATCCTTTTGCCACTAACCTCGCTTTGTATTTTAATACACTGCCATCTGGACCAAATTTAGTCTTGTAAACCCATTTAACTCCAATTGCATTGCGATCTTTTGGTAATTCCACCAACTTCCAGGTTTGGTTTTGCTCGATTGAACTCATTTCTTCTTTCATTGCTTGCACCCATTCCTTTCTTTCTACGGCTTCTTCATAGGACAATGGATCTGCTACATACATAACCTGAGTTGCTTCATACAATTCTTGTAAGGATCGTACCTTTCTTCCTTGTGTATCCGGATCAACCATCCGATGTGATGTGCTACTCGAGCTTGGACTGCTTTGCGGTTGCTCACTGCTGCCTTCTTCTTCTTCATCTTCTATTTCTGCTATTGGTGTGTTGTCTTCCTCCATAGACCAACTCCAACTAGCATTCTCATCAAACATGATATTTCTACTGACTATAATCTTCTTTGTCACTGGATTAAACAACCTATAACCTTTAGATTGTATGCAATACCCAATGAACACACACTTTTCAGATTTTGAGTCCAGTTTCTTTCGGTTTTGTGTAGTTATTAGAGTGTAAGCGATGCACCCAAAAACTCGCAAATGCCCCACACTGGGCTTCCTTTCAAACCACGCTTCGAACGGTGTTTTGTTCATCACTGCCTTGGTCGGTGACAGATTTAGAACATATACCGCTGTTGCTACTGCTTCAGCCCAAAAACTATTCGGCATACCTTTAGATTTCAGCATACTTCTTGCTAGTTCTACTACCGTGCGGTTCTTGCGTTCAGCTACACCGTTTTGCTCAAGTGTGTATGGAGTGGTCAGCTGCTGTAGCACTCCTTCTTTCTCACAGAACTGCTTGAATTCTTTTGATTGAAATTCACCACCACGGTCTGATCTTAGAGCTTTCAGCCTAGCCCCTGTTTGCGTCTCTGCCATGGCTTTGAACCTTTTGAACAGCCCAAACGCTTCACTTTTATAACTAAGGAAATAAACCCAAGTCATCCTGCTGTAATCATCACTAAACAGCATAAAATACTTGCTTCCTCCCATTGATTCAACCTCCATGGGACCGCACAAATCAGTATGCACTAACTCAAGTACCTTGGTTGCACGCATCGACTGATCTTTTGGAAATGGCAGCTTCGATTGCTTGCCAAACACACATCCTTCACATAACCCGATTTCACCAATTTCGGGTAACCCATTCACCATTCTCTTTTGATTCAACAATCTCAAACCATTCATGTTTAGATGACCATACCTCAAATGCCATAACTCGCTGGAACTAATCTCCTTGGCTGCAAGTGCCTTGTCTTTCACCTTGGTTATCTCCAGAGGGAACAAGTTGTTTTGTGTCTTCTTGATTGTTGCCATCGTCTGATTCGTGGCTGCATCTACAATTCTGCAATTGTCGCCTTCAAACTTGATGGTACACCCGCTGCTCATCATCTGACCAATGCTGAGAAGGTTTTGGGACAGTTGAGGAATATAGTACACATCATGTAGCATCCGTGTATTGTGACTGCTGGTCTGCACGGCTACTCTTCCTTTTCCTTCAACATGAATCTCTTTATTGTCACCAAGCTTTACTGCCTTCTTGTATGACTCATCTAATTCAACAAATAGATGTTTGAAACCCGTCATATGGTTTGAGCACCCGCTGTCCAAAAACCAGATTTGACTCGCATCTTATTCTTCATAGGTTTTGGCCATGAACAACTGTGTCTGATTGTTCTTCTCTTCAACAAAACTTGCCTGTCCTTCTTCTCTTTTCTTCTTGTAGCAGTCGGCCTACACATGACCGGACTTGTGGCAGTAATAGCACTCCACATCTTGACCTTCTTCTCTCTGTTTCTTGTAACAATCGGCTTGCATATGCCCTTTCTTGTGACAGTAGTAGCATTCTACATCTTTCTTCGGTTGATTAGAATGCGGTTGATTGTAACTAGGCTTGCCTCTGCCTCTGCCGGCTTGACTGCCTCGACCTCTGCTGTAACCTTGGCCTCTACCTCTGCCTTGCTATTGGTTTCTTGAGGAATTGCCATTGGTATAGAAAGCTTTGGTGTCATCCTTCACTTCTGATCTATTGAGACGAACTTCATGGACCTGCAGTGATCCCATCAACTCATCAAACGTGTAGGTGGACAGATCTTTGGATTCTTCGATCGCTGTGACCACATGATCAAATTTGGTTGTCAGGCTGCGCAACACCTTCATCACAACCGTCTTTTCTGGAAGATCTTCTCCACAACTTCGGATTTGGTTGACTATTGTTGTAACTTGCGTGAAGAAGGATTGAACTGACTCGCCTTGTTTCATGTTCAATGTCTTAAACTCCCGTCTCAAGCCCTGCAACTTGATGGCTACCACCTTGGAACTTCCCTGAAATGCGGTTTTCAGAGTTGTCCACGCCTGGTTTGCTGTTTCTGCTGCTGCAATCTTTGCAAACACCGATTCGTGTACGGCTTGCTGAATGAAGAAGAGCGCCTTTGCATCTCGCTTGGCTGTGTCGATTGGTGTCGGATCAGGATTCGGTATTCCCTTGTCTGCTAGTTCCCACAAGCCATGAGATTTCAGCATAGTTCGTACCTTGATGCTCCAGAATTCGTAATTCTCACCCTTGAACAAAGGTACCATCTGATTTGACATGCTAATGGTGGTGTTGTTGCTTGCGTCGGCCATGGTCGGATCTGCCTTGATCTCTCACCTTTGGCTTAGTCGGATCTGCCTTGATCTCTCACCCTCTCACCTTTGGCTTGGTCGGATCTGCCTTGATCTCTCACCTTGCTCTGATACCAATTTTGTTGGGAGTTTTTCGGAAAAGAGAGAAAAAACAGAAAACAGGGCAGCAGCCGAAACTTTCTCACAACTCCATTTTTTTCATTGATTAATTAACATAAACAGATCTACTATTTATAGTGGTGCATATCCATCATTTCGCACCCCACTAACTCCACTAACTTTGCTATAACTAACCTATAACCAACCCACTACATGACTACTTTTCTGCACATGTCTAAATAGATAACTTGCTGTCCAAGTTTACAATTAACTCTAATTAACTCTAAACAGAAAATAAAACTGCTCTAAAAACCGAAATATAAAAACTGCATCTTCACCCTGCTGATACGGTCCGTATTGGGATACGGTCCGTATGGATACGGTCCGTATTGGGAACCAGTCGGGTGTATTTTCAAATAAAACAGGCTCCCGTTTCACATGACCGATTCTGAATATCAGGGATTTCACGTTGAGCCTCGCGATATCCTGGTATAAGTCATCCCTTTTGCTCTTTCTATAGATTGTTTGATTTTGGTAAAATAGCCATTAATGGCTGACTTAAAGATCAAATGCGTGCTTGCTTGCTTGGTTCCTTGCGGCTCTGGAGGCTGTGTCATTTATCTTGAATTAATTGTTTTTTTTGTCTTATTTGTCTTTGCTGATTTGACTGGTTCATAACTGTTGTGTAAAATTTTTGAAATTGAGATTTTTCTTGATGCTCTCTAAGAACTTTCGCAAGGCCGCAATTGTTGAATTTTTAGAAACACAAATTTTTAGTTTGCATATGCACAATAAAGATTTTCATAAACTGTGAATTTTTTACAACTCAGCACTATAATGGGTGTTTTAAAGAAGTATGGTCTGAATTTAGAGGATTTGTGGTAGTGCTGTTATAATAATGGGTTTGATATTTTAGGTTTTGACTGAAACCATACAACTCTGCATAAATTGAATCCTAATCTGCTGTAAAATGTATGAATTTTTGGTTATAAGCTGAATAATTGGTTGAACTTTAAGTAAAATTTTAGGAGTAAGGCTTAGGTGCTATGGATAGCATAATGCCTTCCGTGCTATGGCCCAAAAAATCTATCGTATAAACTTCAAACTTCGATCTAAATTAGTTTATTAAATTGGTTTTATAATGAACTTGTAGAGTACAAATTTTTACTATGTTTGAATTTTTTTTACTATTTTTTATGATTTATGAAAAATGGCAAAAAGTTACATGCCGGGTTTATAGTTAACTAAACCCAAAACCACTGAGGAGTGGTGCATGACCGGATCATGCATTATTCAAAATTGTGCATTTTTAGGGTTTCAAATGTTCTTTCATCTTGAGCATGCTGCAGATCTCGTGTGAAATCTGCTGAGAACGTCTTTGGTCTGTTTGGGCCTTTGGGCTTGGGCCGAGAACATGTAATTTTATGTTCGGTCGGATTATGTTGGAAATTATGAAATAAAGCCGAGTGCGCATTTTATTTTATTTTTCCGCAGTAGTAATTAACGATTTGAGTATCCCCTCAAATTAGTTTTATGTCAATTTTAAGTATCAACTTTTAATCAATTTAAGCGTCAATTCTTAATTTGTTATGTATCAACTTTAGTTATCTATACATAAACATATAAATAAAATATTGACAATATATTATCAATCCTTAAATTGTAGTGCATAAATTATGTACATAAGAAAATCAACTTGATATTATTTAAGTATTACTTCCGGTACAATAAAGAGAAATATATAAAAGTAATATTTTTTTTATTAAAAGTGGGTCAATCTATAGTCCTAATTATTTTTGCTTGGTCCAAGTCAATGCTTTTAGCTACCCTAACTATCATTTATTTTGTTTAACTCCGAAACAACAATAACATGATATTTCTCGTGTTACATATCAAGAAATGATTGGTCCGCATAAAGACAAAATAATCTTATCTTGACTTGTTATGTATATTATGAGACATAAAAATATAACACGAAGAATTGTATATTGTTTATGAGAATCGTGATATTTTACAACACGTATCATATGTATCGTGATATTTCCCTTCTTTTTTATGCATGGGTAATTTGATTCATTGGATAAACTTTTAAACGTACACTGTTCCATTCGAGTTTGCAGAGAATATATTAAAAAAAAAGAGAAATAAAAAGAGCATCAATAAAATTTCATTGCTAGAAGTATCGGTAGGAATTTCACTAATTTAAAAGTTTGGATCGGTAGAATTTTAACCAATTCAAACCAGTTTTTTTTTCTTTTTTAATTTCTCTATTAAAATATAAAAAGTTTTGAGAACAATAGAAGGATTCAATCTATTTTGTGAAGAACTTTTTATATTTTAATAGAAAAAATTTAAAACAAAAACTAGTTTAGATTAGTAGAAATTCTGCCAATCCAAACTAATTCAAACTTTGAATTGGTAAAATTTTTACCGATCTTTCTACCCATAAAAATTAGTTGGTACCTTTCTGTTTTTTTCTCTTCTTTTTTAATATTTTCTATTGACAAAATATTCTGGAGTTTGCAAATATAATGACATAACAGATCGGAACATTTTTTTTGTGTAAAAATAATTTCAATTCCTTAAATAAATTAATAATACTATACAAAAACGCTACAATTTTGCATCCACATCCAAATCCCCTTTCGGCCATTCCACAAATCTCAGACAGCAAATAAATTTTGAATATAAACAAAAAATAATCTTCTTAATTGCTGTAAAATTAAAGACGTGAATTAATGGTTGGCAAATTAATCCATATAGTTGGCTCCCCATTATAATTCATTTTATGAAAAAGTATTCACAGTTGGTTCAATCTTGTATATTTCAAATCATACAATCTCTATTATCATATTCATTTACGGTCATGTGGCACGATGCTCCCTTTAATCAAAGAAAGCAAGCAAATAGAAATTTAAGATGATAAAGTGAAATTCTTCACAGAGAGTAAGAGAAAGATTGAAATCAAGATTTATTATTCATCTTTTTGATTGATTGAATTGTACAATACTCGTTTGCCATATATATAGGAAACGGTTTACATCATCTTAACATCTTTTCTAATTACAATTGTAACCCTCTAACAACCAATTAGTGGTACTGTTACAACTAACCACTATGCTTAACTAACTAACTAACTTTGTTAAGTTGTTGACTTTGACTTGGCTGTTGAGAAGATGGGTTTGACTTTGCTGCTGGCTGCTGTTCCAGAGAGGTATCCATGATATCTCTATTAGCCCCCCCGCAAGCGAAACCGGGGGAACACACCGTGAGCATGGAGGATAAGAGAAGGAAGTGAGGGGAAGCAAGCGGTTTAGTAAAAATATCCGCAAGTTGATCATGTGAAGTGAGAAACCGAATTTGAAGTGATTTGTTGGCAACCTTCTCACGAACAAAATGGTAGTCGATTTCAATGTGTTTGGTACGGGCATGGATAATTGGATTGGATGCTAAGAAGGTAGCTCCAATATTATCGCACCATAAAATTCGAGGAGAAGAAAGAGAGGCATGTAATTCGGTTAAGAGATATTGAATCCAAATAATTTCGGAACTTGTTACGGCTAAGACTTTATATTCGGCTTCGGTGCTCGAGCGGGCTACGGTTGGTTGCTTTTTAGATCCCCATGAAATAAGGTTATCACCTAGAAATACACAAAACCCAGATGTCGATTTTCGATCATCAATAGAACCGGCCCAATCGGCATCGCTATAAGCATGAAGAACAAGAGAGGGGACCGGTTTGAGAAGAAGCCCATGGGAAGGAGTGCCTTTGAGGTATTGAAGGATCCTTTTAACCGCTGCCCAATGATGAGAAGTTGGAGATTGCATAAATTGAGACACGCGATTGACCGCAAAGGCAACATCGGGGCGAGTGAGAGTGGCATATTGTAGAGCCCCTACAATGGACCGGTATAGGTGAGGATCATGACACGGGTCGCCTTCAAAACGAGAAAGAGAAGTACGAGGGACCATAGGAGAGGGAAGAGGATTGGAGAGATGCATGTTAGCTCGAGATAGTACATCTTGGATATACTTGGCTTGAGAGAGATGAAGACCATTGGAAGTCGGTTTAACCTCAATGCCAAGGAAGAAGTGAATACGACCAAGGTCCTTGATTGGAAATTTGTGTTGAAGGGACCGAATGAGAGCTTGAATGAGACCCAAACTGGAGCCGGTGACAATAATATCATCGACATACACAAGCACTATGAGAGAGCACCTTGAGTCGAGAAAATAAAGAGAGACGGGTCATAAATCGAGGCTTTGAATCCTTGAGAGAGAAGAGCCATGCTTAAGGCATGGAACCAAGCACGAGGGCTTTGCTTAAGACCACAAATTGCCTTTGATAAGCGACAAACATGACAAGGCTTAGATGAATCTTCAAAACCGGGAGGTTGTTGCATGTACACGGTTTCTTGAAGATCACCATGAAGGAAAGCGTTTTGTACGTCGAGTTGTCGAATAGGCCAACCATAAGAGAGGGCTAGAGTGAGAACAAGTCGAATGGTAGTCGGGCGCACAACCAGACTAAACGTCTCAAAGTAATCGACACATTCCTCTTGGTGAAAGCCTTTGGCCACAAGGCGCGCCTTATACCGCTCTAAAGAACCATCCGCACAGCGTTTAATTTTGAACACCCATTTCGACCCGACGACATTGAAATCTAGAGAGCAAGGCACCAAATCCCAAGTACAGTTTGATAAGAGAGCATGAAATTCCTTGGACATGGCCTCGACCCAATGAGCATGAGACTTGGCTTGATTGTAGGTTTTGGTTTCGGTTGTGACATAAGATTCGGTTAGGAAGGCCACATGATCAGGAAAATGCTTAGGTTTTCGAGTATGGTCACGAGTACGAGTGATCATGGGATGAGAAGAAGGAATGGCAGAAGAGGAGGGCAAAATTTCATGTTGACTGGAAACAGGGAGCTCTCTGTGAGTAATAGGCAGAGGATGGCGCGCAGCTGGAGTTTGAAATTGTGAAGAGGGGGTCGGATCAGCTACAGGCAGAGAAGGACCCGAATTAACAGGAGAGCCAATAGCAGAAGTAAAGGTAGGAGGAGGCTGGGGATCGGGTCCAACTAGTGAAGCACCTGAAGGTTGACTGGGAGAACCGGATGAAGATCCAGCGGCAAGGAGGGGAATTGCGGCAGTAAGAGGTTCAGTATGCACAAAAGCAGCGGGATCTTCTGTGGCAGCGGCAGTACAGGGGGGATGTGATGAATTTTGAAGGGGTAGCAGGTTGAGCCAAGTGCTCAAGTTAGGAGAATCAGCTGAAGCCAAAAGTTGCACCTGCTGGGACTGCTTGAAAGGAAAATGCTGCTCATAAAAAAGAACATGTCGAGACACAAAAATTTTATTAGAATCAATGTGTAAACATTTGTAGCCTTTTTGAGAAAGTGGATAACCAAGAAATGCACAAGGCTTAGAGCGAGGTTGCAACTTGTGATCATTGTAAGGCCGTGTGTATGGGAAACACAAACATCCAAGAACCCGTAAAATTGAATAATCGGGTTGTTTGTGAAAGAGAGTAAAGAAAGGAGAATAAGAGGTATTGCTTGAAGGTTGGCGATTAATCAAGTACACCACGCTTGAAAAAATATCATCCCGAAAATGATCGGGAAGAGAAGAATGAGCCAAAGAAGCAAGCGCTAATTCAACAATATGCCGGTGTTTTCGCTCGACAACACCGTTTTGTTGCGGGGCGTGAGGACATGAGGTTTGGTGAAGAATAGAGGGAAAAAGGCAAGCAATTGGCTTGTATTTCGCACCACCGTCCGTGCGAAAAATTTTAATTTTGCGATCAAGTAGGTTCTCAACTTGAGATTTGAACAAGGTGAACACACGGGTAACCTCATCTTTAGAGCGCAAAAAATAAATCCACGAATATCGTGAGAAATCATCAACAAAAATGATATAATAACGAAACCCGTTATGTGACAAAATTGGGTTTGGACCCCACAAATCCGAATGAATTATTTCTAAGGGAGAAGTGGTACAAGAAGTACTAGGCTCAAAGGGTAATCGATGTGCCTTTGCCAAACTACAATCATGACACAAAACCATTCTTTTATTCGTACAAGGTAACGAATGTAAATCCAAAATCTTTTGTGTTGTGGTAGATGAAGGATGGCCAAGTCTAAAATGCCATATATCGGCGGATGCTCTTTCACCAAAGAAAACTTGAGGAGGCCACTTTATTGGAGGGGGTAGAGCATAGAGACCACTAATGAGCTTGACTTGAAGAAGCACCTTCAAGGTGGCCCGATCCTTGATGACACAAGAAGAAGAAACAAATTCAATTAAAATCGAATTGTCAAGTAAGAGCTTAGATAAGCTCAAAAGATTCTTTGTAAAAGAAGGAACATGCAAGACCTCCTTCAAAAGGAAAAGAGAAGAAGAAAATTGCAAGGTGCAAGAACCAATGTGAGAAATGCGCATACCATGCCCATCACCAATGTGTAGAGTATCAAAACCCTCGTAAGGTAAGAAAGAAGAGAGATTATTAAGATCATTTGTCACATGGTGCGTGGCACCCTAATCTAGGTACCACTCGGGACCGACGGTGACGGAGGCGGTGTGAGCATTATTAGCTTGGAAACCTGGTTGAGACGGCTGAGCCAAATGAGCTTGATAGACCGGTGTAGGCAGGCTCAGGATAATTTGTGTAATCAGTACGGTACCAGCAAATAATAGCAGTATGGCCCCGTTTAGAACAGATTTGACAAATGGAATTCTTGTCAACACCAGGCCGGCCAATAGAAGAAGTAACATTGGGCCGAGAGTGAGAGTGAGAAGTGGGCCGAATAGCAAGGCCTGGCCTGTCAGAAGGGGTTTGTAAAAGAGGAGGTCGGTATTGGTTTGGGTGAGAGCCGCGTGGGCGGTATTGATGCTTACCGGGTTTCGGGCGAGTAAACCGCTGACCCGAACTGGTGTGAGTAAAAAGAGCCGCTGGATTCTGAGAAGAAGAGGCGGAGAGACTACCACCGAGCTGAGAGAGGAGCAAATTTTCATGGCTGAGCAGTAAAGCTTGAAGATCGGCAAAGCTTAGGTTGTCTCTCGCATTGGCAGCGGAAAACGACCGAATTAAAATCCGAACCAAGTCCATTGAGGACTTGAATCACCAGATCAGTGTCAGAGACCGGCGAGCCAATGAACGCTAATTCGTCAGCAATGGCTTGCATACGCTGACAGAAATCAGAACAGCTGGAGCCGCCTTTTGTCGTATTTTGGAAGGAACAGCGGAGTTCTGTCAGACGGGCTCGAGAAGTGGCGGAGAAGGAGTTTTGAAGCACACGCCATAGCTCAGCGGAAGTAGTACAGGAAACCGTCTGATTGAGGATCGTTTCAGTCAAGGAAGATCGAATCCAGCTGAGAAGGAGTTGATCCTGCTTGTACCAGTGATAAAACGCCGGGTAACTCTTCTGGATTCCATCAATGGTGAGAGTTTTGGCCGGTGGTTGCTCATTAAGGTACTTGTATAGGCCATGGCCATGGAGGGCAGGAGTAATTTGACACTTCCATGTCAAGAAATTGGATCGAGATAGCTTGGTAGAGATGGGGAGATGAAGTGTAACTAGCTGACACTCATCAGAGGTACTGGATCTGAGATCGGGGATAGAGGAAGAAGTAGCATTAGAGAGGGGTGGGTCAGTTGAAGAAGGAGGCGGATCCATGGTGCTCTGATACCATGAAATTCTTCACAGAGAGTAAGAGAAAGATTGAAATCAAGATTTATTATTCATCTTTTTGATTGATTGAATTGTACAATACTCGTTTGCCATATATATAGGAAACGGTTTACATCATCTTAACATATTTTCTAATTACAATTGTAACCCTCTAACAACCAATTAGTGGTACTGTTACAACTAACCACTATGCTTAATGTTCGCACAAAAGTGTATCACAAAGTTTCACTACAGCAAGCTGTAGCTTTTAACCTTATTCAACTTTCGACTAGATTGCAAGTGCATAATCCCGTCGTATAGTATAATCAGGTATCGATCCACATGACGGTTCTTTAATCAAATCTGGAATTTTATTTAAATCAATTAGGTACTAGAAGTTGGAAGAAGGTTGGTTTGGTTGTTTAAATCCTAAATTCAATCAATAACAGAAGTAATTAAATTGACAGAAAGTAAATTTTGGTTTTATCAAATGGAGAAAAGCATTTCCAGGGTTTTCGATTCATTATCAACCTTGCCTCTCGGTACCCATGCGACCCGAGTGCTTTCACACGCGACCCGCATGGAACACGTGACCCGCGTACTCTCATACGCGGCCCGCGTGGACCTCGAGCAAATGCAGCAGTTGTCTGTTTTTGCGTTGTTCTTTAATGTAAGGATTCATTGACCGAACCTAATGTTCCTAAACCTCAACTCTCGTTTGTTGGCTTAATAAACTTGGTATCGGAAATGCAATTTCACATTCTTAGGGTTTTAATCTAAGTTAATTGTCCGGTTTACTAAAGGTAACCAATATCTCTCGATAAATGGTAAAGTTCACCTCTCAGTTACTTTTTGGTCTCGCCCTACGGCTCGTAAACCTACCTCAGATACTAAGTTTGGTTGAAAGAACCATCAAGGCCAAGGTACAAGAAAGATGTTATAGGCATCTAACAGTAAACAAACATGAATCAATCAATCAACTTCAACTAAGCAATAAAGATAATACTCAAACAATTAAACACTATTGTTCAACACAAATCCAAACAACATGCATACAAAACAAAGTATCAAACTACATCGTAACCCTAGAAACAAAGAAAACTACTCACTCATAATCAAAGAACAAATAAAACAAATAAAGATAAAGGAGTTTATAGAAAAACTAGAAGAACGATGAAGATTCGTCGCCAAACTCTCGTCTTGCTCCTCTCAACTTCGCTCCCAAGCTAGCCGTCGAACCTTAGCCCTAGCACCTGCCTCTTGCTCTCTGGAATGAACAATAATGAATGAGATCCCCTTCTGTGTCAAGGGATCCCGTAATATAGCCCATTTGGCCGACCTTCCATCCTTGAGCCTCTGTTTCCTTTTCTGTTTTCTTTCCGAAATAGATTCACGCGACCCGCGTGTAAGTGACGCGGTCCGCGTGCCTGTGCTCCTCGCGTGAAGAATGGAGATCGCGTCTGTGGTCGCGTCAGGGGTTCATGCGACCCGCTTCGGAAGTGGCGCGGCCCGCGTGTAATGTACCAGAACTTCATAATTTCCCTGATTTCGCTCATTTTCTGCAAAGTAAGAATGAAAACATAGCAGTACCACATTCTATAGATATTTCATGTATATTTAATGCAAAAGACACGATTTGGTGGTTTGAAACACAGATTTTGGTACAGAAATTGGTCGGATTTATAGATATGATAATGAGACATCACTTAACTAACTAACTAACTTTGTTAAGTTAGCTCGAGATGAATACGACCACTATGAAGAGGATTGGAGAGATGCATGTTAGCTCGAGATAGTACATCTTGAATATACTTGGCTTGAGAGAGATGAAGACCATTGGAAGTCGGTTTAACCTCGATGCCAAGGAAGAAGTGAATACGACCAAGGTCCTTGATTGGAAATTTGTGTTGAAGGGACCGAATGAGAGCTTGAATGAGACCCAAACTGGAGCGTGATCAGAGTCAAAATGATGATGATTTACGTAGGGTTTTGGCTTAGGTTTTGCATATTTTCTCACACTTATGTTTAATTATTTAGAGAAAAAGGCTACTGTCACTCTTTTTTATGTTTTATTGTAGAAAACAGGTTTTGGGACAATTTCACATCAAAAGGAGCTAGAATCAGGTCAATCGGATCAGCAATGCCTTCAACCAAGTCTTGGTTACGGTCCGTATTGGTTAATACGGACCAGACATAGCACAGACTCAGAAGATGGCACAGGAAGTTACAACCATAACCGCCAAGGTCTCATTACGGACCGTATTACCTGATACGGTCCGTATCCGAAGGCGTCTCTTGGGAAATAACTGCCGACAGCTGTTTCCAGATTGATTTCTTAGCCTCCAATCAACCTCTACACGTCCCTACACTCCTATATAAGGCCCCTGGGCAGATAGAATTGGCATCTTTGTACTTAGGGTTAGATTTGATTAAAGAGAGAAGAGAGGAGTGATTGTAACCATGCCGTTCCGCGGCTAAGTTCCTTTTCTTAGGGCTAGGCAGTAAACCTTGTTACTCTTGATGTTTTGATATATATATTTCTGTTGATTATGGTTTCTTGTTGTTGTATCGAATATGCTTTTGTGATTTATTATCTCTTCATCTAATTTCAATGATCTAGTTTGAGTTCATTAGGGTAGTGACAGTGCTTTAATAACTCTTTAAACTATTTGGATGAGTTAGCCTCGTTGAGATCTATTAGGTTTATGTGAAGAAAACCTTCGCGGGGAAACCATAATCCAGAACAACAAAACGCATGACCAAATTCCATCATTTGCGTAAGGTAAATCGCAGTGATCTGTGTAGTAATTTGGGAGATAAGAGACCCGATAGTTGCGTAAGGTAAATCGCATTGTCCTGAGTAGAGTCTCGATGAAAGATCTGTCATTCTGGCATAACATAAATCGCAGTGACCTTTGTAGTTATCTTTCATGAAACAACAACAGGAAATCAGACGCAACAGGAATATATTGTTAAGACGGATTGAGTAGCAATGGTGTGCCAAAACCCTAGGAATTCTCATCTCTATCTTTACTTTAATTACTTTTAATTGTTTCCTAATTTACATTGATCAACAAACATCTCTCAAATTTCAGATTTCGTCTAGCCTTTCGAAAGGTTGTGATTCGATCGCTCAAAGCATTGAACCAATATTTCCTGTGGATCGACCTCGCATATACTACTCGATAAGGATTGTGCGCTTGCAGTCCGAACCGATAGCATTTACGAGTTTATAAATATTAAAAGAAACATTGCTCTCTTTTGAGTGATCAAGCTTTTTGGCGCCGTTGCCGGGGAATAACGGTTCATTGTGCAAGGCCTCGAAAGACGCCCTTGCTTTGACCATTGAATCCAATTAATTAGAAACGCCTAGATTTCTTTTTATTTTTCTTTATTTTCATTTTTCTTTTATTTTTAATTTCGTTTTTATTTTATTTTCTTTTTAATTTTCGTTTTTTTTTTAGTTTAAATTTCAGATTTTCTTTTCTTTGTTAGGATACTGCACGCTGGCCGAATCATCCGTACGAAGATCCGAGAGGATTGCTAGTAGGAGGAGACAATTCGCTTCCACATCACCGATAAGAACCAATCATAGTTCTTCATCCAGTAATTCTGAAAGCGAAGAAGACCCAGATTCGATCAACATGGATATCCCACCGATTAACAATGGAGTTCACGATGCAGCAAGACCCAGACTTCTAAGGGACTATAGCGTACCGCGCGCGAATGATCATAATTCTAGCATAAACCCGCCAACTGTTACAAACCGTAATTTTGAGATCAAACCTGCTCTCATAAATATGGTTTCGCAACAGCAATTTGGAGGATTGCCACATGAAGATCCACATCTTCATTTGTCAATTTTCCTAGGGATATGCGAGACGATAAAGATCAACGGAGTTACCGATGAAGCAATCAGGCTAAGGCTATTTCAATTTTCATTAAAAGATAAAGCAAGAGCATGGTTGTTTTCCTTACCGGCCAATTCCATTCAAACTTGGGACCAATTGTTTAATGTGTTTATTGCAAAATATTTTCCACCATCCAAAACTTCAAGGTTTAGAAATGCAATTACTAATTTTGAACAAAGGGATGGTGAAACATTGTGTGAGGCATGGGATAGATATAAGGATATGTTGAGATGTTGTCCACATCACGGTCTAGAAAGATGGCTGATTGTCCAAACTTTTTATAATGGTCTAAACCCTACCGATAGGTTGTCTATTGATGCTTCTGCAGGAGGAGCAATCATGAACAAGGAACCTGACGAGGCTTACAACCTAATTGAAGAGATTGCAATCAACCAACACTACTGGATCCCTGAGCGAAAGAAGCCAGCGCCAACACCTGGCATGCACCGAGTAGATGATATCTCCATGCTGAGCGCAAAGATTGATGCTTTGCAAATGGCACTCAACAAGCAAACCAAGCAGCGAACGGTAGCAGCAGTCAATGCCGCAACAGCATGTGGCTATTGCGGAGGAGCGCATGAGATGACCGAGTGTATGAGTGTGACGGAACCTGAGGGAGAAATGGAGCAAGCGAACGCAATCGATAACAGCTTTCGACCTCAGCCCGCCTACAACACATACCATCCGAACAACCGAAACCATCCAAATCTCTCATATGCAAACAATCAAAGGCCTGCTGCACCTCAACAGAACTACCAACCACAATCCAACTTTCAACCAAGATACAACAATCCTCAACTGAAACTACCAACCAAGGCAATACAATCAACCGCAGCAACCAGACATCACATCATTAATGGAGAGATTCCTAGAGAAGCAAGAGAAGGCTAACGCCGAAATCGCACAAAAGATCGAATCCTTAACAAACCGCAACAAAGACTTAGAAGATAATGTCTCTAAGATGGCAAGAGAACTCTCAAGTATCGCACGTGGAAAAGGCAAATTTCCGGGCCAACCGGAAGAAAACCCGAGAGAGACTTGCAAGAGCATTACACTGAGGAGCGGTACAGCTTATCAGGGACCTCCCATGCCCGATCAAACTCCCGATGAGATGCATGCAGAACCATTGCATTCAGAAGAGTACGAGTCGCAACCACCGGAGCAGCCCGTATTCGAACCACAGGCAGACCTTATTGAGAAGCAGAATGACACCGTAGGTGGAGATGAGCGACAACCCGAACCTGAATATATTGCACCACCACCCTACAAGCCACCTCTGCCATTCCCTCCAAGGCCGGCCAAACACAAAATGGAGCCACAATTCGCGAGATTCATGGAGACACTCAAGCAACTACAAATCACAATCCCCTTCATTGAGGCAATTGCAAACATACCTTCGTATGCTAAATTTCTGAAGGAGATTCTTTCAAACCGCAGTAGACTCCAAGAATTCTCAACAATTCCGCTCAATCTGGAATGTAGTGCGCTTGTGCAAAGCAAATTACCGACGAAGTTGAAAGATCCGGGAAGCTTTTCGATACCATGCACAATTGGCACAACAGATTTTAAGAAAGCTTTATGTGATCTGGGAGCAAGTGTGAGTTTGATGCCGAAGGCGGTATTTGATAAATTGAATTGTGGAGATCTATCACCAACTCGAATGGCATTACAACTGGCTGATCGGTCAATTTGATATCCTGAAGGAGTATTGCTAGATGTACCGATCAAAGTTGGAGACCTTTGGATACCTGGAGATTTTATTGTAGTAGACATGGAAGAAGACGAACACATTCCAATCATCCTTGGAAGGCCATTCCTTGCCACATGTGGAGCAATGATTGATGTTAAGAATGGGAAAATTTCATTAAATGTCGGAAAGGACAAGGTTACTTACGACATAAACAGAGCTTTAAAATACCCTTCTGACATTGATCGTGTCTTCAACTTGGGCATCACTGATGAATTTGAAGAGGAAGAGTACCCATTCGATGAATTTGGAGAGTTCATGGGTATTGAGGATTTGGATAGCCTTCTTGGAAGGGAAGATGATGAAGTGCAACCTGAACAGGATGTCGCCACTAAACCTGACGAGGTTTATAATGAAACTTGCGCAAGATGCACTACTATCACTGAAGAAGAAGTAATTCCCGTGTCCAGAGTCCTACAACCCGTACTTTCCAATATGGGTAGTAGCGAAGAGAAGAAGAAGGAAAATGCAACCTCTCCTCCACAACTCGAGCTAAAACCTCTTCCACCCAACCTACAATACGAATTTCTAGGCCCGAATCGAACCTACCCGGTAATTGTCGGCTCTCAGCTTGACAAGACCCAAATCAGCAAACTCGTCAATACACTCAGGAAACACAGGAAAGCAATTGGCTACTCAATCGATGACATCAAAGGCCTCAGTCCTACCATTTGCATGCACCGAATTCTGCTAGAGGAAGATCACAAACCTTCACGAGAACCGCAAAGAAGACTCAATCCAAATTTGAAGGAAGTGGTCAAGAAAGAAGTCCTGAAGCTGCTAGATGCAGGCATCATTTACCCCATCTCTGATAGCAATTGGGTGAGTCCCGTCCAGGTCGTTCCGAAGAAGGGAGGCACCACAGTTGTGAAAGGAGATAACGATGAAGTGCTCCAAACAAGAGTTGTTACAGGATGGCGAATGTGCATTGACTATCGGCGGCTAAATGTGGCAACAAGAAAGGATCACTACCCTCTTCCGTTTATCGATCAACTGTTGGAGCGATTAGCAAAGCACTCATACTTCTGCTACCTTGATGGATACTCCGGCTTCTTCCAAATTCTAATTCATCCTCAAGATCAAGAAAAGACCACATGCACATGCCCCTATGGAACTTTCGCTTACCGTCGCATGCCCTTCGGGTTATGTAACGCTCCCGTAACCTTCCAAAGAGCCATGGTGTCTATCTTTTCGGATTATGTCGAGGAAATAATGGAAGTATTCATGGATGACTTTTCAGTTTATGGGGATACCTTCGACTCATGTTTAAGGAACTTGTCTAAAGTTCTTAAAAGATGTGAAGAAGTAAACCTCGTATTAAATTGGGAAAAATGTCATTTTATGGTACAGGAGGGAGTGGTGCTTGGTCATACCATTTCCTCTAAGGGAATGGAAGTTGACAAAGCAAAAGTCGAGGTAATTGAAAAATTAATTCAACCAACATGTGTTCGTGACATTCGCAGTTTTCTTGGTCATGCAGGTTTTTATCGAAGATTTATCAAGGACTTCTCGAAGATCGCAAAGCTACTCTCAAACTTGACCATGAAGGATGCCGAATTCATCTTCGATGAGAAATGTATCAAAGCATTCAACACACTCAGAAATGCTTTGATTTCAGCCCCAATTCTCCAACCGCCTGACTGGGACCACCCTTTTGAAATCATGTGCGATGCAAGTGATTACGCAGTGGGAGCAGTCCTAGGACAACGGAAGGATAAGAAACCCTATGCAATCTATTACGCGAGCAAAGTTTTAAATGAAGCTCAATGCAACTACACAACAACTGAGAAAGAACTACTCGCAGTAATATTTGCAATTAACAAATTTCGATCTTACCTTGTAGGTTCAAAAGTCATCATTTACACAGATCATGCAGCAATCAAGTACCTCATCAACAAGAAGGACGCAAAACCTAGACTCATCCGATGGGTACTTCTCCTACAAGAGTTTGATATCGAAATTAGGGATAAGAAGGGCACAGAAAATTCGGTAGCCGACCACCTGTCAAGACTGAGACAAACAATCAGTGATGATCAACCGATCGATGATTCTTTTGCTGATGAACAACTCTACTCTGTAGAGACATGCAGACGGCCATGGTACGCAGATCTGGCCAACTACATTGCATGTTGAGCCATCCCGCCTAACATGACATTTCAGCAAAAGAAGAGATTTCTAACAAATGCCAAACATTACTACTGGGATGATCCTTACCTCTTCCGCCTTTGTGTAGACGGAATACACAGAAGATGTGTCACACACGAAGAATCGAAAAAGCATCATTCATGACTGTCACTCCTCGCCGTATGGTGGCCATGCATCATTCCGAAAGACAGCATTGAAAATCCTTCAAGCAGATTTTTATTGGCCCGACATCTTCAGAGATGTTCAGGATTATGTCTCCCGCTGTGACGCATGTCAACGGACGGGAAACATATCCAAACGCGATGAGATGCCTCAAAATTTAATCCTAGAAGTGGAGATTTTCGATGTTTGGGGAATTAATTTCATGGGGTCATTCCCGAGCTCAGGTAACAACAAGTATATCCTCGTAGCAGTCGACTATGTCTCAAAATGGGTGGAAGCAATTCCAGCGCCATCAGCAGATGCAAATATAGTCAAGAGGCTGTTCCAGAAGATCATATTTCCAAGGTTTGGCATCCCTCAAGTAGTGATAAGTGATGGAGGATCGCATTTCATCAACAATCAATTCAACAATCTTCTGAAGAAATATGGCGTCACACACAAGGTGGCGACTCCTTACCATCCACAAACCAGTGGGCAAGTAGAAATTTCAAACAGATAAATCAAGAACATCTTGCAAAAGACAGTGTCTTGGTCCAGAAAGAATTGGGCACTCAAACTAGACGAAGCACTTTGGGCCTACAGAACCTCGTTCAAAACCCCAATCGGAATGACACCCTACAAACTGATCTACGGAAAGGCTTGTCATCTGCCGGTGGAGTTAGAACATAAGGCATATTGGGCAATAAAAATGTTCAATTATGACCTTAGAGATGCAGGCAAGAAGAGGCTACTAGATCTGAATGCACTAGACGAACTGAGACTACACGCATACGATAATGCAATGATGTATAAAGAACGGGCGAAATTCTACCATGACAAAAAGATGAGAAAAAGGGAGTTCAAGGAAGGCGACATGGTGCTTCTCTTCAATTCAAGATTAAAACTCTTCCCCGGAAAATTGAGATCCAGATGGACGGGGCCATACAAGGTCACTTGCGCGTACCCTTATGGAACAATTCAAATCTGTAGTCAAGAAACCGGATATTTTAAGGTGAACGGCCAGAGGTTGAAGCACTACATCGCAGGAACAAATGACGAGCATAAAGAGACATATTCCTTCGGGAATCAGCCAAACGACTGATGCGACACAAAGTCAAGCTAATGACTTTAAACAAGCGCTTCTTGGGAGGCAACCCAAGGCCACTTTTGTTTTCTTTTTCATATAAAAATTCAAAAATAAAAAAAAAATATTTCATTTGATCCTAAACTATTGTACTAATCACAGGGTTACTATTCTTACCTACAGGAGGAAATGCTGGAAGAATTTAATTGACAAAATTCGAAGCCCATCATGAAAAATTATTCTCTGTTACGGACTGTATCAGTCCAATACGGAGTAGTTCTCCAATACGGGCTTATCTGGGACTTGCGCAGAAAAAGAAAGGTTCAACACAAAAACCGCACAAAGGTTACGGACCGTATCAGTTGATACGGACCGTAATCAATGAGCAGTTTTAACCAACTCTATTTCTGATGCTTCAAGGAACAAAAACTCGAATTTTAACTAAATCTAACCTCCCAGTCAAGCCCGTATTAGCACCGTATCAGCTTAATACGGCCCGTAACAGAGACCGAAACCAGAGAGAAATGGCGCACAACAGCCCCCGTTCCTCCGATCCTCAATCCAACAATGAACACATCTTCGCAACAGCCATGGGAATCAAGTTCTACAGCAAGCAAGAATTCGATCGCGCTCAAACATTGCTCGACCGAACCGTCGCGAACAACAAGGCGATGTGCATAAACACCATGAAAGTCCTCGGGTGTTATGATTACGTGCGCGTCCCTCAATAATATCAATTTATGAGACTTGGCGGACCGCCTACGGACTACAAGAGTATATCTAAGACCCTCCATAGAATTCTTATCAACACTACAATGGGAAGGCGACATGATCACATACCGTTTACTCAACCGCCCATTTACAATAACCATAGAGAACTTTTGCAAGGCGCTGTCCATCCCAACAAATGGCGAAATCGAACTGTGCACGAGGGAAAAGCGCACGAAGTATTGGGAGATGGTCGCAATCGATGAGCGCAAAATATACCGCAAAGACTCACGCTTTATTTCTTCAATAGAATTGCGGTATATTCATATTATCTTGACTAACTCTATCTTCCCAACAGGAGAAGACACAACGGAGGTGCAAGAGCGAGATATCTTCATCATGCGTTGCACGAAGAGCCATAAGCATCAACCACATCTCGGCCACCACATCATGCACCACCTCACTTTCGTGGCCGCCGACACAAAAAACAACCATGTGGTTTCCGTGGGTTGCTTCGCAACCCTCCTTGCACACCACCACAACATAAGTTTTGACGGCTTTGTGGAAGTATTCGGCAACAACCGCCTCAATATGAACTATTTGGTGAATAATAACCATGTACAAGCGGTATTCAACGCACACACCGGCGACATTAGGTACACTCTCAAAATTGGTGAAAATATGACCATCCACATTGGTTCGGATAGGGGTCATTTCAGTTCGGATACGAATCCGAACATGAAGATCAAGCACAAGAAGAGGAGGAACCAGAAGAAGAGGAGCCAACGGAGGAGGAGCCTACGGAGGAGGAACCAACCGAAGAACATATGGAGGAATCACAAAGCACACCACACCACTCACCATCCAACACCATGATATGGCATTTGTACGACATCTCATTCCACCACGCGACACTACAAATGCATCCAACTCCATACCCGCGCCCACCGGTTGGGAGCAAGAACCGACAATATCACAACCTCGCGAGCCAGGCCCTACCGCACGTTACGCCAACAACACCCTCGAGAATTTAAAGAAGCGCACACGCTACTTGGAAGAATACTTGGACAAGGTAAACAAAGCACACGAGAATTTCTATGAATATTGCCTTTCCAAGGGAATACCATTCACACCACCGATTCCATTCAACCCACCACCACCCCGCGACAATGAGTAATCTGTGAGATCTTTCTTATCCCTCTCTTTCTTGTTTATTTTCTTGCATTGAGGACAATACAAAATTTAAGCATGGGGGTAGGGGATAAGAAATTAGTTTAGGAATTGCATTGTATCTAGGATCATGGCATGTAAGACCCTTATTTTTTTTTTTCGCTAGCAGTTTTACTCAATCGGGACCACTTTTCAAGGCTTAACCAAGATAAGTTGGGAGGAACGATTAAGGTTTTTATCTAGCGTGCATTTGCATTGATAGGATCATATAATTTGCATGTAGATTAATCAAATAGGAATTGTTTTAAAATTTTAATTATGCTAAGATTTAGACAATTGACCATGATACCAAAAATTCAGAATTTTAATTATTAGTGATTTCAAAGTGAACAATTAATTGCTAACCATGAGAGTTGACCAAAAATTGCAAAACCTAGAATTTTTATTTTGAGTAATTTATTTTTGCAAAGTCTTTTAAATTTGATAGTGTTTTAGAATACCCATTTATTATAGATAGACCCCTAGCGAAACTATGCAATAATTTCTTGTATGAATGAATACTTGAAATTGTGTGTAATCATGGTGCTTGTGACACAAAAATATGTTATTTTATTTTTCACAAAAATAGAAAAATACAAAAAAAAAAAAAAAAAAAAAAAAATCGAAAAAGAGAAAAATCCAAAAAAAAAATAGAAAAATATAGAAAAAGAAAAAAATAGAATAAAAGATGGAGGATAAAAAGAGTACGGGTGCCTACGCAAGACTGGTTACCAATAGGCTCGAGAAAACCTCCCAAATTTTAATTTTTGTACATATTTAATTTTCGAAAAATAGTCACAAGCACCAATACACTTAGTTGTCATACTTTGCTCCAATCAATTGGGAAGGAAAATCAAAATTTATATCATTAGAATTCCTATTGATTGGAAGGGATCCATTTATAATAGAAGGGGAAATTAATACTCTCAATTTTAAGGATATTTGTGAAATAGATTGTTTGATAATAATTATTCTAGGGTTAGCATAATGAGGTCAATCATGGGGTGAATAAATTGTTCAAGGGAGAGATCATTAATATTTTAGAGTTCTAAATTTTTATTATCATGCCAATTGTACCAAACCTAAGTTCCGATTAAATTTTAAACAAGTCCTTGAGATTGTATGGTTTAACCTAGACCGGATCTTTGACTAGCTGGGATGTCGTTGCTTGAGGACAAGCAACAATTCAAGTTGGGAGGCGTGATCAGAGTCAAAATGATGATGATTTACGTAGGGTTTTGGCTTAGGTTTTGCATATTTTCTCACACTTATGTTTAATTATTTAGAGAAAAAGGCTACTGTCACCCTTTTTTATGTTTTATTGTAGAAAACAGGTTTTGGGACAATTTCACATCAAAAGGAGCTAGAATCAGGTCAATCGGATCAGCGATGCCTTCAACCAAGTCTTGGTTACGGTCCGTATTGGTTAATACGGACCAGACATAGCACAGACTCAGAAGATGGCACAGGAAGTTACAACCATAACCGCCAAGGTCTCATTACGGACCGTATTACCTGATACGGTCCTGTATCCGAAGGCGTCTCTTGGGAAATAACTGCCGACAGCTGTTTCCAGATTGATTTCTTAGCCTCCAATCAACCTCTACACATCCCTACACTCCTATATAAGGCCCCTGGGCAGATAGAATTGGCATCTTTCGTACTTAGGGTTAGATTTGATTAAAGAGAGAAGAGAGGAGTGATTGTAACCATGCCGTTCCGCGGCTAAGTTCCTTTTCTTAGGGCTAGGCAGTAAACCTTGTTACTCTTGATGTTTTGATATATATATTTCTGTTGATTATGGTTTCTTGTTGTTGTATCGAATATGCTTTTGTGATTTATTATCTCTTCATCTAATTTCAATGATCTAGTTTGAGTTCATTAGGGTAGTGACAGTGCTTTAATAACTCTTTAAACTATTTGGATGAGTTAGCCTCGTTGAGATCTATTAGGTTTATGTGAAGAAAACCTTCGCGGGGAAACCATAATCCAGAACAACAAAATGCATGACCAAATTTCATCATTTGCGTAAGGTAAATCGCAGTGATCTGTGTAGTAATTTGGGAGATAAGAGACCCGATAGTTGCGTAAGGTAAATCGCATTGTCTTGAGTAGAGTCTCGATGAAAGATCTGTCATTCTGGCATAACATAAATCGCAGTGACCTTTGTAGTTATCTTTCATAAAACAACAATAGGAAATCAGACGCAACAGGAATATATTGTCAAGACGGATTGAGTAGCAATGGTGTGCCAAAACCCTAGGAATTCTCATCTCTATCTTTACTTTAATTACTTTTAATTGTTTCCTAATTTACATTGATCAACAAACATCTCTCAAATTTCATATTTCGTCTAGCCTTTCGAAAGGTTGTGATTCGATCGCTCAAAGCATTGAACCAATATTCCCTGTGGATCGACCTCGCATATACTACTCGATAAGGATTGTGCGCTTGCAGTCCGAACCGATAGCATTTACGAGTTTATAAATATTAAAAGAAACATTGCTCTCTTTTGAGTGATCAGAGCCGGTGACAATAATATCATCGACATACACAAGCACTATGAGAGAGGCACCTTGAGTCGAGAGAATAAAGAGAGACGGGTCATAAATCGAGGCTTTGAATCCTTGAGAGAGAAGAGCCGTGCTTAAGGCATGGAACCAAGCACGAGGGCTTTGCTTAAGACCATAAATTGCCTTTGATAAGCGACAAACATGAGAAGGCTTAGATGAATCTTCAAAACCGGGAGGTTGTTGCATGTACACGGTTTCTTGAAGATCACCATGAAGGGAAGCGTTTTGTACGTCGAGTTGTCGAATAGGCCAACCATAAGAGAGGGCTAGAGTGAGAACAAGTCGAATGGTGGTAGGGCGAACAACCGGGCTAAATGTCTCAAAGTAATCAATCCCTTCCTCTTGATGAAATCCTTTGGCCACAAGGCGCGCCTTATACCGCTCTAAAGAACCATCTGCACGGCGTTTAATTTTGAACACCCATTTCGACCCGACGACATTGAAATCTGGAGAGCAAGGCACCAAATCCCAAGTACGGTTTGATAAGAGAGCATGAAATTCCTTGGACATGGCCTCGACCCAATAAGCATGAGACTTGGCTTGATTGTAGGTTTTGGGTTCGGTTGTGACATAAGATTCGGTTAGGAAGGCCACATGGTCAGGAAAATGCTTAGGTTTTCGAGTATGGTCACGAGTACGAGTGATCATGGGATGAGAAGAAGGAATGGCAGAAGAGGAGGGCAAAATTTCATGTTGACTGGAAACAGGGAGCTCTCTGTGAGTAATAGGCAGAGGATGGCGCGCAGCTGGAGTTTGAAATTGTGAAGAGGGGGTCGGATCAGCTACAGGCAGAGAAGGACCCGAATTAACAGGAGAGCCAATAGCAGAAGTAAAGGTAGGAGGAGGCTGGGGATCGGGTCCAACTAGTGAAGCACCTGAAGGTTGACTGGGAGAACCGGATGAAGATCCAGCGGCAAGGAGGGGAATTGCGGCAGTAAGAGGTTCGGTATGCACAAAAGCAGCGGGATCTTCTGTGGCAGCGGCAGTACAGGGCGGATGTGATGAATTTTGAAGGGGCAGCAGGTTGAGCCAAGTGCTTAAGTTAGGAGAATCAGCTGAAGCCGAAAGTTGCACCTGCTGGGACTGCTTGAAAGGAAAATGCTGCTCATAAAAAAGAACATGTCGAGACACAAAAATTTTATTAGAATCAATGTGTAAACATTTGTAGCCGTTTTGAGAAAGTGGATAACCAAGAAATACACAAGGCTTAGAGCGAGGTTGCAACTTGTGGTCATTGTAAGGCCGTGTGTATGGGAAACACAAACATCCAAGAACCCGTAAAATTGAATAATCGGGTTGTTTGTGAAAGAGAGTAAAGAAAGGAGAATAAGAGGTATTGCTTGAAGGTTGGCGATTAATCAAGTACACCACGCTTGAAAAAATATCATCCCAAAAATGATCGGGAAGAGAAGAATGAGCCAAAGAAGCAAGCGCTAATTCAACAATATGCCGGTGTTTTCGCTCAGCAACACCGTTTTGTTGCGGGGTGTGAGGACATGAGGTTTGGTGAAGAATAGAGGGAAAAAGGCGAGCAATTGGCTTGTATTCTGCACCACCGTCCGTGCGAAGAATTTTAATTTTGTGATCGGTAGGTTCTCAACTTGAGATTTGAACAAGGTGAATACACGGGTAACCTCATCTTTAGAGCACAAAAATAAATCCACGAATATCGTGAGAAATCATCAACAACAATGATATAATAGCGAAACCCGTTATGTGACAAAATCGGGTTTGGACCCCACAAATCCGAATGAATTATTTCTAAGGGAGAAGTGGTACAAGAAGTACTAGGCTCAAAGGGTAATCGATGTGCCTTTGCCAAACTACAATCATGACACAAAACCATTCTTTTATTCGTACAAGGTAACGAATGTAAATCCAAAATCTTTTGTGTTGTGGTAGATGAAGGATGGCCAAGTCTAAAATGCCATATATCGGCGGAATGCTCTTTCACCAAAGAAAACTTGAGGAGGCCACTTTATTGGAGGGGGTAGAGCATAGAGACCACTAATGAGCTTGACTTGAAGAAGCACCTTCAAGGTGGCCCGGTCCTTGATGACACAAGAAGAAGAAACAAATTCAATTAAAATTGAATTGTCAAGTAAGAGCTTAGATAAGCTCAAAAGATTCTTTGTAAAAGAAGGAACATGCAAGACCTCCTTTAAAAGGAAAAGAGAAGAAGAAAATTGCAAGGTGCAAGAACCAATGTGAGAAATGCGCATACCATGCCCATCACCAATGTGTAGAGTATCAAAACCCTCGTAAGGTAAGAAAGAAGAGAGATTATTAAGATCATTTGTCACATGGTGCGTGGCACCCGAATCTAGGTACCACTCGGGACCGGCGGTGACGGAGGTGGTGTGAGCATTATTAGCTTGGAAACCCGGTTGAGACGGCTGAGCCAAATGAGCTTGATAGACCGGTGTAGGAGGCTCAGGATAATTTGTGTAATCAGTACGGTACCAGCAAATAATGGCAGTATGGCCCCGTTTAGAACAGATTTGACAAATGGAATTCTTGTCAACACCAGGCCGGCCAATAGAAGAAGTAACATTGGGCCGAGAGTGAGAGTGAGAAGTGGGCCGAATAGCAAGGCCTGGCCTGTCAGAAGGGGTTTGTAAAAGAGGAGGTCGGTATTGGTTTGGGTGAGAGCCGCGTGGGCGGTATTGATGCTTACCGGGTTTCGGGCGAGTAAACTGCTGAAACGAACTGGTGTGAGTAAAAAGAGCCGCTGGATTCTTAGAAGAAGAGGCGGAGAGACTACCACCGAGCTGAGAGAGGAGCAAATTTTCATGGCTGAGTAGTAAAGCTTGAAGATCGGCAAAGCATAGGTTGTCTCTCGCATTGGCAGCGGCAACGACCGAATTAAAATCCGAACCAAGTCCATTGAGGACTTGAATCACCAGATCAGTGTCAGAGACCGGCGAGCCAATGAACGCTAATTCGTCAGCAATGGCTTGCATACGCTGACAGAAATCAGAACAGCTGGAGCCGCCTTTTGTCGTATTTTGGAAGGAACAACAGAGTTCTGTCAGACGGGCTCGAGAAGTGGCGGAGAAGGAGTTTTGAAACACACGCCATAGCTCAGCGGAAGTAGTATAGGAAACCGTCTGATTGAGGATCGTTTCAGTCAAGGAAGACCGAATCCAGCTGAGAAGGAGTTGATCCTGCTTGTACCAGTGATAAAAACGCCGGGTTACTCTTCTGGATTCCATCAATGGTGAGAGTTTTGGCCGGTGGTTGCTCATCAAGGTACTTGTATAGGCCATGGCCATGGAGGGACAGGAGTAATTTGACACTTCCATGTCAAGAAATTGGATCGAGATAGCTTGGTAGAGATGGGGAGATGAAGTGTAACTAGCTGACACTCATCAGAGGTACTGGATCTGAGATCGGGGATAGAGGAAAAAGTAGCATTAGAGAGGGGTGGGTCAGTTGAAGAAGGAGGCGGATCCATGGTGCTCTGATACCATGAAATTCTTCACAGAGAGTAAGAGAAAGATTGAAATCAAGATTTATTATTCATCTTTTTGATTGACTAAATTGTACAATACTCGTTTGCCATATATATAGGAAACGGTTTACATCATCTTAACATCTTTTCTAATTACAATTGTAACCCTCTAACAACCAATTAGTGGTACTGTTACAACTAACCACTATGCTTAACTAACTAACTAACTTTGTTAAGTTAGCTCGAGATGAATACGACCTCTATGAAGAGGATTGGAGAGATGCATGTTAGCTCGAGATAGTACATCTTGGATATACTTGGCTTGAGAGAGATGAAGACCATTGGAAGTCGGTTTAACCTCGATGCCAAGGAAGAAGTGAATACGACCAAGGTCCTTGATTGGAAATTTGTGTTGAAGGGACCGAATGAGAGCTTGAATGAGACCCAAACTGGAGCCTGTGACAATAATATCATCGACATACACAAGCACTATGAGAGAGGCACCTTGAGTCGAGAGAATAAAGAGAGACGGGTCATAAATCGAGGCTTTGAATCCTTGAGAGAGAAGAGCCGTGCTTAAGGCATGGAACCAAGCACGAGGGCTTTGCTTAAGACCATAAATTGCCTTTGATAAGCGACAAACATGAGAAGGCTTAGATGAATCTTCAAAACCGGGAGGTTGTTGCATGTACACGGTTTCCTGAAGATCACCATGAAGGAAAGCGTTTTGTACGTCGAGTTGTCGATCTCGACTCGACCCGTGTCTATCTCGACTCGACCCCTTACACGGTTTCTTTGTCCTGGTACAAGGAAGATCACCATGTACACGGTTTCTTTATCCTGGTAGAAGTTCTGCAAGATTAGTTCTGCAAGATTAGTTTTTGGTTTGTCTAAGTTCCTAACAGTTCAATGGTAGTAATAAAATGCAAGAAAGTAAATTAAACTGGTTTTAATCAATAATAAAAAGGCGTTTCCAGGGTTAAGACTTCATCTCAGCTTGCCTCGAGGTACCCGGTCCGTGTAGTGTCCTACACGGGCCGTGTCCAGTGTACATGGGCCGGGTACTGTCTTACACAGTCCGTGTGGCCCCCGAGTGAATGCAGCAGTTACAGTTTCTTTGTATCGTTCCTTTGTCTAGGGTTCTACTGACCAACCTAATGTTCCTAAACCTCAACTGTCGTTTGTTGGTTCGTTAACTTGATTTGGAGTTGCAATGTGTGCCCTCGTCGGGGTCTAGACCTCAACTGTCGTTTATTGGTCCGAAGTACCTAGTTGCTTGATTGGTATACTAAAGGTAACCTCTATCCGTCGATAGGGGAAATATTCACCTGTCGGCTACTACTTGGTTTCACCTTTCGGATCACTAATCCTACCTCATGTACTTAGTTTGGTTGAGATATCATAAGGGCTAAAGTACCTTCTAGATATAGCCATTCATCTAGTGGTAAACCAATATAAATCAAACAATTTAATCTAAGCAATTAAAATACTACTCAATCAATCAAATACAAATTTCAATACAAAGATCCAATAACTAGCATGCAAAACAAAGCATTCGATTACATCAAAACCCTAGAAACTAAGAGATCTACTCGGACATAGTTCTAAAACAAATCACAGAAAATATCAAAAAGAGATAGTCATGACAAAACCCAAAGAACAAAGAAGATCCGTCGAAATTCGCTTTTCCTCTTCGTCTCCAAGTCAGCCGCCAAGACTAAAACCCTAGAATCTCTTCCTTAGCTCCAGAGACGTCCAAGATGCCTCTCTGTTGCTAAGGATCCCGCCTATATAGCCTTCCAGCCGACCTTCCTTCTTTCAGCCTTTATTTCCAAAATAAAATTTTGTTTCCGAAAATGCTTGACACGGCCCGTGTGAGAAGCTACACGGACCGTGTGCCTGTGTTTCTTCTATGCTCGAGTCAGCGGTCGTGTAAGTGGTCGTGTAAGGGGTCGAGTTGAGATAGACACGGTCCGCATGAGATGGTGCACGGACCGTGTAGAGACTTCTAAATTTCAGATTCTTCATCGACTTCGCCCGATTTCCTGCAAAATAAGACAAACTTGCAGTAGTACCACATTCTATAGATATTCAATGAAATACGACCGATTTAATGGTTTTAAACACAGGTTTTGGTACAAAATACGGGTCGGAATATAGATAAGTTTGCGAGATATCACCTTTTCTTCTCTGCTGAACAACATGCAGAAACACGACTTTCTGTCGTCTGAATAATACCGTAAACCAACACAATCAACTGTATCGATCGAATACAGTGATCATAATTCTCAATTTTCCAAATTTGAGCTATGAATTTCAACACAGAGTGGCTCTGATACCACTTGTTGGAACCGACGAAAACCATCAACAGCCACCGCAGGACCATCTGTGTTGAATATAAAACTGAATAGCAGAAGCGTACCTTAATCCTTGACTGTCTTGTGCGTGAGAGCGCCATCACCGATTCAGATCTTCCAGAATATCAAGGCTCTTTAGAGAATTTTCTTTGTTTCTGCTTTCTCCAAAGTCTCTCATAGTTCTCTCTAATGTGATAAGAGAAATGAATCCAGATTGGTCTTGTATTCTGGGAACAAAATTATAATATACAGCTCAAGACACCCTTGGCTGTCTAATGTGGTAATTATTCAATTTAACCCATCATAAAATTGAATATTACCTCTTAAGTTCTACACATTAAAGGTCCACATCCTATATGATACATTAATGCTCATAAATTATATAACGCATATGACCACTTTTAATTGAGTATAAAATTGACAGTATGCAATACAAATTTATTTTTACATATTAGTCCAAAGTTAAATTAATTATCCAACAGAAGCAGCTTTGATGGAGAACTCTGTCAGGCCATGCCTGCCACTGTTACTGTACGCTGCATGTCAGAATTGACAGAAGAACATCATCAACCACAGAAAAGGGTAACAACTGAAGAGATCCGTTTTCTTAATGCAGAGGTGATCAAACAAGCAACCGGTGTTGCCAATAAGGAGGATCTGCAAAGTGTTCGGGATAAGCAGTGTATAGGGATCTGCAGTGTGTTCGGGACAACCCGAATGGAATGATGTTGTTGAGGATCGAGCTGAGGGACTTGAGGAACGAGCTGGAGGAGCTGAATGAATTGATGCAATCACAAGCAATAAATGAAAAGCAAGGCCGTACGCGTTCTTTTGCATGTTCATTACTTATTTCCAATTTTACCCAGCGTAAATCCGGATCCGCAAATGTTAAAAGAAACTATAGATTTTATGTCTTTGACACTCCTGCTATGCAAGAATTCCTTGAGGAAGCCAAGATGTATGATGAAATAGATGATTTACATGTCTATATGGACCGGTTCATTGGTGCTGTTGAATCCATTCTAATGATTATGGACAAAGTTTGGTTTTTAAAGTAAAATGAATAAGACCACTTGAATGTCTCCTCTAATGGTGTTGAGTTTTTTTTTTTTTCTAAAACATTTATTTTCAATTTAATTTGTACATGAACGACTGAAGGAGCTACTGAAGCTTCCTGTTCTTTGTATTTCGTTGAAGCAGTATTTAATTAAAATAAATTGTTTCTTTTTGTACATATAAGCGGTGGTCAAAGCTTTGTTTCTTTTTGTATCATATACGAACATCGTATAGCGTACTTGCCAAGTAATTACTAGTAATTAATTTTTTCTTTATCATCTTAATTTCTATTTGCTTGCTTTCCTTCATGGTGGTACAAGCAAGATCACCATGTACACGGTTTCTTTATCCTGCTTGTACCATGCGGACCGTGTCTATATCTCGACTCGACCCCTTACACGACCACTTCGACCGCTGACTCGAGCACAGAAGAAACACAGGCACATGGTCCGTGTGGCTTCTCACACGGGCCGTGTCAAGCATTTCCGGAAACAGAATTTAATTTTGAAAATAAAGGCTGAAAGAAGGAAGGTCGGCTGGAAGGCTATTTAGACAGGATCCTTAGCAAGAGACAGGCATCTGGGACGTCTCTGGAGCTAAGGAAGAGTTTCTAGGGTTTTGGTCTTGGCGGCTGACTTGGAGACGAAGAGAAAAAGCGAATTTCGGCGGATCTTCTTTGTTCTTTGGGTTTTGTCATGACTATCTCTTTTTGATATTTTCTGTGATTTGTTTTAGAACTATGTCCGAGTAGATCTCTTAGTTTCTAGGGTTTTGATGTAATCGAATGCTTTGTTTTGCATGCTAGTTATTGGATCTTTGTATTTGATTGATTGAGTAGTATTTTAATTGCTTAGATTAAATTGTTTGATTTATATTGGTTTACCACTAGATGAATGGCTATATCTAGAAGGTACTTTAGCCCTTATGATCTCTTAACCAAACTAAGTACATGAGGTAGGATTAGTGATCCGAAATGTGAAACCAAGTAGTAGCCGACAGGTGAATATTTCCCCTATCGACGGATAGAGGTTACCTTTAGTATACCAATCAAGCAACTAGGTACTTCGGACCAATAAACGACAGTTGAGGTCTAGACCCCGACGAGGGCACACATTGCAACTCCAAATCAAGTTAACGAACCAACAAACGACAGTTGAGGTTTAGGAACATTAGGTTGGTCAGTAGAACCCTAGACAAAGGAACGATACAAAGAAACTATAACTGCTGCATTCACTCGGGGGCCACACGGACTGTGTAAGACAGTACCCGGCCCGTGTACGGACATGCCGTAGGACACTACACGGACCGGGTACCTTGAGGCAGAGCTGAGATGAAGTCTTAACCCTGGAAACGCCTTTTTATTATTGATTAAAACCAGTTTAATTTACTTTCTTGCATTTTATTACTACCATTGAACTGTTAGGAACTTAAACAAACCAAAAACTAATATTGCAGAACTTCTAGAGTTTTTATATAATTTAAGTAGAGTCTGAAAATATTCAAACCGTCCGGTGGATCGATATCTGAACATACTGCTTGATAGGGTTGTACACTTGCAACCCGACTAGAAAGGTGTATGATCAGAGTCAAAATAATGATGATTTACGTAGGATTTGGCTTAGGTTTTGCATATTTTCTCACACTTATGTTCGATTTATTAAAGAAAAAGGCTACTGTCATCCTTCTTTATGTTTTATTGTAGAAAACAGGTTTTGGGACTATTTTACATCAAATGGAGCTAGAATCGGGTCAATCGGATCAGCTTATCGACGAAGTCTCTGTTACGGTCCATATTGGTTAATACGGATCAGGCCTAGCACTGACCAGGAGATAGCACTGGAAGCATTAAAACCCTAACCGTCATTGTCCTAATACGGACCGTATCACTTGATACGGTCCGTAACCGAAGGCACCTCTTTTGGAAATAACTGCCGACAGTTGTATCCATATCAGTTTCTTAGCCCCTACTCAATCTCCAGACGTTCCTCGACTCCTATATAAGGCCCCTGGACAGAAGAATAACTTATCTTTGTAATTAGGGTTAGATTTGATTAAAGTGAGAAGAGATGAGTGCTTGTAACGATGCCGTTCCGCGGCTAAGTTCCTTTTCTGAGGGCTAGGCAGTAAACCTTGTTACTCTTGATGTTTTGATATATATATTTCTGTTGATTATGATTTTTTATTGTTGAATCTAAATGCTTCTGTGATTTACTATCTATTCATCTAACTTCAATGATCTAGTTTAGTCCATTAGGGTAGTGACAGTGCTTTAATAGTAATAGAAACTATTTGTATGAATTAGCCTCATTGAGATCTATTAGGTTTATGTGAAGAAAACCTTAGCTTGGAAACCATAAACCAGACTAACAAACCGCGAACCAAATTCCATCACTTGCGTAAGGAAAATCGCAGTAATATGTGTAGTAATTTGGATATTTAAGAGATCAGACATTTGCGTAAGAAAATTCGCAGTGTCCTATGTAGAATCTCGATGAAAGATCTGTCATTCTTGCGTAACATAAATCGCAAGTGACCCATGTGGTGTCTTTCATAAAACAACAACAGAAAATCAGACGCAACAGGAATATATTATCAAGGCGAATTGAGTAGCAATGATATGCCGAAACCCTAGAAATTCTCATCTCTAGTTTTATTTTAATTACTTTTAATTGCTTCCTAATTTACATTGATCATAACAACATCTCTCATTTTTCAGATTTCGTCTAGCCTTTCGAAAGATTGTGATTCGATCGCCTCTGAACCAATATTCCCTGTGGATCGAACTCGAATATACTACTCGATAGTATTGTATGCTTGCAGTCCGAACCGATAGCATTTTCGAGTTCATAAATATTAAAAGAAACATCGCTCTCTTTTGAGTGATCAGTGTACCAAAGTTAAAATATATAGCTTGCTATACTGAAACTTTGTGCATACGCTTTTGTGTGAACAAAATGTTTCATGGTTTTTCAGTCAGATACTCCTCCGGCGCTAAAGAGGTGTCCACTAGACCGGCGCGATTTTGGTCCGCGTCGCGAAATTTGGGGAACGACGTGATTTTGTTCGCGTCGATTGATTTGGTGAACAGCGGTAAATCGGCGTGATTGTTCGCGTTCAGTAATGGTACGTGAACCGCGCGTGAACCAATGATCAAAATCATGGTTGAGTCGTGCACCGCGATACACCAGCCCCTCAAATTTTCTTTTGGTGGGTAAACCGCGAGTAGACCGGTCTAAATACCTCCTGCTGATTTTATTTTGGTACACCGCGACAAAACCAACTTTTGGTACTTGTGCACCACCATAATTGTTTAATTAAATAATTCGATCAAGATAATTTCTTTAAATTTAGTTTAATTGAACCTTTAGTTTAAGTAAATTAAATAATTCGGGTTAAGCCTTTTGATTTTGGTTCTTAAGTATGGTTTAATTTAAGATAATTATGATAATCATGATTAATCTAAATTCACATGGAAATAGAGAATCAAAATAAGAAAAATTTGTATTTGATTCTTAATAAAGTTGAGATAAATTTAGATTTTGAATTATATCATGGTAAAATATACATTTATGAGTGGAACAGAGAATTACTCGGCGAAAGGAAATGGATTTAGATACACCTTTGTTGGTGATAAGATGCAAAAATCTAAGTACGCTGTGAATTGAGATACCACTACATATGTATATTTTAAGGTATAGCATAAGAATTAAGTTAATTACAGTTGAACTAAATCCACATGGCAATCGAGAATCAAAAGAGGAAAAATATATATTTGATTCTTAATAAATTAAGGATGCATTCAGATTTATGTTTAAACCCTAATTTTAGATTTTGGATATAATTTTAAGTTCGAATAAAGGTATCAAGGTTATATATTTTAAAATAGATTGGTTTCAATCGCACCTCGCCAAAGTGAGCTCTCCTTTTGAAATTAATTTATTTTAAAATATAAAAGGTTTTAAAAGTGCCCTTTTTTCATAAAGAAAAGTTTAACTTGAGACCCACCGGTGCACCCAAAACTATTGCTCCAAATGCATAAAAGAGAGCACCTGAAACAATAAAGAAAATTCATATTCGACTCATAAAAATAACAAAAGGAAGATATGAAGACCACAAAAGGCATCCACAGAATGCCAATAATAACACAGAATCAAATTTTAGAATGCTCCACAGAATTAACTTTCCTTGATTTCCACATTAATGTAATTGAACTAGTTTTCTATCTTTAGGTCAAGCATTTAATTGTCATTACCCTGTTGCAACCATAAAAGGAAAAGTCGGTATCGGGATCGGGATCGGCACCGACCGATTCCGATCCGGATCGGAAAAATCGGTCGGGATCGGCCGAATCGGATCGGAAAATCAGACTTTTTTACCAAAAGCTTGTTTTATACTAAAAAATAGGAAAAAAATGATAAAAAAATTTATAATGTAGGTACAAATTGAAATTCATATATAGAAATGAGTCAATCAGTGATTGAATGGAGGTACAAATTGAAATTCATATATAGAAATGAGTCAATCAGTGATTGAATGGAGGTACAAATTGAAAATCATATACAGAAATGAGTTGTGGTTTTCAACAACAAAGATTGTATGGTGTAGTGGTAGTTGAGTTTGGTTGCCATGCTAGAGGGCTTGAGTTCGACTCAGAAAGAGCTCAAATTTTTTTTTGGAGTTTGTTTAATTCGCGTTTCGGCTATTTCGGTCCGAAACAGATGAAATTTGAATGGAACGAGACCGGAAAGGCCAAAAATTGACCGGAATGATGCTGGAACGGCCGAAATCTGCACTACCGCGTAACTCGGTCTGAAATCGGATCGGTACCGTCCGATCCCGATCCGGAACGGCCGATTCCGCTCTGGAACGGCCGATTTTGCCTTCTATGGTTGCAACCCATGAAGTTCATTTACCAGAAAGCCAAGGAGAGGAGGGTTGAGATTTTTACTGTGAGAAAGCGTAGGGTTCGAGTGGGATCAGTAATGAGGCTGGAGGAATAGAAGGACTGAGCGAGCCAATGCCCAGCCGCTAAGCCGGCGGCACATGATTATGCTTATTTTCTTGTCCGTTTAAATTTTTTTTTTGGGTGATATGTGAGATTAATGATTAAAAACCTACAAAATAAAAAAATTTCTTAAAATTTTTTATTTCGTTTGATCTCAATACCCAAATAATTCTAAAAAAACAGAATCATATATAGTACATAAATTGTATTACTTTCAGGCAATCCAATGAACGTTCAATAACTGGTTTCAAAACATAGCAACTGAACAAACTTTTTAAGTTTGAAAAAAAATATATATATTTTTACCCATTTATCAAGTGGCAACATGAAAGCATTCACACAAGTTTAACCAAATTAAAGGATCCAAAAGAGAAGCTCTGCATACGCTGTCCTACTGACGCCAGCAGCTAAAGTTGTTCTGTAGCATCTTCCTAAAAGCACCACAAATACAAAATCCTATTTTAAGTTTTTAACCTGCCTCTCCTTCATGTAACATGCATATATAAACCACACGATCAGGCATACAGAGCACGCATCGTCAAAGCTGCAGCCATAAAAAGTCCTGTCCTGCCCTCCGTTCTTAATCAATTTACAATCCTGTCCTGATCGTCTCCATTACACTTAGTTGAACTGGAAGCTTTATACGTGTTGGTCCTGGTTGAACCGGGGGCCTTAATTAGCGAACCCGCCCATGTGCTGTAGATGCTTTTTCTACGGAGACACTATCCGATGGGTCCGGATCCCTAAAGTAACTCAATTTTTGGGTTTTGGATCGGGACCGTCCGAATTGAATCCGTCGCTCGAGATTGCCTCGGAATTCGAATCTGTTACGCGAGATGCGTGCGCTCCACTTAGATGGATGGTCACGGATTCGAATCGGACGGTCCCGATTCAAAACCCATTTTTTGGGTTACTTCATTGGATCTGAATTCCTATCGGATACCGGTAGCCTGGATTATAAATGAATTTAATTTACGTCTGTTCATCAACCGAGTGTACATGTCCACAAACATCTTTATTTTTTAATTTCAGTTAATAAATTATTCAACATATTTAGTTAATTGTTAATAATAAATAGCTATTAGTTTGAGAACTATATTTATCGATCATTTAATATATATCTACAATATATAAAAAAAATATTATCCAAAATCTCACTGCAGTTAGTTTTTCTATGTTTGATTATCATATCCTAAACAATCATAATGACAAAATAATTCAGATATTTTACTTGTTAGATTTATCAGAAATAATTTTTCTATGTTAGATTTATCAGAAATTATTTTTCTATGTAGAGCATATTGAAGTACAAAATCATGGTGCATTTGAACCCTTCTCAAGGTAAAATGATAAATATCAAAATTTCTAAATAATTTTAATAGAAAATGCAATAATTAAATTTATTTGTGAGTTTTAAAATTTAAAAAGATAAATGTGATATTACGAATTTAGAAAAATACATAATTTCGAGATTTTTAAATTATATACATAAATTTCCTCCAAATTAATTTAGTTATTGCCGTGATTTTTATTAAAACCCCAAAAAAAAATAAAATTATCAAATCTGCTCCCACTCCAAAGTTATAATTATTTCTATCCTAACCGCCCGTGGACTGGGCGGTCCACTTTTCGCACCAGACCGCCCAGCCACTGGGCGGTCCACTACCATGAGCTGACCGCCCAGCTGCTGGGCGGTCCGCTATAAAACCCTATAAAAGGGGCTTTTCTCTCTCCAGATGAGCACAGTATTCATTCCTCCACACCCACAAAAATTCCAGAACCGAATGAGAGAATTTTGAGGCGATTTTGAGGTATGGACAGTAACAGTGGAGGTAAGAAAGCGAGCAACCGAGATCGTGGCGTAGCGAGAGGGGGGTCAATTAGTGATCGAGATAAAAATGAGGAAAAAAAATACAAGTGTCAAATATGTCGTGATTTTTTTAATTATGAGACATGTAAGCTGGAGGAATGGAAGAAACGACATGTTCAGTATGAAATTTCAGACGATGACTTTGTGGAAAACTCCTACGGCTTTGGTTTGAAAAAGAAGAAAGTTGATCCAGAGCCTCCAGCATCGGACGATAAGTTTGTTCCGTGTACTGGTAAGGCTACCACTTCGTCTGCTGTGACTGATCCAGATTAGGCAAACTCTGATGATGACTTTGTGCCTTGCACTTTCAAGGCTCGTTGTAAGAAGTAGATTTTTTAGGAATTTATGTTGTAGAATTTTTAGGAATTTATGTCGTAGACTTTATTTCATTAGTTTTGTGTTTGTTTATATTTTATGTTGTTAGTTTTTGTATACGTAATTAAGTAATAAAAATAACAAACTACCAATTAGAATAGTTCATAACTAGAGTTCACAATATACATCTAAAATAGTTCACAATATACATATAAAATATTTCATAACTAGAGTTAACAAAACTTGGTAATCAGCGACGACGGCCGAACAAACTCAAAATACGACGTCTGGGTCTGGGTTCAGCTGGTTGTGCGGCACTACCGGATGTCTCTCCATGGCTACTACCGGTTCCTGGGCTTTCATGACTGCGGTGGCTACTACCGGTAGCCTCAGCAACAACTCTAGCATTTTCTCTTTCGTTGGCTTCGTTAATGGCATCTGCATTGAATTCCAGTTGAAATAAAATCAAAATAAAATATAAGTAAATAAATAAAATTAACCGTACCTGCTCGCTGCCTGTCAGTTGTTGAACGGCGGGCCTGATGTCCCATTCGCCTACCTTCCATCTCGTCCATGGTCATTACTTGACGCTTGTGGGGTCTTCTTCCTTTTCTGATCCACCCGCTTGCGGGATAGACTTTATCACCAACATAGGGCGGCCACTGATACTGGTTGGGATAAGGATGGAAAGATGCACCCCAAGTACTCGCAAGGTAATCGGTCCGGTACATGTCAGCGACATAATCATCCTCAGAGAAGTTTCTCTCTTGGCACACTGTCATAACATGAGAACAAGGTATGTGGGCCAACTGGATTCCTTGGCAAGTGCATGTTACAGTATTGTCAGGTGCAAAAATAACAACATACTTGAACATCCTTTTCACAAACTCCATAGTCCCATCCGGTTTACTGCCGGTTGGAGCAAACTCATCTGGACAGTGCACTTCGAATTCCATTTGGTTATCCCCGTACGGGACAGCTCTCATAGCTGCACCTTTCTCCCTATGTTTCCTTAGTTTTCCCTCCACCCTTGTTGAAAACGTTTGATTCCTGGACAGTAATTCAGAAAATATAAGTCAACAAATACAAATATACATACCTTGGCAAAATCTCTGAATAAAAATATACATACCTTGACAGTAATTCGAGGGCTTTAGCACGCCGTGCAACAAACCATGCATTTAACTTGTAGAAGGTGTCCTCCACAATTGCTGCTACGGGCAACTGCCGGCTCTGCTTGAAAACAGCATTTAAGGACTCAGACCCATTTGTGGTCATAATTCCCCATCGGAAACCTCCATCACGGGCTTGCAATATCTTCTCATATGCGGGTGGCTCAGCCAGATCGGCGGGATTATTTTTTCCCACCTTGAGTAAGTACAAATTTGCTTTTGGACAGTACTGCAAATAAAACATTTGATTAAATAATTCATATATAAGTCAGAAAATATCTGCAAAATGTAAGTACAAAATTCCCACCTTGAGTAAGTACAAATTTTTTCCCACTTTGAGAAAACGTTTGATTAAATAATTAAAAAATATAAGTCAACAAATAATTCATATATACATACCTTGGCAAAATCTTTGAACATCTCTTCCATCCTTCTCGGCTTCTTCTTCTTGGCACCAATTCTGAATGTATCTGCAACCCATTTTCCAGATCCGCAGTTCTTGTGTAGGTTTTTTGTAACATGTTGCATACACAGCCTGTGCACACAATCGTCGTTCGCTGTCGACCACCCGAAATCTGGGCGATCAAAAACATATTTGATTCCTTTGTGCTGGTCTGATATGACACAAAAGAACCGGTCGCCAACCACTTGTCTTCTTACGAACCTCATAAAAAATCCCCAGTTTTCCCCGTCCTCCTTCTCAACAATTGCAAAGGCCAAAGGCAACAACTGGTTTTCAACATCATATGCACATGCGATTAGCAGTCTCCCGTCGTAACGGCCAGACATGAAGCATGCATCTACACTGATGACCGGTCTAATGTATGGCACACCTTGAATACATGGACCGAACGCCCATGCTATGGCCTTGAATTGCAACGCGTTGTCGACATTCTGTACGCCTATATTCCAACATTCAAAGACAGTGCCGGGATTTATACTTACTATGGCCTGCAGCAACGGTGCAAGCAAGTTGTATGACCCATGCCAGCTACCGAACATTCGGCAAATCGCAAGTTCACGCCCTCTCCACAACCTGTTGTATTTTGGGACGACATGCTTGTAAACCCGTCTGACAGCTCTACCGACCTCCTTGAGGCTCATCGATGGGTCATCCTTAACGTCATTCTCAATTACATCGGCAATAAGTGAAGCCGTAAGATTTGCATGGTCTTTCCTTGATGACGCAGCCTTGCATGTGTGAGGTGGTTCACACTTCTTAATAATACATGCCTCGCCCTTATCCACAGGGGTTGCATATAGACGGAAGTGGCAATGCACTCCGTCTTTACAAACAATTACCAACCTTCTTCGGTCCCTTTTTTCCTCTCGGCACTCCCAGTTGCCGTGAACATGGACCTCATGTATTTTCTTCACAAGTTCATCTATGTTGGTGTAAACCTGCTGCGGAGCAAGCTCTTGACTGTACCTGACACGCGGCCCAAAAAATGAGATGTCTGCCTCTTCAAAAGCAGTGGTATCGTTGAATGTGGGGCACGGATGCCTATCTGTCCGACCTCTAATCGGAAATCTGTCTTCCTTAGGTAAATAATCTCCATCACCTTCTGACTCGTGATCAGAATCCCAATCCCCTTCCTATTCGTCACCTGTTTCCAAATTTCTTTGTGGTACGGCATCGATCTCAGCGTCAAGGTCAAGGTCTCTCCGGGTAGCAATGGGTGACACTAAAGGTATTGATGGTGGTACAGATGGAAATCTGGGTTGGATTGGAGTTTCAGGAGGAGGTGGTGGTGGTGGTAGATCGGTGGTAAAATCAGGTACAAAATTCTCATAAACAGGTGATTACGGGCGGTTTATAACTCGAGTGGCGGGGGTTGTCATACCTCGAGGGGCGGGGGTTGTCATAACTGTAGTGGCGGGAGTTGTCATAACTAGAGTGGTGGGGGTTGTCATACCCGAGTGCTCATGACCCCGGGTTCATACCCGAGTGCTCATGACCCGGGTTGTCATAACCCGAGTGCTCATAACTCGAGCTGTCATAACTCGAGTGACGTGGGTTGTCATAACCCGAGTGATCATAACCTCTATTTTCCCTAGATGTTCCAACCCCGACTTCACGCTGAACTCTCCTGGAATATAAGTCCATTACCATTACCCCCTGTGTCTGAAAAGTGTTGTAAACACTCCTCCATACCGACTCATCAGTTATTGGATACCTGGTATAGTAAGGTCTACCACCACTTACTGTGTTAATCCGAGTAGCTAAATCTATATCACACCGGTTGGGGTTCACACCAATTTTTTCATAAACTATTCCCTTCAGTTCAACAAATGAGGTATTTTCATTTACCTCAAAGCCGTAGGCTGCTTCCTTGGTGTACTGTGCTCCCTCCGCACCCCGGGTAAACTTCCCGCCCACATACAGTGCAACCAACATATTTCCGTTCTGGAATTACTGTTCTGGAAATACTGTGCTGAAAATACTGTGCTGGGATTACTGTGCTGGGATTACTGTGCTCCATCGCCTCAAAATCGCTGAAAAAATCACCTCTGACGGCTCTCTCATCTCTCATTCGGTTATGGAATTTTTGTGAGTGTGGAGGAATGAATACTGTGCTCATCTGGAGAGAGAAAAGCCCCTTTTATAGGGTTTTTTAGCGGACCGCCCAGCAGCTGGGCGGTCAGCTCATGGTAGTGGACCGCCCAGCCCACGGGCGGTTAGGATAGAAATAATTATAACTTTGGAGTGGGAGCAGATTTGATAATTTGTTTTTTTTGGGGGTTTTAATAAAAATCACGGTAGTTATTGCAAAGGAATATTATTCTTTTTTCTTCCAAGGGTTGACTCAAAAAAAATTCATAAAATTGATATTACTTTTCTTCTAGGAAAAAAAATGGACAATAACAAAATATCTATCACATTAAGAGGAAAAATAGAGCGGAAGCGTAGAAAAACATATGGCAAGAAACGCACTATCCATCCCATTGAGAGGTGTTTGGGAGAATTAATGTATGGACAAACTTCCTCAAAAAAACCAAAAAGAATGTATGGAGAAAAATAAAAAAATAAAAAAAAATAAAAACTGTGTGGAAATAATAGGAGCTGTCCATTTCAGAATTCAGACTAATGGTATGGTTAGGGTTATGCTATGAACCGTATGATTTATAATGGACGGCTGAGAATTAGACTTGCGTATTGAACGGACCTGCCCATGAAAAAAGGGACCGAGTACTTGATAAATTTATAATATTGGACGAGTTGATTAATGGACTGGGCCTAAAATTCGTCTCATATATAAATCAGGCCCGTTGAACAGCTCATTTCCTTTCACCCCGCCTCCCTCATCTATCTAAGTTCTGTCACGCGGCTCGCTCTCTGTGCAAGAGATCTGAGTACCTTTGTTCTTCCTAGCTAGAGCTTTCTTTTGAGTTTTGGTGTGCTTTCATTACAAATTCCCTTTAAAATCCATGTTTTTCTTTTTATCAGGTTTTGCGACTGGTGCAACAATTGCACTAATTTTTATTGCTTGCCAGTTGACCTCATAAATTAATTAATAAATAGTTGTATGGGCCAATATAATGATGGGCCTAATTTGTTGCAACTAAACTGTTTTAAGGACTGAAATAGTACGAAAGTGATATATACTTAAAAGGACCGAATTGATAAATGCTCCTGCCATCATAATTAGTAACAACGGGAAAGAATTAAATTAAATAATATTAGATAAGTTGTGCTTAGCACTAAATTATTATTATTTTTTTTTTTTGAGAAAAAGCACTGAATTTTATTATTTAGCTGATGGTGGCCGGATAGATTAATTGGTCTAGTGCCAAACAATGAAACAATACATCAACGAATTAGGTAAATTTCTGTCAGTGCACGTACAATGAAACAATTATACGTGTTATTTTAATTGTCAATATTATTTTGTAAATTTCTGTCAATATAATATTTTTTGTTTTTAAATTGGATGCAATTATACTACCTATGATTCTATACTTCTTGATGGGAGTACCAAACAGTAATGCATTTTGGTTTTGTGTTCCTTTTCTCTTTGGAGCCTAATATGAAGCTAGTCGGTTTAATAGATTTAGAGCATAGTGATAAATGAATTATTCGGGTTCGGTTCGGCGATGATTCGGGAATAATTAGGGTATAATTCGGGAATGATTCAGAATTATCCGGATCAGAGATCTCAGTCCTACAAGGAAGCAAAAAAAAACAAAAAATATGTTCTGGGAAAAAATTGCGAATAATTCGTAAAATTCGGGAAAAGTTCGTCAAATTAGCGAATTATTCGGGAATAATTCAGTCAAAGTTCAGTCAACCGATCGAATAATTCATCGTTAGGTTCGTCATCACCAAAAAATAAATTATTCGCGAATAATTCGCGAATAAATCACGAATCTTGTAACTATGATTTAGAGCAGAAACTAAAAGGCAACACAGTATGCTGCAGAAAAGTTAAAAAGAAGGGTTAATAGATTTAGTATGCAATCAGTTCTTAATACTTTTAGGATTCTCTGGGTGCTCGAAATGTAGAAATCTCCTTTCCTAAAATAGTTTTTACTATTTTTTTTAATTTTTAGATATGTTGAAAAATCATAGAATTTAAATGAGATGGAGATGATGCTTACAGTGGTTCAACGATTTATTTGGAAGTTAACTCTTGTTGATTGCTAGCCGAGTAAAATGGGCCACGTAGACACCTTGAACTTGAAAAGCCCAAAATTAAGTACAGCTGTCCCGGCCCGTCAACCTTGGGCCCTAGCACATACTATTTAATTTTTCAGTATCTTACTTAAAAAAAATTAATTAATTTTTCAATGTTAATTAACAAAAGCTTCTGTAAAAATCCGGCCCGTTCAGGACAAAATTAATTAAGAAAAGAAACATCATTATGAGAAAGTCCAACCAACTAAGTACGTAATGTTGCGTACAAATAGAAGAGCATTAAGAATAAAATGCTTCATTAGAAATAAAGGAACATTCATTATTCTAGTACAAATAAGACATATATATATATGTGTGTGTGTGTGTGTGTGGATAGAGAATGGAAATGGAAACGTACAGACCTACATTAATCCCAGGCAGAAGATGAACATGAAACACACGACATATGGTATTATTATAACCCTAACCTTTCTAGCGTGTGATTCTGAAAGGCTTTCTCCTTTGATCAAAATAACAAGCACCATAGGAGACCCTATAAGCAGCGTGATAACAAGGAGGAGGATGGCGATAGAGTAGCAAACTGGAGCAAGCATCACATACATCCCCAATCCAAATGCCACAACCATACTACTCGCTGCACCCAGAAATATGATTAATGCAAATTTCATGGTGGGGTGAATTGGACCTGTTTTTCTCCAAGGAAGTGCAAATAAGCTTAAGAATCCTTGAACAAATGCCATGGCATTTGCTAGAATAAATGCTCGGAACATATACCTCCCCCCTAGAACTGGTGTACCGTTGTCTTGATTATAACCTCCGGGGATTGTGAAAGCGGCAGCAAATGATACAGTTGTGATAAGTACGGAGCCCAGTCCGACGACTTGAGTTCTCTCCCATTTATTTTCCAACGGTACGGTGAAACCATTACCTCGTCAAACCACTCTTGAGTAAATTTATTACCTTTTCTCTCAATGTAACTGGTAATATCGTCATCATCATTCTATAAAAGACAACAGATATCAAGTTTTTTTTTTTTTAACAAATAACACTTACCTAACAAACAGATATCTAGTTCTAACATGAATAAATTGCAAATGGGCAAAGATAAATATTTGTGTCTTTGGTCATTCTCCAATACACACATTCAATAATTTTCATCTCCAGAATCAGTAAATTAAGAAAATAGCGAAGAATTATCACCTCGAGCTCTCGACTATCACAATTAAATTTAATAGATTTGGTACCAGTAAAGCTAAATGTTGAATATCAATTTTATATTTTTGGCCTCAGTTAATCGAACGGTAGAGATCAATTCAAACATTTGTATTGGGTGATACTCTAATACACCAACAAACATTAGAAGATCCAGAACAATTAAATTCCTAGCACGATTGCAATTTATAGTTATAAAATTTATGGTTGTGGCCATTAAATGGAGGAGACCTCGAGAAGTGGCATTGAGTTTGACTAATGAATAAAATCCACCAAATTAATTACAGATGCGATCTAAACTCGACTAAATCAACCAAATTAAACAAATGGAGGAGACCTCGAGATCTGCCATTCAGTTTGACTAATGAATAAAATCCACCAAATTAATTAAAGATGCGATCTAAACTCGACTAAATCAACCAAATTAAACAAATGGAGAGTAGACCTCGAGAAGTGGCATTGAGTTTGACTAATGAATAAAATCCACCAAACTAATTGAAGATGCGATCTAAACTCGACTAAATCAACCAAATTAAACAAATGGAGTAGACCTCGAGAAGTGGCATTGAGTTTGACTAATGAATAAAATCCACCAAAGATGCGATCTAATTTAACTCGACTAAATCAACCAAATTAAACAAATGGAGTAGACCTCGAGATCTTCCATTCAGTTTGACATGAATTAATTATTATGTCTATATTTATGGTTCGCGCCTGGCCAGCTAGCTAGCTACTCTGTGCGTTTCCAGTTTTTCACCACTTATGACGTTTCTAATTGGTCATAATTTCCAGTTAGGATTAATCATACATAATTATTATGTTTTGTGAACTATAACTCTCATACTATGAAGGCAAGCTAGTAAAGACATAGCACAATTAAAATATGTACCAATCAGCTTGTAACACATATCTTTCTATAGAAAGTGTTGTACATTATAAGGCTTCAATGCAATCCATGAAAACAAGAGCAACATTTTAATAATGAAATCATTAAGCCCCCTTTCAACTGAAGTTGTAAAATGAAATCATTAAGCACCTAAAGAAGATATATCCTCATTTGCATACCGATGTCAAATTGTCCGGAAATAAATTTCTTATGTGTCAAATTTTAGTTATTTATACAAAAATTATAAGTGTCAAATATTAACAATTGTCAATTCTTACTTTGTAGTGGGTCAATCTATAAAAGATACAAAAAAATAATTTTAGTTATGGTGTAGGGATTTTGCAGGTACTGGAGTGCAGGTACTGTTATCAGCTTCCTATATAGAAAGAGCAGTACCTCATGTATTTCATGCCTCAATCATACCTCACATTCTTAACTCCGTTTATAAACTCTGAAAAGTTGACGTGAACAACTCTACATGATCTCCATATCAAGTGTTTGTTCACCAAATTTTATTTTTTGAAATTTATTACTATTTTTAGATTGGTACAAAATCACTATTTTTTTATGGTCCAAAACCTTTCTATAAAACAACAATTTTGTACCTATCTAAATAATAACATATTTTTCCAATAAATATAAAAATTAAGTCCGAAAGCACATTTTTGGAGATCTTGTTCAGCGGATTGGATCACGTTTGGATTTTGTATACGAAGATAAGTATATGAGACACGATTGAAATATGAAAGACATGAGACTTTTAAACTCTACTCATGTATATTTAAAACTTTGATATTTTATAACAGACGAAAATGGATTACTGAATTCGTTTTTATGCGAAGAAATTTTGGGTCACTGATGCAAAATAATATAAAAATGTAGTATCCTAATCTATTATACCCAGTGAAAGAAACATTTGAAGAAACGCACCTCTTTTATTAACAGGATTGCGCAAATTGTGTTTATGGGAAGAATTAGTAATACCCTAATATTTTTTATGGGAAGAATTAGTAATACCTCTTTTAACAAAGTCTTCCTCAACATTAATTAATTATTGATGAGCCCTTGAGAAAATGTCATTCAAATCATTTTCTATTCTGAAAAACATTATTTCAAGATATGGGAATCTTTTTTCTTTTTGTTTGTTTAGTACATTAAGTCCGCCCGGTATAATGCATTCAACACTACTACAGATATGGCCTTTTCTAACGTCCATTTCACCTCTTCTCTCTCTAGCGTGCTCCACATGGTGGAAAAGTGTGTACCCCTTGTGAAAATATCAACTAATAATTTTCTATTCTCACCAACATTTTATAATGGGTATCATTTTTTTTTGTTTAGATCGCTGTGTACAGTGCATTGACCTCGACATTAGTTTTTACTTTCCATAAATTTAATGAGAAAGTAACATGCGTCACCTCAGAATTTGTGTATATGATGTATTGGTGCGTGAATCTCGAGTATTCATTTCGACATCAGTATTTCATATTCTACTTTAGAAAGTAACATGGGGCTGCACTTCTCCCGACATCCAACGATAAATTATGATCTTAAATATAATTTATACATGAATAAAGCGTTTAGATAGGATTAAATTTTGTAAATGTAATACATTTATTCGCTACCCGAATTTCCAGCAATATATTGTATCATTTTTCATGAGATATCACTATCTGAAAGTTACCTCTTAATTTTACCATGACCTTAACAATTCTTCTCCTAATCTACCAAATAAACAAAAAAGAAAAATTCTAATTTCTACCAACGATTCAGCTGTGCACATTCTCTTCTCTTGTAAAATTTCGCCCAACAAACCGTCATATCTGTTTCTCAAAACAAACCGTCATATCTACATATTATGCCCTTTCGATAAAGCTATAATTTATCCTAAATGTTTCAAGAGAAGTCTACCTAACCCGCTAGAAAATTCAGCTTGTTTGTTGTCCAAAATATGCTTCTTCCTGTTTCAAAACAAATGATATCAACATATATAGATAAGCACAACAAATTTTGTACACAATAGAACTTCATATAAGAATATTAAAATTTGGAAGACCTTTCTCTACAAAAATTTATTATGTACAATTGTTATCAATTAATGGATATAATTTTGTGTTGATGCGGACCAATATCATTTCATAATACGTAACACGAGATATTACATATATGTTACAGTTGCTTTGGGGAAAAATAAAATAAAATGATACGTTGACTTTGAACAGTCGATATCCTTATTGCTTTGGTTGATGAAAAGCAATTCATGGCTTCGAACACTCGATAATTTTAAATTTGAATATTCTTGTCCCTAAAATGAGGGTGATCTGTCAAATAACAAATTACATTATGTTCAGTAAGAATCACAGTTTAGGCCAAACCAGAAAACAAAAGGAAAAAACAACAAAAATATTTGCATACTCACATTATTCTTGAAGGCTGGTTCAGGTTTGATACTATGAAGGCATGCCGGTACAGACATAGCACAATTAAAGTATGTACCAATCAGCATGCATGTAACACATATCTTTCGAATTGTAAAATGTGCAACATATCAAGGACCAAACTATACCTTGTCCAGAGAAGGTGTCGTACAGGAAAAGAAGAGCAACATTTTTAATCATGAAACAATTAAGCCCCCTTCCAACTGAAATTATAAAATGTGCAGACATGAGTTAATTAACCATGCACCTAAAAAAGATACATCCTCATTTGCATACCGATGCCAAATTGGCCTGAAAAAAATTAGTATTCAGTTATTAACCTGTCAAATATTGGGCGCCTTACCTTCAAGTCCAGGGTGTCCAATATCAACACAGAAAGTCACACGTCATAAAAAAAACAATCCTTAAACACCAGCTTTCTCTGTGGGACATTGTTTCCTACCTTTCTAATAAAAATCTATTAAAATTTTATTATATTAATTTTCAAAATTGAAATTTAACACAATATTGAAAATGCAACCATGAATTAAGATTAACATAGCGCAGAAATAACAAAAATATTCGTATTAATTTGTTATATATAAGTGTATTATAGTGATATCATATTAAGTGTTGTCACTATTCAACACAAGAAAGACACAAACGGTAACACAACAGTAGAGAGAAAATTGAACAGTTGTACAAAATTTTAAACTCAAGCCTTTCTCCATCAACAATCTGGATAAAAAAAGACAGCTTTTGTACCTCTAGTAAGAAAAAATCCACCCAACTCTATAAAAATAAGAATCAAGGACATCAAACGAAAATTAACTTTTGCCTTGGGTTTGTATACTGCCTCTATTCATTATGATAATTTGTATATAAATTTTGAATATCACATGATCCGCGTTGTGAGCTCCCATGCACTCATGTGGATATCTTGGAGAAGGACAAAGTCTTCTTCCAGTTTTGTTATTATATACGCTATTCTCATGGGTATCAATTTTTTTTAGTACATTAAATATTTTAGATGAAGATGCATCACCAAGGAAAGTAACATGCAGCTGCCCCCTTCTCTCAACACATCTAATGATAAACTGATCAAATTTGAAATATAATTTACATTTGAATTATGTGTTTAGAAATGATTTAAAAAATTAAAATTTAGTACATATAGTTTCTCTAAACAATGATATATTAAATTGTAAATTTTATCTCTTTAATTTACATTTAGGTTACTTGATTTTTATCATTATCCACTGGCCCATCCGCAAATCTCAATATTCTGCTAAAATTTATCATTGAAGCCTACCTACATAGATGTCACATCCTACCGCCATCATATTGTACACTCTCTATGATTTTCTGAAAGCTATAATTTATTCAAAAACTGGAAAGAAAGATCTACTTAAGCTCATATCCAAGTTCAGGTAGATTGTTTTCTGTTCAGAAATTTATTTTTCTGATTGAAATTTGAGAAAACTAACTAATTGCAAACAGTTATTCTGAGCCGATTTGTTTTATGACATCCAAAAGTAAATAAAATGTAAAACATACTATACGTTCAATTTAAAAAAATAGAACGAGGACTGACACTATTTGTTTTCCGGCCAAAATAGGAAAGTTGATAATGTCAGCGTCTAATTATAGACAATAAAATCACACTTGTTAGCTTCAAATTAAGCGGGATGCTGTCAGAGCCAGCATCCGGGTGAAAATATTAACAGTACTAGTTTGACTTGATGCAGCATACAAGTTCACTATTTTTTTTAGACTATGCTTTTGAGCTCCATGCTAATGACTCTCACTTGCATGGTGATAGATTTTTTGACGGCCCATGCAATTTAGTTGGTTCCCATTACAATAATTGTAACGTGTCATGATTTGATTGAAATGCTGAAAATTGTTCTCTTCTCATTTGCAAGGGCAAACAAATTTCTTTTGCATGGGGACTTAATTTTTTTTTTTTATGAAGTATATTAATGTAGTAATTTTTAAATTTATAATATTAATTAAATCACAAACAATTCATAAAACTCGATCAATTTATAATATTTATTTTCAAAATTCAAATTTAACACAATATTAAAAATGCAACCGTGAATTAAGATTAACATAATAAGTGTTGACACTATTCAACACAAGAAAGACAAACGGTGATGCAACAGTAGAGAGAAAATTGAACACAAGGCTCCATCAGCAAACTCGAGCCACTACCATTTTGCTTCAGCAAAGATTTGACAATTGTTCAAAAATTTCATCTCAAGCCTTAGCGGGGAAACCATAAATTGGAACAACAAAACGCGAACTAAGTTCTGTCATTTGCGTAAGTAACTCACAGTGTCCTATGTAGTATCTCGATGGAAGTCCCATCATTTGCGTAAGTAACTCGCAGTGTCTTATGTAGTGTCTTCCATAAACAACAACAGGAAATCAGACCCGACAGAAGTAGAATATCAAAGAAGATTGAGTAGCAATGGTATGCCGAAACCCTAGAAATTCTCATCTCTATATTTATTTTAATTACTTTTAATTGTTGCCAAATTTACATTGATCACAACTTGAACTCTCAAATTTTCAGATTTTGTCTAGCCTTTCGAAAGATTGTGATTTGATCGCTCAAGACTCTAAACCAATATTCCCTGTGGACCGACCTCGATTATACTACTCGATTGGATTGTGCATTTTATTCATTTTAGAACCATTGATCATCCATCAAGTGACGGTATGGATCTAGTTTATCTTATTATGCGTACTTAATTCTTAACAACAAGTCTAATATAAAAATAAATATTAAGGAATCTTATTATCTGTGCCAGACTGTGGGCAGCACATACGTATGAACAAGTTTTATAAAAGATTAAAAATTTAAATGCTGGATTTACATATTATCTTATTTCAATGACAAAACAGACTTGATTCAAAATAAAAAAGAAGCAAATGATATGTTTAAAGTCTAAACTCAGCCTATGACTTTAGTGTATTGAACCCAACAAAACTATTTTCAAAACCATACTTTATTTATTTTCTAAACCATTTTCAACCAACCGGAGCACCTGGACTAGTGAAAATTGTTAATTACCTAATCAACTATCCATGTGGATCAACACCCCAATCTACATGGTAGGATCATGCACTTGTGATCTAAACGTAAGTAGAGTTAGGGTTAAAAGGTATATTTATTTATACTAAAAGTAGTAGTACCAATTTCGGTTATCAAGCTTTTTGGCGCCGTTGTCGGGGATAAATATTAGATTTTTAGCATAATGACTGGGCTCAGGTCAAAAACTTTTTATTGTATCTTACTTTCTGCATTATTCAGCATATTATATTAAAACCCCAAGAATATCAATTAGGATTAGTTTACTTTTTGCATATTCATTTTTCAGCACTCTTATTGCATAAAACCCCCAAAAATATCAATTAGGTTAGTTGCATATTTATTTTCAGCACTTGCATATTTTATTTTCTCTATCTTTAGGAAGGAGGTTCTTAACAATTTATTCTTATAGATTGTCACGCTGGCGGGCGCTTCCAAGCCCTGAACCACAAACAGTTCCAACAAGAAGGACTTTGTCTTACCCTCTCCTAAACCTAAGGCGAAGATTACTCGCCAAACCAAGGAAAGCACAACTGTAGACGAGCTAGCTTCAAGTTCGATTGACATGAGTAATACTAGCATTCCTCCAGGCTCCGCCATTCCACCGCTCAACACACCACCACCCGCTGGGACAGTTGACCAGCCCCCAATGGATATCCAGCAGCAACAACTAACACTTCATGGCCACTTAGGGACTTTGCCCTTTCCCATAATCTGACGGATCAATCCAGCGTCAAAATGCCAGAGATAGCGGCAAACAATTTCGACATTAAGAGCACCAATGCCAACTTGGTGACTAGGAGCATTTTTTAAGGAAAACCAGACAAGAATCCTCAGATCCATCTCAACAAGTTTAAGAATACTTGCAACGCGATCAAGGTGAACGGAGTCACACCTGATGACCTCCGTCTTTGCCTGTTCCCAATCTCCTTAGGAGATGGACCGCAATCATGGCTAGAATCATTGGAACCAGGTTCAATTACGAACTGGGACCAAATGATGAAATCCCTCCTCGCTAAGTATTTTCAGCCCGCCAATACTGCGCAATATCGAAGCCGTATCACTTCTTTCGCACAGATGGATGGAGAATCGCTAAGCGACGCATGGGAGCTAGGGAGGCTGGGCTAAAGGATTAGAATTTTTATCATTTTATCTTAAACAAGTTCGTCAAAATGGAAAAACCATGTACTGTACTCACTGTTATCCCAACACACATGATAATTAAACACAATATTACAGTGAGCACAACATACATTAAAACAAGAACATAAAGAACAAGAAACACACGTACAAAGAAAAAAGAACTGAATCAAAGCAAGAGACTGAAAAGCAGCATTTCAATTATCTATACCTTCAATAATAACATGCTCTAGATTAAGAGGTTTCTTGAGGTTCGGGCATTCAACAACATCCAGTGTGACAAGCTGTGGCAAACCCTTCCGTTTCACCTCCAAATTCTCCATGTTCGGTTTCACCACCAAATTCTTCAAGTTCTGCAATTTCTTCAGTTCTAAGGACTGCAACTGTGGAAATCCATTTGCAGAGCAAACCATTTCATTCCCTGTGTATGCTTCATCTTGTAAGCTTAGATATTTCAGGACCTCTAGTTTCTCTAGCCTTGGCATGGGGTCTTCGAGCAAACCAGATTTGGTTAGGGTGAGCTTTGTAAGATTCGTTGGAAATTTAACATTATCTATGATTAGTTTCCTGCAATTCCAAACTCCATCCAATTTAATTGTCCTCACCGTATCAAGATTCGGAAAGGCCCTCAATCAACTAACTCTGATGGTACAATGTCGCCTATAATTGCCATCGAGAGGAGATTAACCATGTGACTCATCAGGTTAGAAATAGATTTCCAGTATGGATTTGGTTTCAACTTTGGATTGTCCCTGTTTGAAATTGCTAACTTTCTAAGGTTGATCAGGCACCGCGGAAAATTTTCTAGCCACGACTCTGGAACTGAAACTGTTTTCAGTATCTGTAGGTCTGATATATTTGCTGTGGAGGGTGGTCCTTCAATTTCGGGACTAGGATTGACATATACATGGAGAAGTGTTGAGATGGTCCATAGAGATTCAGGTAGGGTTTTTATGGATGTATCTCTAACATCCAAGGTTTGGAGAAATTTCATGAGCATCATAGTTGGAGGAAGCTCAGATATGGTACTACCCCTCAATCCTAGATACCGCAGGTAACTCATGCTTATTAAAGGTGCTTTTGGGATTTGGGAATTCCTCAATTCCAACACCCACAGCATATCGGACATTTTCACATTATTTTTTTTAATATCAAAAGCCAAAAAGGAAACTACCCCCCTATTCAGTACCAGGATTGGGTTTTCTTTCTTGTTATCATGATTGATTGCTACACGGGACACGGATTTTATTTCTTTCAGATCTTGGTTGGCAGCCAAAAACCCCTCTTTGTGGGATTGTTCGATGGTGTATTCATGAATAGATCGACCTACTCGGCAACATTTGATCGTGCCTAAGACTGATCTCTTGGAAACACAAACCAACGACCTGTAAGCAAAAATAAAAAAATTAACATCTCGTACATTATTTATAAGAAACAAAATTTCTACATGGACATGAGGACCTTATAATCTATAAGAAAAATAAAGAATCAATTTGCAGAAATGAATATATATAAAATTGCTTTGTTCGTGGGGAAGTAGTTGGTGTTAATTTTGCCGCAATAATCGAAAACCACCTTAATTCTCACTTTACTTAAATAGTAAAAAAAAGGTGCTTTTATCCATCATTGAATAGACCAAAGAAAGCTATCTATTCTTTGGTAATAAAACATACAAAATTCAGTTTAATTGATGACCTAATTTTAGGAAACTATGACCTAATGTTTCAAACAGCAATCACCGTATAACTGTTTTGAGGTCATTTATGCTAGAAAGGGAAAAACCATAAACCGAACAATCACCTGTAAATCATAAGACAGAATGTCAATTTCTTGAAAATTTGAGATTACCTTTGGACGAGTTGTTGCAGGTAGTTCTTTGCGGTCTCCTCTGCCGTCTGTCCTTCCTCTGGTGTAATGAATCCTTCAGCAATCCATATCTCAGTGAGAGACCTTGCAGGAATCTCATAATCAATTGGGTAACATGCTAAATAAAGAAAGCATGATTTGATAATGGCTGGTAAATCATCATAGCAGTAGTTAATAATGTGCAACAGATGATTGTTAGTTGCAACATTATCAAACTCTTTTATCTTGACTAACAGATCATTCCATGTGTTGTATTCCATTGGTTTAAATGAAAGGAGACCCGCTATAAGAACAAGAGCCAGAGGCTCTCCTTCACAAACCTTGCCAATCTGTTGAGGGAGATTGTCCAGTTCTTTGGTTAACTCTAGTAAGAACTCGAGAATTTTATAAGGTTCTTTGAGCTCTCGAAGTGCTGGAAACGCTGTTATGAGGAACAATGCTCGGTTCTTCTGCTCATTTGCGAAGATGTTTGAACTATCTGCTTTGTGAGGAAGCAAGCCTTCAATCTTTATGTCGTGGAGAGAGGATATAAGCTCATCTATGTCAGTGTGCTCCAACCCACCTTCTGCTTCTGTTTGCTTTAAATATTTGCATGAAACAATATCTTTAATATTATAATATATTCTTTTCTTCCAATATATGGAAACATTATGTATATTTAAAGCGGAGATCGGCTCTCTGGAAGCCCGTCCAATTTGACGGGCTTCCAGTTGCATACGCTTAATTAGATCCACCTTGTTGTCCTCAGTGTCCTCCATGAGGTCAAATTTAATTTTCATTAGGATAGAGACAATGTCACGTGATTGCAAATGCTCAATTTCCTCATTATCAGGAACATTGTCTGATAAAAGAACTTTGAGAGAAGGTTGAGATAGAATTCCTTTTATGAAAGGTAAGGCATCCATCTCTGTTTCAACTTTCTCAAAAGTCAAAATCACACCCAAACTATCTCTCTGCTATCCTTGTGAAATGAAAACTGCAAGTTCCTCCAATTCAACTGCAATGAAAAGAAATATTAAAAAATTAAATACTATAATTTGTGCATGACTGACATCTGACATTAATTATGGAGTTGCTAAAACTTATAAAATGCTACCAACTTAGTAAATAACTGATCAAACTTGAAACTCTAGACCTTAATCACCTATGGTATGAATAGAAAGTGTCTGCATTAGTGTTTTTCAAATTCAATATATCTTATTTAAAAAAAAATTATAATAGTTGAGGATGTACTACTGAAATAACTATAATGGAAAGGATTTCTGGGTCACCAATGCAAAATAGTATAAAATGTAGAACCCGAGTCGATTTCATATATTCAAATTTTTTTGAAGAGATCCACCTCTTCTGTCAATGGTGATGTCCCGGATAACGAACAAAGGAGAGTGAGTGGGAGCCTTGGCTAAATTGTTTATTTTGTTTAAGGTTCACTGAAAGAATCTATTTTAAAACAGAGGATATAATTTTAAACCAGCTTGAGTGTTAGAAATACAGATGGTAATAAAGTAACATCCAGAATTCGAAAAAATTATCTCACAAACAACAGTCCTACAACCACGACGATAATATTTGTTGGTTCTACTACAATACAACTTAAATGCAACAAAAACTTAGAAAAAAAAATGTAATTTTAGGTAGTAATGACTGTCTAATTTTAATTAGATGTATTTGCTATAAATTAGTATGCAGGTCATGCATTTTCACAAAATAAGTTTGTGTTTACCAGAATTGCGATCTACAGTTCTGCCAACACTTGCTTCCTCTATCTCTCCCGTTAAATCAAAACAATTTAGTCCTTCGTTCGCTCCTCCCTCACAATAATTGCAACCGCAAGCTCCACCAAGTAACTGCAATGGAAAATAAATATTTAAAAGCTAATATAAATCGAAAAATACTTAAGTCAGACATTATGGAGTTGGTAAAATATATCAAATGTTACCAACTTGAAGACTGTTGAAACTTGAACCTCTAAACCTTAGCCCCTGTCCCCACCATGGAGGTCGGAACAGGACACATGGGCAGGAAAACAATGAGAGAGATAGAAGTGAAACCAAGAGAAAGGAGAGAGAACATACTCACCTGGGATTGTTGCTGTTTAAGATTCAGGACAGAAGAAGAGAAAGGAAGGAGAGGGCAAGTGAGGGAAGGGGGAGGAAGTAGGTGTAGATTGATCAGGGGGCTGCGAGAGAGGAAGTGGTGGTTGATGGGAGACTATAATCTTGTGTTGTAGAGGGACAGAGAGGGAGGTATAATTTATAATGAATGTAATGAATATATAATTTCGTAAATTGCAATCCAAGTTCAGATCTCCCATCCTATCCTCCAATTTGAATCCTTACAGATGGCACCGCACTAGATTATTGTAACAGAAGGTCCCCTCGTAGTTCTATAATTTCGTTATATGTTTTCATCTTTTACTTGGACTGTATTTTTTAACAAACTAGATTAATTATAAATGTGGCATGTATTAACTTGTGCTTTGATGTAATATAGACAACTTTTATAGCCGTGCAATTATTTTGTTGTAATTTCAAAACCTTCTACTCGTTGATATGATTTTTAGTCACATGATGGATGATCAATGGTTCTTAAATATGTAGTATCCTAAATATGTAGTAAAAAAATTCGAAAAAATGTAAAACTTGGTTTGCAAGTACATATTCATTTTATAATCATGTTGAACGGTTCGGCTCGACCATTAAGAATTTGAAAAGTCAAATTTTGAGCCGTAGTACGGACCCAATTGGTGCTATGCATAGCACCGTAGCCTCACTCATATATAAATATCTAGTATCCTAATCTATTATACCCAGTGAAAGAAACATTTGAAGAAACGCACCTCTTTTATTAACAGGATTGCGAAAATTGTGTTTATGGGAAGAATTAGTAATACCCTAATATTTTTTATGGGAAGAATTAGTAATACCTCTTTTAACAAAGTCTTCCTCAACATTAATTAATTATTGATGAGCCCTTGAGAAAATGTCATTCAAATCATTTTCTATTCTGAAAAACATTATTTCAAGATATGGGAATCTTTTTTCTTTTTGTTTGTTTAGTACATTAAATCCGCTGTGTATACTGCATTTCAAAATGGGTATCATTTTTTTTTGTTTAGATCGCTGTGTATACTGCATTGACCTCGAAATTAGTTTTTACTTTCCATAAATTTAATGAGGAAGTAACATGCATCACCTCAGAATTTGTGTATATGATGTATTGGTGCGTGAATCTCGAGTATTCATTTCGACATCAGTATTTCATATTCTACTTTATAAAGTAACATGGGCTGCACTTCTCCCGACATCTAATGATAAATTATATTATGATCTTAAATATAATTTATACATGAATAAAGTGTTTAGATAGGATTAAATTTTGTAAATGTAATACATTTATTCGCTACCCGAATTTCCAGCAATATATTGTATCATTTTTCATGAGATATCACTATCTGAAATTTACCTCTTAATTTTACCATGACCTTAACAATTCTTCTCCTAACCTACCATATAAACAAAAAAGAAAAATTCTAATTTCTACCAACGATTCAGCTGTGCACATTCTCTTCTCTTGTAAAACTTCGCCCACCAAACTTTCAATGTACAAATTCTGCCCTCTCCGTAAAGCTATGTTTTATCCTAAATTTTTTAAGATAAGTTACCTAACCCGCTAGAAATATTCAGCTTGTTTGTTGTCCAAAATATGCTTCTTCCTGTTTCAAAACAAATGATATCAACATATATAGATGAACACAACAAAGATTGTAACTAACATGCCGCATTAAATCAAGCAAAAACATACAGCATCGCATGTAGGTGGGACCGTTGTTGTTGGTGCACTGTGTGTACACAATAGAAAGACTAGAACATTTCCGAGTCGCTATAGTCACTATTTGATTCTTAAGAGGAGACTTAAGAGAAAAGGTTCGCGCCAGGGCAACCATGTGAAGCTCTATTGAAATAATAAAAGGAGAATCTTGAAAATTCTTTTATCGCTATTAGTTATCACACATGAAACAATACTTATATACTATGTATGTAACTTGGTTGGAGTACATACAAATTTTGGATTCACTAGGAGCCAAGATCTCAATTGTGTACACAATAGAGAGACTAGAGCATCTCGGAGTCGCTAGATTTTATAAAATGGAGAAATGGAAGGATGTACTAGATCGATTCACAAGAGGAGATTTATGAGAAAATGTTAGCACAAAGGCACCAATGTTAAGCTCGAAAAATATATACAAATGCATAAGCGTACTTTTAAGATTTTGAAAAAATATATACAAATGCACCAATGTTAAGCGTACTTTTAAGCTCCAAAAATATATAGGCGTCTATATTGTAAAAAACACTGGAAATACTATAAAAATTTAATTTTTTCCGAAATTTTTTTTTGTCAAAATTTACATTTTAAAATTTTTTTTAAATTTTTTTATTTAAATTTTAATTTTTGTAAACGATACTATGAATGCAAATAACATTATAAATACTATATTACACATGATGAATACTTTAAAACCACATTATAAATACTATAAAAATTTAAATTTTTTTCAGAATTTTTTTTTGAAATTTTTTTGAAATTTTTTTTACTTTTCAAATTTTCATATTTTATATTTACATCTTGATTATGTAAAATAAGTATGATTAGTTGATTAGAGTAGTTTACGTGATTTCTTTAGAATAAATGAGTTTAGATCTAAAAAGGAGGGTTATTTGACCCGTTGTAAATCCGTTTTTTATCAATGAAATTGTTAGTGTACATTTAAAGCCACTAACCATCAAAATCAATTCTATGAATGATTAGACGACTTGGAAAAAACCTAGAGGAAGAACAATCGGCTCATCGTTCATTGAAGTGGTCGTTGTGGTAGAAGGGCATCATGATGAGATGCATGGTATATTGCTATGCTTATTAACAGAATTTGCAAATATCCTTATAATGGCTAATATTGGTTCAGAATTGTTTGTCTGTCAAGTCCGTTTGGACAAAATAATTGTTTAATGAATGTGAATTAATACAAAACAAAATAAATATATAAGAGAAATTTTAAAGTGAATGTAAAGTATTATATTTATTGGTGACATCAACTTAGTAATTTATACTATATATAAACTATTATAGAGTTTTGTTCTACAAATTAGTGAAATGTAATTATGATCAAAGTCAAAATGATGATGAATTACGTAGGATTTTGGCTTAGGTTTTGCATATTTTCTCACACTTATGTTTAATTAATTAGAGAAAAAGGCTACTGTCACCCTTTTTTATGTTTTATTGCAGAAAACAGGTTTTGGGACTATTTTACATCAAATGGAGAAAGAATCGGGTCAATCGGATCAGCGACGCTCATCGACTAAGTCTCTGTTACGGTCCGTATTACCTAATACGGACCTAGCCGAATACGGACCAGGAGATAGCGTGATACGCATTAAACCCTTCAGCGACATGGTCTCAATACGGACCGTATCAGCCAATACGGTCCGTAACCAAGGTGCCTTTTGGGGAATAACTGCCGACAGCTGTATCCAGATCAGTTCCTTGGCCTCCAATCAACTCCAGACGTCCCTTCACTCCTATATAAGCACCCTAGACAGAATAGTTTAGTATCTTTGTAATGGGTTAGATTTGATTAAGTGAGAAAGAGAGGAGTGATTGTAACCATGCCGTTCCGCGGCTAAGTTCCTTTCTTAGGAGCTAGGCAGTAAACCTTGTTACTCTTGATGCTTTGATATATATATTTTCTGTTGATTATGATTTCTTGTTGTTTAATCGAAATGCTTTTGTGATTTATTATCCCTTCATCTAAATTCGAAGATCTAGTTTAGTCTATTAGGGTAGTGACAGTACTTTAATGGTAAGAGAAACTATGTAGCACGAATTAGCCTCGTTGGGATCTATTAGATTTATGTGAAGAAAACCTTAGCGGGGAAACCATAAATCGGAACAACAAAACGCGAACCAAGTTATATCATTTGCGTAAGATAAATCGCAGTGATCTGTGTAGTAACTTGTGTATTTAAGAGATCAGTCATTTGCGTAGATAAGTCGCAGTGTTCTATGTAGAATCTCGATGAAAGATCTGTCATTCTTGCGTAAAATAACTCGCAGTGACCTATGTGGTGTTTTTCATAAAAGCAACAATAGGAAATCAGATCCGACAGAAGTATATTATTAAAGTGGATTGAGTAGCAATGGTGTGCCGAAACCCTAGGAATTCTCATCTCTATCTTTATTTTAATTACTTTTGATTGTATCTAAATTTACATTGATCACAACTTCAACTCTCAATTTTCAGATTTCGTCTAGCCTTTTGAAAGATTGTGATTTGATCGTTCAAGACTCTGAACCAATATTTCCTGTGGATCGACCTCGAATATACTACTCGATAGGATTGTGCGCTTGCAGTCCGAACCGATAGCATTTCCGAGTTTATAAATTTTAAAAGAGACATCGCTCTCTTTTGAGTGATCAAATCACAGTGCTAAATTAAAATTAAAGAAGTAAAATAAAGATGAGTAATTATTTCTTTCCCCCATCTCCCATCTCCAATCGTCCCCACCACAGTTATATCCGAAACAAATCGGGTAACAAATCGGGAAGTAAAATCCACTAGAATCAGGTAAGTGATATTCAATGGTCACGTGGATCCTTTGAAATCCGGTTATTTCCTTTATTACCGGTTATTTCCTTCGTGCCACGTGGGTAAGCGACTGGCGGTATGATAAGTTGAAGAGTGGAGACATCTTCCGACATTTTTATTAATATCCAAAGTTTAATAGAAATTAATTAATATAGCTAGATCCGCTGCAAAGTTATAAAAATACCTGTACTGGCCATTTTCTGACTCTTTTTTTTTTTAGGATGGGCATAGCATAGTTACTAGAAGAAAAATTCGTAGGAAACTCGGATTTAAGTACCGATGTTTTTTTTTACAGTGTCGTATGACACTAAAGTTTAGTGTTCGCATGAGGCTGGTGAATTTAATTTGATAATAACCAGCATTCTAAAATTGAGTACCGATATTTTTGATCACTCAAAAGAGAGCAATGTTTCTTTTAATATTTATAAACTCGTAAATGCTATCGGTTCGGACTGCAAGCGCACAATCCTATCGAGTAGTATATTCGAGGTCGATCCACAGGGAATATTGGTTCAATGCTTTGAGCGATCGAATCACAATCTTTCGAAAGGCTAGATGAAATCTGTAAATTGAGAGGCGTTGTTGTGATCAATGTAAATCAGGAAGCAATTAAAAGTAATTAAAATAAAGTTAGAGATGAGAATTCCTAGGATTTCGGCACACCATTGCTACTCAATCCGCTTTGACAATATATTTCTGTTGCGTCTGATTTCCTATTGTTGTTTAATGAAAGACACCACACAGGTCATTGTGATTTATGTTGCGCAAGAATGACAGATCTTTCACCGAGATTCTACATAGGACACTGCGATTTTCCTTACGCAAATATCTGATCTCTCAAATACCCCAAATTACTACACAGATCACTGCAATTTACTTTACGCATGTGATAGAATTTGGTACGCGTTTTGTTGGTCTGGTTTATGGTTTCCCCGTTAAGGTTTTCTTCACATAAACCTAATAAATCTCAACGAGGCTAATTCATACAAATAGTTTCTCTTACCATTAAAGTACTGTCACTACTCTAACAGACTCAAACTAGATCATTGAAGTTAGATGAAGAGATAGTAAATCACAAAAGTATTTTGTTTCAACAACAAGAAATCATAATCAATAGAAATATATATATGAAAACATCAAGAGTAACAAGGTTTACTGCCTAGCCCTAAGAAAAGGAACTTAGCTGCGGGACGGCATTGTTACAAGCACTCCTCTCTTCTCTCTTTAATAAAATCTAACCCTAATTACAAAGATAACTATTTTCTTCTGCCCAGGGGTATTATATAGGAGTGGAGGGACGTGTAGAGGTTGAGTAGGGGCTAAGAAACTGATCTGGAAACAGCTGTCGGCAGTTATTCCCCAAGATACGCCTTCGGATACGGACCGTATCAGGTGATACGGTCTGTATTAGGACCTTGACGATTAGGGTTTAGTGCTTCCAGCGCTATCTTCTGGTCTGTGCTAGGCCTGGTCCGTATTAGGCAATACGGACCGTAACAGAGACTTAGTCGATGAGCATCGCTGATCCGATTGACCCGATTCTCGCTCCATTTGATGTAAAATAGTCCCAAAACTTGTTTTCTGTAATAAAACATAATGAAATGTGACAGTAGCCTTTTTCTCTAATAAAGTAAACATAAGTGTGAGAAAATATGCAAAACCTAAGCCAAAATCCTACGTAAATCATCGTTATTTTGACTCTGATCACGCCTCCCAACTTGAATTGTTGCTTGTCTTCAAGCAACGGCATCCCAGCTGGTCAAAGATCCGGTCTAGGTTAAACCATACAATCTCAAGGACTTGTTAAAAATTAAATTAGGGCTTTGGTTTGGTACAATTGGCATGACAATAAAAATTTAGAATTTTAAAATATTTATGACCTCTCCCTTGAACAATTTATTCACCCCATGATTGACCTCATTATGCATTCCCTAGAAGAATTATCATTGAACAATTTATTTCACAAATATCTTTAAATTTGAGAGTATTAATTTCCCCTTCGATTATAAATAGATCCCTTCCAATCAATAGGAATTCTAATGATATAAATTTTAATTTTTCTTCCCAATTGATTGGAGCAAAGTATGACAACTAAGTGTGTTGGTACTTGTGACTATTTTTGAAAAATTAAATATGTACAAGAATTTAAATTTGGGAGGTTTTCTCGAGCCTATTGGTAACCAGTCTTGCGTAGGCACCCGTACTCTTTTTATCCTCCATCTTTTATTCTATTTTTTTTTCTTTTTCTGGATTTTTCTATTTTTTTGGATTTTTATCATTTCTGATTTTTTTTTGTATTTTTCTATTTTTCTGAAAAATAAAATATTTTTGTGTCACAAACACCATGATTACACACAATTCCAAGTATTCATTCATACAAGGAATTATTGCATAGTTTCACTAGGGGTCTATCTATAATAAATGGGTATTCTAAAACACTATCAAATTTATAAGACTTTGCAAAAATAAATTACTCAATAAATAAAAATTCTAGGTTTTGCGGTTTTTGATCAACTCTCATTGTTAGCAATTAATTGTTCACTTTGAGATCACCAATAATTTAAAAATTCCGAATTTTTGGTATCATGGTCAATTGTCTAAACCTTAGCCTAATTCAATTAAAAACAATTCCTATTTGATTAAACCTACATGCAAATTACCCCTAAATTATATGATCCTATCAATGCAAATGCCTATATGCACGCTAGATAAAAATCTTAATTGTTCCTCCCAACTTATCTTGGTTAAGCCTTGAGAAGCGGTCCCGATTGAGTAAAACTGCTAGCGAAAAAATGAAAAATAAGGGTCCTACATGCCATGGTCCTAGATACAATGCAATTCCTAAACTAATTTCTTACCCTTACCCCGATGCTTAAATTTTGTATTGTCCTCAATGCAAGAAAATAAACAATTAAGAGAGGGATAAGAAAGATCTCACAGATTACTCGTCGCGATGGGGTGGTGGTGGGGTGAATGGAATCGGTGATGTGAATGGTATTCCCTTGGAAAGGCAATATTCATAGAAATTCTCGTGGGCTTTGTTTACCTTGTCCAAGTACTCCTCCAAGTAGCGGGTGCGTTTCTTTAAATTCTCGAGGGTGTTGTTGGCGTAACGCGCGGTTGGACCGGGCTCACGAGCTTGAGATATGGTTGTCTCTTGTTCCCATCCAGTTGGTGCGGGCATGGAGTTTGCTTCGTTGGTGTTATCGCGCGGCGGAATGAGGTGGCGTATGAAAGCCATGTCATGATGGTGGATGGATGAGTGGTGTGATGCGCTATGTGTTTCCTCCATGGGCTCTTCGGTTGGTTCCTCCTCGGTTGGTTATTCCTCAATTGGTTCCTCCTCTATTGGTTCTTCCTCGTCGCTTCATGCATCATCTTCATGTTCAGATTCGTATCCAAACTGGAATGACCCCTTATCCGTTCTGATATGGAGGGTCATTCCCTCGCCTATTTTCAACGTGTACATCATGTCTCATGTGTGTGCATTGAATACCGCTTGCACGTGATTGTTGTTCACTAGGTAGTTCATGTTAAGGAGGTTGTTGCCGAATACTTCAGTGCAGCCGTCGAGTTTTATGTTGTGGTGGTGTGCAAGGAGGGTTGCATAACAACCCACGGAAACCACGTGGTTATTCTTTGTGTCGGAGGCCACCGAGGTGAGGTGGTGCAAGATGTGGTGTCCAATGTGCGGTTGATGCTTATGGCTCTTCATGCAGCGCATAATGTAAATGTCCCTCTCTCGCACTTCCGTTGTGTCTTCTCCTGTTGGGAATATAGAATTAGTCAAAAGAATATGAATATACCTTAATTCTATCGATGAAATGAGGCGCGAATCTTAGCGGTATATTTTGCGCTCATCAATTGCGATCATTTCTCAATACTTCATGCGCTTTTCCCTTGTGCATAGTTCGATTTCGCCATTCGTAGGGATGGACAGCGCCTTGCAAAATTCCTCCATATTTATGCAAAATGGGCGGTTGAATAAACGGTATTTGATCATGTCGCCATCCCATTGTAGTGTTGATAAAAATTCGATGGAGGGTCGCAAATAGACTTTTGTGGTTCGTAGGCGGTCCGCCAAATCCCATAAATTGATATTATTAAGGGATACTCGCACATAATCATAGCATCCAAGGACCTTCATGGTGTTAATGCACATCGCTTTGTTGTTCGCGACGGTGCGGTCAAGCAATGTTTGAGCACGGTCGAATTCTTGTTTGTTGTGGAACTTGATTCCCATGGCTGTCGCGAAGATGTTTTCATTGTCGGATTGGGAATCAGAGGAACGAGGGCTGTTGTGCGCCATTTTTCTTTGGTTTCGGTCTCTGTTACGGGCCGTATTCACCTGATACGGGGTTGATACGGGCCTGACTTGGAGGATTTCTGTGGACAGGATGCGGATTTTGATTCTGAAAATTCTATAAAATGGTGCAGGAAAAAGGAAAGTGGATGAAAGGTTTATATGGCAGTGAAAAGGTGTGATGAATGTGCAGGAAGTGCTAGTAGTGGGAGGTTAAAATTGGTTAAAATTCGAATTCTTTTTCTTGCAGCGCCAGAAATGGAAAGTTGGTTATTTCTGCTTATTGAATACGGTCCGTATCAGTTGATACGGTCTATAACCACTGTGCAGTTATTGTGTTGAACTTTGCCTTTTCTGCGCCAAGTCCGAGGTAGGTCTGTATTGGAGTGTTACCCCGTATTGAACTGATACAGTCCGTAACAGAGAGTAAATCTTCATGACGGGCTTCGAATTTTTCGACCAAATTCTTCCAGCATCTTCTCCTGTAGGTAAGATTAGTAACCCTGTGATCAGTATAATAGTTTAGGATCTAATGAAATATTTGATTTTTTTGAATTTTTATATGAAAAAGAAAAGCAAAAGGGGCCTTGGGTTGCCTCCCAAGAAGCGCTTGTTTAAAGTCATTAGCTTGACTTTGCGTCGTATCAGTTTCTTCCAGATATCCTCTCACCAATGAAAGCGGGTTGCTTGTCGGGTGGTTCGCCTTCAGCGTCTCTTGTGGTATCATTATCATTGCCCTTCTCGAAGAAGTCGGTTGGTGTTTGAGGTCCGGGGTCGAATGCCAGGCTCACACCGAGCACTACTTCAACCTCGTCTAATCTTTGGGAAATTGCATCGAGCTCTTCGCGTAGGTTTTTTACTAATGCAAGGGCTAAGAGAGAATAATTTCTGTTGTTTGCGATATTGGGGCTCTTGTTCAGATCATCGGTTTGTGTTGTCACGGAGGTTAGATGGATCTGACCGTCATCCTGTACAATGAACAATCTCTCCATTTCTGCTTCGTGCATCATTTCCTCGATGTCTTCGAATTCATCCATTTGCAATTCATCATTGCCATACTCGTCTGTTGTTTCTAAATTGTAGGCAAGATTTATGTCAGGTGGGACTTTGGTTTAATTCATGTTGAAGATCATTTTGTTCTCGCCAACATTGAGTGAAATCTTCCCATTCCTAACATCAATCATTGCCCCACATGTGGCGAGGAATGGCCTTCCAAGGATGATTGGAATCTGCTCATCTTCTTCCATATCAACTACCACAAAATCTGCTGGTATCCAGAATTTACCAACTTTGATTGGGATATCAAGCAACATTCCTTCAGGGTATCGAATTGATCGGTCAGCGAGTTGCAATGAGATCCGTGTTGGTGATAGGTCTCCACATTCCAATTTGTCAAATACTACCTTAGGCATCAGACTAACACTTGCTCCCAAATCACATAAAGCTCTCCTAAAATCGATTGTGCCAATGGTACATGGTATCGAAAAGCTTCCCGGATCTTTCAGCTTTGTCGGTAATTTGCTTTGTACGAGCGCACTGCATTCCAGATTGAGTGAAACTGTTGAGAGTTATTGGAGTCTACTGCGGTTTGAAAGAATCTCCTTCAGAAATTTAGCATACGAGGGTATGCTTGCAATTGCTTCAGTGAAGGGGATTGTGACTTGTAGTTGCTTGAGAGTCTCCATGAATCTCGCGAATTGCGGCTCTATCTTGTGCTTGGCAGGCCTTGGAGGGAATGGCAGAGGTGGCTTGTAGGGTAGTGGTGAAATGTATTCAGGTTCGGGTTGTCGCTCGTCTCCACCTACGGTGTCATTCTGCTCCTTAATAAGATCTGTCTGTAGTTCGAATACGGGCGGCTCCGGTTGTTGCGGCTCGTACTCTTCGGAATGCGATGGTTCTGCATGCATCTCATCGGAAGTTTGATCGGGCATGGGAGGTCCCTTGTAAGCTGTACCGCTCCTTAATGTTATGCATTTGCAAGTCTCTCTCGGATTTTCTTCCGGTTGGCCCGGAAATTTGCCTTTTCCGCGTGTAATACTCGAGAGTTCTTTTGCCATCTTAGAGACATTGTCTTCTAAGTCTTTGTTGCGGTTTGTTAAGGATTCGATCTTTTGTGCGATTTCGGCGTTAGCCTTATCTTGCTTCTCTAGGAATCTCTCCATTAATGATGTGATGTCAGGTTGCTGTGGTTGATTGTATTGCCTTGGTTGGTAATTCGGTTGGGGGTTGTTGTATCTCTGTTGATAATTGGGCTGTGGTTGATAGTTCTGTTGAGGTGCAGCAAGCCTTTGATTGTTTGCGTATGAGAGATTTGGATGATTTCGGTTGTTCGGATGGTATGTATTGTAGGTGGGCTGAGGTCGAAAGCTGTTATCGATCGCGTTTGCTTGCTCTACTTCTTCCTCAGTTTCCGTCACATTCATACATTCGGTCATCTCATGCGCTCCTCCACAATAGCCACATGCTGTTGCGGCATTGACTGCTGCTACCGTTCGCTGCTTGGTTTGCTTGTTGAGTGCCATTTGCAAAGTGTCAATCTTTGCGCTCAGCATGGATATATCATCTACTCGGTGCATGCCAGGTGTTGGAGTTGGCTTCTTTCGCTCAGGGATCCAGTAGTGTTGGTTGATTGCAATCTCTTCAATTAGGTTGTAAGCCTCGTCAGGTTCCTTGTTCATGATTGCTCCTCCTGCGGAAGCATCAATAGACAATCTATCGATAGGGTTTAGACCATTATAAAAAGTTTGGACAATCAGCCATCTTTCTAGACCATGATGTGGACAACACCTTAACATATCCTTATATCTATCCCATGCCTCACACAATGTTTCACCATCCCTTTGTTCAAAATTAGTAATTGCATTTTTAAACCTCGAAGTTTTGGACGGTGGAAAATATTTTGCAATAAACACATTAAACAATTGATCCCAAGTTTGAATGGAATTGACCGGTAAGGAAAACAACCATGCTCTTGCTTTATCTTTTAATGAGAATTGAAATAGCCTTAGCCTGATTGCTTCATCGGTAACTCCGTTGATCTTTATCGTTTCGCATATCCCTAGGAAAATTGACAAATGAAGATGTGGGTCTTCATGTGGAAATCCTCCAAATTGCTGTTGCGAAACCATATTTATGAGAGCAGGTTTCATCTCAAAATTACGGTTCGTAACAGTTTGCGGGTTTATACTAGAATTAGGATCATTCGCGCGCAGTACACAATAGTCTCGTAGAAGTTTAGGTCTTGCTGCATCGTGAACTTCATTATCACCATTGTTCTATCTTCCATTGTTGATCTGTTCATTCGGTGGGATATTCATGTTGATCGAATCTGAGTCTTCTCCGCTTTCAGAATTACTCGATCAAGAACTATGATTGGTTCTTATCGGTGATGTGGAAGCGAATTGTCCTCTCCTACTAGCAATCCTCTCGAATCTTCGTACGGATGATTCGGCCAGCGTGTAGCGTCCTAAAAGGAAAAGAATCTGAAAATTAAACTAAAAACTGAAAAATAAGAATAAAATAAAAAAACGAAATTTGAAAAATAAAAGAATAATAAAAATGCAGAAAATAAAAAGAAATCTAGGCGTTTCTAATTAATTGGATTCAATGGTCAAAGCAAGGACGTCTTGCGAGGCCTTGCACAATGAACCGTTATTCCCCGGCAATGGTGCCAAAAAGCTTGATCACTCAAAAGAGAGCAATGTTTCTTTTAATATTTATAAACTCGTAAATGCTATCGGTTCGGACTGCAAGCGCACAATCCTATCGAGTAGTATATTCGAGGTCGATCCACAGGGAATATTGGTTCAATACTTTGAGCGATCGAATCACAATCTTTCGAAAGGCTAGATGAAATCTGTAAATTGAGAGGTATTGTTGTGATCAATGTAAATCAGGAAGCAATTAAAAGTAATTAAAATAAAGATAGAGATGAGAATTCCTAGGGTTTCGGCACACCATTGCTACTCAAACCGCTTTGACAATATATTCCTGTTGCGTCTGATTTCCTGTTGTTGTTTAATAAAAGACACCACATAGGTCATTGCGATTTGTGTTACGCAAGAATGACAGATCTTTCACCGAGATTCTACATAGGACACTGCGATTTTCCTTACGCAAATGTCTGATCTCTCAAATACCCCAAATTGCTACACAGATCACTGCGATTTACTTTACTCATGTGATAGAATTTGGTACGCATTTTGTTGGTCTGGTTTATGGTTTCCCTGCTAAGATTTTCTTCACATAAACCTAATAAATCTCAACGAGGCTAATTCATACAAATAGTTTCTCCTACCATTAAAGTACTGTCACTACCCTAACGGACTCAAACTAGATCATTGAAGTTAGATGAAGAGATAGTAAATCACAAAAGCATTTTGTTTCAACAACAAGAAATCATAATCAACAGAAATATATATATCAAAACATCAAGAGTAACAAGGTTTACTGCCTAGCCCTAAGAAAAGGAACTTAGCCGCGGAACGGCATTGTTACAAGCACTCCTCTCTTCTCTCTTTAATCAAATCTAACCCTAATTACAAAGATAACTATTTTCTTCTGCCCAGGGGCCTTATATAGGAGTGGAGGGACGTGTAGAGGTTGAGTAGGGGCTAAGAAACTGATCTGGAAACAGCTGTCGGCAGTTATTCCCCAAGAGACGCCTTCGGATACGGACCGTATCAATGTGATACGGTCCGTATTAGGACCTTGACGGTTAGGGTTTAGTGCTTCCAGCGCTATCTTCTGGTCTGTGCTAGGCCTGGTCCGTATTAGGTAATACGGACCGTAACAGAGACTTAGTCGATGAGCGTCGCTGATCCGCACTACTACAAAAACTGGCTTTGTACACTGCACATTGTACACGGATTTGGCAATTATATTAAAAACAGTGTACCAAACATGAGTCCAAAAGATCTACACGATTTCTACACGGATAATTAGTTAATAATCAGTGTAGAATTATTAGAGAGAGCTACACGGTTTATTAGAAACCACAAATCCGTGTGTAAAGAAGTGGGTGTGCAAATAATTGAGAGAGCTACACGGTTTATAACTAATTATCCGTGTAGGAACATTATACACGGCTTTTTGATAATATAGCCGTGTAGAATTCGTATAATTGTACACGGCTTTATAACTAAAAAGCCGTGTAGAAATAGGTGGAGAGCTACACGGATATTTAAGTAAATAGCCGTGTATAATAGTGTAGGGTTTTATTATCTTCCCTTCCAGAGCGCCGTTTTGATCAAGTTTTTAGTTCATACATCTCGAACTGAGCTTTTTATTTCTGCGAATTGATCGAGGCCAGCAGCTGAGATCTGAGATCTTTGAATTAAATTTGTATTTTCTCCTCTCCATCTTTCTAAGGTTAGTAATATGTATTTAAATCATTTTCTTTCTCTAATTTTCTGTTATTTAGGCTTATTTAATTAGGTCATTTCATGCATTCTTGAATTCTTAATTTTAGATGTAATTAATTAGTGTACGTATTGTGGTCCAATAACCGACCTTTAGATGCTTTTAGGTCCATGCCCGTTCAAAATTAATCCAATAGGGATTAATTTTGGATAGTCCCCGTTTTGGGACTGCTCTTTGAATATTATGTCTCATTTAGGATGTGAACACATATTAGCGGGATTTAATTAGTATTTGAGGAAAGTTCGACAGTATTTTCCCTTATTGCTCCTACGAGTATGTGGTTCGTACGCATACTTGGGGAGTTAAGGGGAAATGCTGCCGAATTTTTCTCAAATACTAATTAAATCTCGCTAATATGTGTTCACATATGAGACATAATATTCAAAGAGTGGGTTAGGATTGTAAACCGGCCCTTTGTAAGCCCAAAATTTTGTACACGAAGGAGAATGTTGACCATGCATGATTAATTGATCAAATCATTTTTTTAATTTAATTTACAGATGGATCGAAGCTGGATGTATGAAATGCGACGTGACAGTGAAGAATATTTGGTTCGCGTTGATGAGTTTATAAAATTTGCTGAGAGTTATAGAGTGAATAAAAAAGAAGAAGACATTTTATGTCCTTGTAAAGATTGTAAAAATTTATTAAGATTTTTGGACATCGAAGAAATTAGAGCTCATTTGATTTGTCGGGGATTTAAGAAGAGATATACATGTTGGTTCATGCATGGTGAGAAATTTGGGGAAAGTAGTAGTGCCAAAAAGGATTGTAATCGTGAATTGAATGATGAGAATGTTGGAATTTCTGATAATTTTGAACTTGATTGGAACGAGGATTATGAGAGTGCCGAATATTCTGATATTAACGTCGAACCCGAAAATGACGATGATGAGATGGAGAGGAATTTTGATGAAAATGTAGAACACGAGTTTACTGAAAATTTGGAGGATATGTTACGTGATGTGGAAGATGAAATTAGTGATAAAAATTATGATAAATTTCAAAATTTGTCTAATGAATCTAAGAAGCCGTTGTATCCCGGGTGTACCAAATTTACAAAACTGTCAGCTGTGTTGAAATTATTAAACTTAAAAGCAGACAATGGTTGGAGCGATAAGAGTTTCACGTCCTTATTACAGATTTTAGGAGAAATGCTCCCAGATAACAACGAGTTACCCGGTACAACATATCAGGCAAAGAAGTTGATATGTCCAATGGGGTTGAAGATCGAAAGAATACATGCATGTCCGAATGACTGTGTATTGTATCGTAACGAGTACGAGGCCATGCATGTCTGTCCTAAATGCGGTGTTTCACGATATAAAGGTCGTAAGGACCAGGACACTGATGATTGTAACGAGGACACAAGTGGCCGACCTCCGGCTAAGGTGTTGTGGTATTTGCCGATAATACCGAGATTCAAACGGTTGTTTGCGAATCCCAAAGATGCAAAATTATTGCGCTGGCACGAAGAAGAGCGCAAAAATGACGGTAAACTAAGGCACCCGGCTGATACTCCTCAATGGAGAAACATTGACAGACATTTCAAAGAATTTGGTTCTGAACCGCGGAACCTTAGGATTGTGGTGAGCTCAGATGGAATGAGTCCGTTTGGAAGTATGAGCAGTCGGCACAGTACTTGGCCAGTTCTTTTATGCATCTACAATCTTTCTCCTTGGTTGTGCATGAAACGCAGATATATAATGATGTCATTACTAATCCAAGGACCCAGACAACCCGGAAATGACATAGATGTATATCTCGCACCATTAATCGAGGACCTCCAAAAATTGTGGCGTGATGGCGTCCCGGTGTGGGATGCGTATATGAAAGAGACCTTTACCTTGCGGGCCATGGTATTTTGCACCGTAAATGATTTCCCCGCGTACGGGAATTTGTCGGGTTACACTTGTAAAGGAGCAAAAGCGTGCCCGATCTGTGAAGATGACACGCAGGTGCTGAGGTTGAAAAATTGTCAAAAGAATGTATTCATGGGGCATCGTAGGTTTCTTCCTATTAATCACCCATATCGTAAGAAGAAGATGGCATTCAACGGGAAAATTGAGCTTGGAGTGGCTCGTCATCCATTAGACGGGGAGAGTGTCTTCGAACGGGTAAAAAACATTGATGTTGTTTTTGGAAAATGCGCCAAAGCACTACCGAAGAATATTTGGAAAAAGAGGTCCATATTTTGGGAGCTACCGTACTGGAAATATTTAGAAGTGAGGCATTGCCTAGATGTCATGCATGTCGAAAAAAATGTCTGTGACAGTTTAATTGGTTTATTATTGAACATTCCGGGGAAGACGAAAGATGGTATTAAAGTGAGAAAAGACATGGTAGAGATGGGAATACGACCCGAGCTCGCACCGCAGGAGAAAGGGAAGCGCACATACCTACCCCCCGCACTGTGCACAATGTCAAAGAAAGAGAAAACAAGCTTCTGTGAATGCCTCAATGGTATAAAAGTCCCATCAGGATATTCTTCGAATATTAAGAAGTTGGTGTCGATGAAGGACTTGAAACTGGTCGGTCTGAAATCTCACGACTGTCATGTTTTACTGACACATATAATTCCGGTTGCAATTCGGGGAATTTTACCAAAGCACGTTCGTCAAACCATTACGAAGCTTTGTTCTTTCTTCAATGCAATAAATTCCAAAGTGATAGACCCTCTAAAATTGGACTCTTTGCAAAAGGAGGTCGTCGTTACTCTTTGCCAACTTGAGATGTATTTTCCGCCATCTTTTTTCGATGTCATGGTTCACCTTGTTGTTCATCTTGTGAGAGAAATTAAGATTTGTGGTCCCGTGTTCCTTCGGTATATGTATCCATTCGAGAGATACATGGGCATCTTGAAAAAATACGTAAGGAACCGACATCGACCCGAAGGCAGCATTATAGAAGGATATTCTACGGAGGAGGTGGTTGATTTTTGCACCAACTACTTGACCGGTGTGGATCCTATTGGCGTTCCAAAATCTCGATACGAGGGAAGGCTCCAAGGAGTCGGGACAATTGGGTTGAGAGCCGTAGTTGCTGATCTAAATGAACTACAAAAGGCACATTTTATTGTACTACAACACATGACAGATGTTGCTCCCTATATAGATGAGCACATGACAATCCTTCAACAACAAAACTACACGAGGAGTCAGAAGTGGCTTACTAACGAGCATAATCGTTCTTTTATAGGATGGCTGAAAGAAAGAGTGCAGTCACACCCCGTACCTGAAATTGTTAAACTACTTGGCGCAGGACCCCAAATTGTTGTTAGAACATTCCAAGGATACGAGATTAACGGATATACATTTTATACTAAATCCCAGAGTGATAAGAGCACGATGCAAAACAGTGGGGTGACGTTGGTGGCGACCTCTCAAGAATTCAGTAGATCCGGAGATGGCCGGGCTGTAATAGCATCAAAGTCATATTATGGCGTTATTCAAGAAATTTGGGAGCTCATTTACAGTCCTCGCCTGAGCATTCCCGTGTTTCGGTGTCAATGGGTCGAAGACCGAGGTGTTAAAGTTGATAACGACGGGTTCACACTCGTTGATTTAAACAGGGTTGGGCACGTTGACGATCCGTTTATACTCGCCAAGCAAGCCACCCAAGTCTTTTATGTACAAGACCCGAGTGATGATAGGTTGAGCGTCGTCCTATCCGGAAAAAGAAGGATTGTCGGGGTAGAAAATGTCGTCGATGAAGAAGAGTACGACCAGTTCGACGAAGTACCTCCATTTTGTACCGATGTGCAAACTGAGGTAGCAACACTTGAAGGGGTAGACGAAGCTGACTACATGCGGTCCGACCACAATGAAGGATTATGGGCCGAGGGTACCGTTCAAATAGTGGAAAAAAGGAGAAAAAGGAAAAAAAAAAGCATAATGTGTAATATTTATTTTGTTTAAGACCGTGTAGCTTGTAATATTGCAACTTTAGCTTGTAATATATCAAATAAAAAAGGAAAAAAAGAGGGAAAAAAAGAAAAAAGCATAATGCGAGTAATAGTATTATCAAATATTATCAAATATTATCAAATATTAGTTTAATGCTTATAATGAAGGATTATGTTTAATGCTTATAATATTATCAAATATTAGTATTAGTTTTTGAAAATATTAGTTAAAACATTTAATAATAAAATAAAATAAATATTAGTTAAAATATTAGTTTTCACTAAATATTAGTTAAAATATTTAATATTAGTTAAAATATTTAAGGAAGGATTATGTTTAATGAAAATATTATGTTCAACTTTACCAAACATTTAATATTAGTTAAAATAAATATTAGTTAAAATATTAGTTTTCACTAAATATTAGTTAAAATATTTAATATTAGTTAAAATATTTAAGGAAGGATTATGTTTAATGAAAATATTATGTTCAACTTTATCTTATGTATAATATTAGTTAAAATAAATATTAGTTAAAATAAATATTAGTTAAAATATTAGTTTTCACTAAATATTAGTTAAAATATTAATATTAGTTAAAATATTTAAGGAAGGATTATGTTTAATGAAAATATTATGTTTAAAATAATATGTTCAACTTTATCAAACATTTAATATTAGTTAAAATAAATATTAGTTAATATTAGTTAAAATAAATATTGGTTAATATTAGTTAAAATAAATATTAGTTAAAATTGTCATATGAAGTATTGCGGCCCGCAACCATTCAGAGAACTTTACTGAACCTGGGACCCACCTGTCGGACCAATTTATACACGGACATTTAGCTAATAGTCCGTGTAGAAAGGGTAGAGAGGTACACGGCCTTTTAGCTAATAGTCCGTGTAGAAAGGGTAGAGAGCTACACGGCCTTTTAGCTATATGTCCGTGTAGAAAGGGTATTGCACACGGCCTTTAGAGTAAAGTCCGTGTATAAAGATATTTGTACACGGTCTTTTAAGTTAAAAGTCCGTGTATAATGAGAAAAACACTATTATTCGTAATCCTTTCTCTTCCAAAATTTTCACAAGTCCGATCGAAAAGAGAATACACATCAGTTTCAAAAACCCTCACACCGAGCTCTCCACCGCCTTCCCACCTCGCCGCCTCGCCGCCTCGCCGCCTCGGTCTCTCTCCACCTCGGTCTCTCTCTCTCTAAACAGTGGTCTCTCTCACCCGTGGTTAGCTCTCTCTCTCTCGTTATTTTTCTTATTGGGTTTGAACCCGTTAGACATGGTTGGTATTTGTAGTCGGCCACTTCTTCAGAGATGATTCTTACTGGTTTCTCCTATAGGAAATTGCTGCTACTTATTTACATGGAGTTATTAGCTAGCTATAGTAGTTTATTTTTTTTTTTATGTTTCTATGTGTTGGAATTATAAAATTTGTTATGTAATGTTAGTTGATTGATTAAATGTTTGAATTATAATGTTAGTTGATTGATTAAATGTTTGAATTATAATGTTTGACTTATAATGTTAGTTGATTGATTAAATGTTAGTTGATTGATTAAATGTTTGAATTATAATGTTAGTTGATTGAATTATAATGTTAGTTGATTGATTAAATGTTTGAATTATAATGTTAGTTGATTGATTAAATGTTTCTATGTGTTGGAATTATAAAATTAGCAAGGAGTTGGTTGATTAAATAACTCATCTACTGGTAATAGTAATTGATCAATTTGTTTCTATGTAGGTTAATTCAAATAATCTAGGATATATGTCAACAAGTGATTGATTAATCTCTTGATGAATATAGGTTATATGTCAAAAGTTGGTTGATTAATCTAGGTTATATGTCAAATGATTTGATCTTTAATTTCATGCAGCACCATGTCGAATGAAAATGAGTACGAGGATATGATGGAAGAAGAGGAGCAGCAAGCTACTGCCTCGTCAGAAAGAAGGAGAAGAGGGCCTACAATGTGCACGAGCCATTCTGAGCAGACCCAACCCAAAATCTGGTTCACAGAGGACGGGCGTGCGCAGGGACCAGAACGGCTGAAATACTCAAATTGGTGTACGAGCTTAGTGAAACAAAATGCGAGTATCCTTGTTGAGAGATGGGATCATTTCGAGAAAGAGGTGAAGGACGAGTGGTGGAACACGGTGAAGGTAAAGTGCCTAACAACTCTTCTCTTGGATTTTCACTTATGTATGATATATATTTAAATACACTAAATTTTTGTGTCAATCAGGCTCAATGGAACATCCAGAGTGATGTTCCAAAGAATAAGACGTTGAAGATTATGAACAATGGATGGAAGCAATACAAGAGCACGTTGAAGACGGAGTTCATGGAGAAAGGGAGAAATCCGGTCGGCTACTACAAATGGCTAAAACAAGAGGACTGGGATGCGTATCAAGTTTTGAAGTCTACTGAAGAGTTCCAGGTATCTAACTCGTGCCAAATTTATGCTTATTCTTTCTCGATTTGTACTTATCTTTCTAAAACTAACTGATCGTTATTGTCTTGTTTCCGTGAAGGCAAAGAGTGATAAAGGCAGGAGGACCGTTGCCTTTAACAAGTATCCACACCATCTAGGGTCAGGTGGTTACGAGGGTAAGTCGGCAGAATGGAGGAAAGTCCTGGATGCGAACAAGGATTCTGACTCACCCGTGGTTAGGATCCAAAATCCTAGGGGCAAAGATTGGGTCATGGGTAGAGCCGAGGTAACCGCTGACGGGAGGATAGTACTCCCAACGGAGTTGCAAAGCGTGGCTCAAAGAATGGTAAGAGTCATTTATAACTCCGAAAGTACGTCAATTGTTCTTTTGCTTTAACTAATTCTTCTACTTGAACAGTTGGAAGTGGAGGAGGAGGTCAACTCGGGTGCCCGGAGTGTCGATCGACAAAATGATTCCTTGTCCGCGGCGCTCGAGAATCCAGAACACCCGGGTCGAGTAAGGGGTGTAGGGGTCTACAGGGGCTGGAAGGAGGTGTTCCGAGTGGAGGGAGAGAAACCTCGAAGAAAATCTCGTGCCAAGGTAAACAAAGACGAGATAGTTGCGCAGATACGCGCGGAGGTGAGCAAAGAGTACGACGCAAGGTTTGCTGAGATGGAAGCAATGTTGACACAAATTAGATCAGCAACTACGCAGCCATCCGAGCAACCACCTCCCATTTCGCCGGGAATTCGGCGAAGTAGTCAAGCATCCGGCACGTGGGGCGCGAACGACGATTTGGATAATCTCAAGGTAATCAATACTTCTTCATAATCTAAAGGTATTTAAAACCTGTTTGCAACCTTGTTGGACAATATCGCATCACTAGAATAAACAACTTTTCTATAAATTTGCAGGACCCCAGAGCATGCGACCTCGTCCTGCGGAACGGCAGTGTTTCTATGATCGTTGCTAAGGGCGTTGTACATCCACTCGCCAAAAGTGTACACAATACTCAGCTAAGACCCGACCATGCATGCGTGCAGGTTGAGTTAGTCGTGGATGGATGGCAGCGCGTACCCCTTCCTGTCCCTACCGACGACGCGGTTGTTCTTGATGACGCACGGATGTCATTTGTCCAATGGCCCAAGAGTCAGATTGTTTTGGATCAGGTAATTCATAAAAAATTCATTTATTTTTTACATTCAACTCATTCTTTTTGAAATACTAGAATAATACATCTATAACTTGATACAGACACGAGGAGATGATGTTACCGGTACGGCTCTCTCACCGGTACGTCAGGAGGTGGCTTGCGACATCGCGCCTGACGCGCCACAATCACCGCCCCGTCCTATGGTCACAGAAGAAGAATACAGCCGTTTGCCCAATGATTTGCGCCTTCTCCACGACTACTTGATGACGGCGCCCGACGGCATGGAGGCTATCATCATCCCTGTCCCACCTGGGATGTTTCTACACGAAGGCAGGCAGCTCCTGCTGTCGTTCAGAGACTTCAAGGACCTCTTCCACCACTCGTCATCCGACAAATGGCTCGATGTTTCACACATCACCATTTTCCTCATGTTAGTGATATTAAAATATTTTCATTATTGTATAGAACTCAAATATATATTCTAATTACAATATGATGAGTTTTCAGGAAGCTAGTCCGAAACTGTGATGAGATGGTTGAAAGGAAGAACTTGTGCGTGTTTCTGGACCCCGAGAAAGTGAGTTCTACGGCAGCGACATATTATCCGGATATGGCTATCGAGTACATGTGTTCTGCGATGCATCGTGCTAAGGCGGAGGAGAAGAAATTCATTCTCATGCCATACCACGAGGGGTTAGTTCTAATCTTAACTTATTTGTTGTTTATATTTTAATTAAAGAATTGTATAAAGGAATTAAAAGTTAAACATAAAAAATGAAATCACACCATCAATCATAGCAAATACTCGTGTGACTTTTATATGCTAAAGTACTATAATTCTTCTCCTCGATCCAACAGCAAACATTGGTGCACGATTCTCATTGTGCCGTACTTAAGTGTGGGCATAATTATTGATTCTTGTAAGCCAGTAGGAAGGACCGCGGCTGCCGCCAAGTGCAAAGTTATCTTGCCTTTTGTGAATAAGTAAGCAATAATAATTCTATAGGTTTGCATTTCTTTCAATCATATCAAATTATAAAATTGCTAATTACATTCACTCACTTTTGTAAGGGCTTTTGTGAAATATATTAAAGAGGGAGGATCAGATAGCACGGGCACGCGCAAGAAAAGCAAGTTGAATTGGAAGTACATGGTGGTGAGCACACTTTATGAGTTAGAAATTTCATATCTTGTTAAAAAAATTATTGTCATTCTAACAAATGCCGCTAAATGTAAATTTCAGAGCCCGCAACAGAAGGAGGGTTGGGAATGCGCTTATTACACGATGATATTCATGTTTGACTTTGTCGAAAGAATACAATTCGAATTCCCAAAAGCGGTATGTACTTCATATGAATTTCCTATATAATAAGCAATTGATATCTACCTTTTCTGAAATACTAACTATTATAAAATTATAATTTTGTAGAATGTGACAAAGCAAGATCATTACTCTTCGGATCAGATCGACGATGTGCGGTGCATGTGGGCAAGGTGGTTTGCCATGGAATTTTGTAATCATCGATATGGATTTGCATAATTTTGTATAATTTGGTGTATATGAATATTGTATAATTTATTGCATATGGATTTCTGGCTAATCTGAAAAATATGAATTTCTTGCTAATATGGATTTATTGCTAATCTGGAAAATATGGATTTTGAAATCTGGAAAATCTGGAATATATAGTTCTGTAACAAAAATGGCTAGCAAAACTGGAGGCTAGCCGAAAAACAAAAAATACAAAAAAAAAAAAAAATGTACTTTCTACACGGATATTTAACTAAAGTCCGTGTAGAAAAAGGATAGCTACACGGTCATTTAGTTAAATGTCCGTGTAGAAAGAGGAGAGCTACACGGACATTTAACTAAATGTCCGTGTAGAAAGAGTCATGCTACACGGTTTTTTAGTTCAAAGGCCGTGTACAAAAAGAATCGTACACGGTTTTTTAGATAATATCCGTGTAGCTCGGTAAATGGAGCGCGACACATTCTGGTCTTTGTACACGGCTGTTTGTGACGTTATACGTGTAGAATCTTTAAAATTGCACACGGCCAAAAATCCGTGTGTAGTTATTGAACTAATCGTACACCCTCGATTTAAACACGGTAGGAAATCCGTGTAGCTCTTCCTTTATTGTCCGTGTATAATCTCTTTTTTTGTAGTAGTGCCGATTGACTCGATTCTAGCTCCATTTGATGTAAAATAGTCCCAAAACTTGTTTTCTGCAATAAAACATAAAGAAGGGTGACAATAGCCTTTTTCTCTAATAAAGTAAACATAAGTGTGAGAAAATATGCAAAACCTAAGCCAAAACCCTACGTAAATCATTGTTATTTTGACTCTGATCAATTTTGTGCACGGCTTAACGATGGCAGAAGTGGATCGATGTTTTATTACAAAAACATCAGCGACGCATAGATGTTTTTTTACCACTACCATGCTTAATTGCCAATGCTAAGTCTAATAAAACATCAGTGACGCACCGATATATTTTTAGCACTACCCGGCTAATAGAACATCGATGTTTCATTGCAAAAGCATCAATGAGGCACCGATACATGCAACCGATGTAATACACGCATCCAACCAAATGCATTTGTTTGATATTAGCCAAACCGAGTGCAAACTTCAATCCGAGTTTCCTACGACTTTTTCTTCTAGCCAACTATGCTATGCCCATCCTAAGTGAGATGCCATGGGACAACCCAACATAGGAAACGAAAAAAGGAAACAAGTCCCCAAGATTGCAAAGACAATATTTTTTCGTTTCCTGGGTTGGGTTCTCCCATGGCCGCCCACTTTCTTTTTTTTCTTTTTTTTCTTTTTTTTTCTTTCATGGGTTGAGTTGCCACATGGCGTCCCACTTACGAAATTTTTTTTTCATTTTTTTTCACGGTGCCTTTTCATTTTTCAAATTCCCACACAATATTTCTTATTTTTAATATTTTTTATTTTCCTATGTATAAAAATTTTGGAGGTGCCTACCTAGCTGGTGAGCATGTACTAGATTGTTTTATTTTATACGTACAACTTGACAGCCATTATCAAGACATGGAAAGGAACATACTATCTAAAAGCATCATTCACCATTATCAAGACATGGAAAGGGACTTACTATCTAAACTAAAAGCATCATTCATGATACATGTGTAGATTATTTTTTATGTTTTTCCAACTGGAGTGCAACGCATTTACTATTGTCGTTTAGTACACTGTACACATGGGCCGCTGAGTACAAATCTGAACTCGACTAAATCAACAAAATTAAACAAATGAACGAGACCTCGAGATGTGCCATTGAGTTTGACTAATGAATTAAAGACAACTGAGTACTTGGAAACTGGCAATCAGTATTTATATCTATATATATATATATATATATATATATATATATATATATAGAGTAAGGCTACGGTGCTTTGCAAAGTAAACCACCCCGTTTACTTCGGGCTACTTTTTGGATTTTGAAAATTCAAACAACTGATCCGAACCGTTCAACATGTTCTAAACATTGAAATGTGCTTGGAGACCAAATTTTACATTTTTTAGAATTTTTTTACTATTTATTAAGCCACTTTGAAAATCACTGATCCGAGGGCAAACAGTAAAATTTTCTAGACCACTGGATCAGAAACTTTCAAAGTGGCTTAATAAATAGTAAACAAATTCCAAAAAATGTAAAATTTGGTCTCCAAGCACATTTCAATGTTTAGAACATGTTGAACGGTTCGGATCGGTTGTTTCGATTTTGAAAATCCAAAAAGTAGCCCGAAGTAAACGGGGTGGTTTACTTTGCAAAGCACTGTAGCCTTACTCATATATATATATATATATATATATATATATATATATGCATGGTAAGCACATGGCTAGCTGGCTAGATGCTATGTGTGTTTCTAGTTTTTCACCATACTTGTAAAATGAGGGTTAATTTTGTTCAAAATGATATAGTCCAGGAATCCAAAATTCCATTACTTGTTGGGCCCAAGCCCATTGCTTCGTCTGGGCCTATCTAAGAAGTACAATCCTTAGTCATAATTACTTGTAGAGAGAAAATTGAACAAAAGGCTCCATCCAATCAAGGCACCAAACTCGAGCCACTACCATTTTGCTTCAGCAAAGATTTGACAACTGTTCAAAAATTTCATCTCAAGCCTTTCTCCATCAACAATCTGGACAAAAAGAGAAAGCTTTAATTAGTACCTCTACAAAGAACAAATCTAACCAATACTACAAAATTAAAAATCAAGTAGATGAAACGAAAATAAACTTTTGCCTTGGGTTTGTATACTGTCTCTATTCATTATGATAATTTGTATATAAATTTTGGAAAGCACATGATCCTCGTTTTGTGGATATCTTGGAGAAGGACAAAGTCTTCTTCCAGTTTTGTTATTATGCTATTCTCAAATACATTTTAAGATGGGTATCATTTTTTTTAGTACATTAAGGTCCCCGGGTTTCATGCATGCATCCACCTAGAAATCAGTATTAAATATCACACTTGTTAGCTTCAAATTAAGCTGGAATGCCGGCAGAGCCAGCGTCCGGTGAAAATGTTAACAGTACTAATTTGACTTGATGCAGCATACAAGTTCATTATTTTTTTAGCCTATGCAGCTGAGCTCCATGCAATTTAGTTGGTGACGTGTCATGATTTGATTGTAATACTGAAAGTTGCTTTCTCTTCTCATTTGCAAAGGAACACAAATTTCTTTTGGGCTTAAATTATTTTTTATGAAATAATTAATGTAGTAATTTTTAAATTTATAATATTTATTATATCACAAACAATTTATAAAACTCCATAAATTTATAATATTTATTTCAAAATTCAAATTTAACACAATATAAAAAAATGCAACCATGTGAATTAAGATTAACATAGCGCACAAATAACAAAAATATTGGTACTAATTTGTTTTAAGAATAGTTTATTATAATGATATCATATTAAGTGTTGTCACTATTCAACACAAGAAAGACACAAACAGTAACGCAACAGTAGAGAGAAAATTGAACAGTTGTACAAAATTTTAAACTCAAGCCTTTCTCCATCAACAATCTGGACAAAAAGAGAACTTTGTACCTCTACTAAAAAAAATAAAAATCAAGTAGATGAAACGAAAATTAACTTTTGCCTTGGGTTTGTTTACTGGCTCTATTCATTATTGATAATCTGTATATAAATTTTGAAAAGCACATGATCCGCGTTGTGAGCTCCCATGCACTGATGTGGATATCTTGGAGAAGGACAGTCTTCTTCCGGTTTTGTTATTATGCTATTCTCAAATAAATTTTAAGATGGGTATCAATTTGTTTTAGTACATTAAGGTCGCCGGGTTTCATGCTTTCACCTTGAAATCAGTATTAAATATTTGAGATGAACATGCATCACCTAAGAAAGTAACATGCAGCTGCCCCCTTCTCTCAACACATCTAAAGATAAACTGATCAAATTTGAAATATAATTTACATTTCAATTATGTGTTTAGAAATGATTAAAAAAAATTATAATATAATACATATAGTTTCTCTAAACAATGATATATTAAATTCTAAATTTTATCTCTTTAATTTACATTTACGTTACTTGATTTTTTATCATTATCCACTAGCCCATCCGCAAATCTCAATATTCTGCCAAAATTTATCATTGAAGCCTACCAACATAGATGTCACATCCAACGGCCATCATATTGTACACTCTCTATGATTTTCTGAAAGCTATAATTTATTCAAAAACTGGAAAGAAAGATCTATTTAAGCTCATGTCCAAGTTCAGGTAGATTGCCATCATATTGTACACTCTCTATGATTTTCTGAAAGCTATAATTTATTCAAAAACTGGAAAGAAAGATCTATTTAAGCTCATGTCCAAGTTCTGGTAGATTGGTTTCTGTTCAGAAACTTTTGAAATTCGTATTGATTGCCAGTGTTTCATAGTTTATCGACAATTTTGGTTAAATATTTACTTGTCTATTTCAATATTATGATATATCGTCCAAACTAAAACAATTTCAATTAATAAAGAAACTGTTCATAGTTTCTATTGGTGCTTATTAGTATGTTCATTTTCATGTCGTGTGGTTACAAAATATATATGCCAACTTGAGTCTGTATATATATTATTTTTCATATCGTGAAAAGTCTGGTTAAATAATTTTGGAGAGAGGACACTGAAAGATTAAATTTAAACCGACATTTTCATTAATAACCCAAAAAAAAGAAATTATCAAATCTGCCCTCACCTCAGATTTTTTATTAAAAATGTCCTAACCGCCCCACGGCTGGGCGGTCCACTATTTATAGCAGACCGCCCCCCGGTGGGGCGGTCCACTATTTATAGCAGACCGCCCCCCGGTGGGGCGGTCCACTATTTTTTTTTTTTTTAAGAGAGACAATATGAATACCAAGATGATGAATTCTAACGCTAAAAATTCGGATTTTTTTTTAAATACTTGTTAGATTACTTCTTTTAAGCATATTTATACTAAAATACGCTAAATTACTTGAAATTATGTTAAATTACGTTGAATTACACTAAATTACTTTAATTACATTAAATTACAATAACTTCACTAACTATGCAGAAATACGGTAAATTATGCTAAACTATGCAACTCAAGTTTTGAGGTTCTTCCCTTAGGTTTTTGGCAATTCCGAATTTTGAAATCCAGCATAGCAGGCACGGACGCATGGATCTTTTCGCAAGCTTTCCGAAAAGTGGTCATTTGCTGAAATCGGACACTCGAGCGCCGTTTTATGGCCGTTTGAAGTTTCGTCGTCTTTTTTCGCCTTTTCAGTGAAGATATCGTCCCTATTCATATGTAATTTAGCGTAATTTAACGTAATTTAGTGTTATTCAGCATAATTTAACATAATTTCAAGTAATTTAGCGTATTTTAGCATAAATATGATAATTATACATCAAAAGAAGTAATCTAATAAAAAACTCAGCTAACGTGGGTATATTTATTAATAAAAATGTCGGAAACTAGAATTTAGAAGGATCGATAGAATTCTAAATAGGTAGGAATTCTACAGATCCATTTTTTTTTTTTTTTTAAATCTGGCGCAACTATACGAAAAGAAACAAAGTTAATGAAATTGGTATTTGGATCGGTAATATTCCCACCAATCCAAACTCTATTTTATTTTTTATTTTCGGATTTTTATAGTTAATTATATTTGGATCAGTGCCACGTCAATAAGACAATCATTTACTCTAGTAATATGATACAACTCAATATTGTTCAGAGCTGTGATCATTTCTGCACTATATTGCACGTGCTTCCAGTGTGCGCTAGTACACAACCAAATTGTTCTGCAACAATTTAATATTTACTATTGCCAAAAATTTATAACAAAACATAACTGATTAATCCAAAAGAACAAAATCTAGAAGTAAATGAATATACAATTTTACCTTCTTTCAATCACTAATATATGAAGAATCCTTTATACATAAATTAATATAACACAAGAATGAATTAATCTAAAATATTTATAAAACATAATTGAATACATAAATGAATTAATCTCAATTGACATGTAAATTGCATGCAACTAAAATAACTTAATCTAACTTAAATTTGCATTCATCATAAACTAATAATTAAAACATAAGCACACAAATAAATTATAAATGCAATTATAACATAGGCTAATAATCTAATAATCGAATATAAATTAGATCAATCTATATTCAACATGCATGCATGCAATTACAACATAAACAAAATATAATTAATAATTCAAACTTTGCTATTAATAATGAAATAGCCTATATATAACTAATATTGGTCTCTTATAGCATCATTTTAATAAACTAACTACAAATAAATTAATCTACATTTAACTAAATTATACTAAAATAACACTACATTACACTAATTATATCTACATTAATATAACTAAATAACAGTAAAGCTACACTAATTATCTATATTACACTAAAAAAATTACAGTACCTAAAACAAAATTTATAAACATCCTGAAAAGGACTAGAACACTTCAAATGAACAATATAAATTAATTCTATTGTTAATTTCGGATTAAGTAAATTCAAAAAACGTTTAGTGAAACTTAAGTGAGACTTTCACAAACATAAGCAACTCAAAGACAAAAGTCAAATAAAACACTGCCTTTCATCACTGGAATACACAGTCAATCAATTACATTTTTTTTATCTTTCGCTTCTAATTAAAGCAACTTATGTAATTTATACAATTATTTAAAAAAAGATGAGCAGGAAATTAAACATAAGTCGATATTAATGCTACATACATGTTACTCTGAGCATCAGCATTATGTATCATAATCAATTCAGTCTCTTTAAAAATGGTCCCAAAAATATATTCATGAAATTTTGACCTATCCTACAAAATATACATTATTGATGTCTCTTTGGGGCCATTCGGCAACAATGGATTAAGAGTGGAGGATTAAGAGCTTAAGGAGCACTAAGGAACCGATGTTTGGTTGTCTTAATACGTGGGTGAAAGCTAACAAAGCTAAAGGAAGGGGTACAGGTGCCTTAAGGTCCGGGCAGAGGATTAAGATCTGGACAAAATGAGGCTAAAGGAGGTGATCTTGATCCGCGTTAAGAAACCGGTGTTCGGCAAGATTAAGCGGCTAAGAAGCTAAAGAAAGCGGATTAAGCCTTAAGGAGGCTTAATCCGTTGTTGCCGCAATTCCAATCTGGGTCCGTCTGATTGATACATAATTTTGTGTTCTTTCTATTATTTCAACGAACATAGATTGTTGTTATGTGTTCTTTCTCTTAATATGCTTTCGTTACCTTTTTCTTTTATTGGCAAAGGATTTACATGTTGGATATTTTTTCTTTCATTTTAGTGTTTTATTTATATGTGACTAATGTTGTTTTGTATTGGACTGGATTAATTGGGGAGTGTTATGGCCATTTGAAGTATTTTGTTTTAATTGGACTGGATTATTTATATGTGTTTCATGAGCAAAAAGTGGCATGGCGAATGCATGCATATGCATGAAGTGTAATTAATGACAGGGCATTCAGGATATACATGTCATTATCCATATAATTTCAATGAACTTATAACAGAATTACCAGCCAAAACCATCCAATGATGCATCATACTAGTGCTGTCTACTTGGCCTTTTCTCCCTCCAAAATTTTCTAGATTACATGCATGCCTTCTAACAGAGAATAATAACCTCCAGTAAACAGTACACTCCTAGGCTAATGAGTATTTAGTTATTAAATAACAGGGAATCCAAATATTACGTAAAGAAAGAAATGAGAAATTTGCCACTATCTAAGTTGTAGCTGCAACAATCAGGTGTATGCCCCATCAGCCCTAGAAACTAACCCAGCAGGCATGCCTCAGTGCCATTATTCCTTCCAATAGGCGATAATTCTAAATATGCTCGAATTAAATAAAACACGCTCCTATTGCACAGGACTGATTTCATGATTAGTCTTGTGATATCCTACTGGTATATGTCCCTTTTTTCTTTTTCTTTTTTTTAAAAACCTTCGCAAAGATTGTAAAGTCGTGAGGGGGAATCAAACTGTCAACCATTGGGTAACCAACTATCCTATGACTTTTTCCTAGCCAACTGTGCTACCTCCCCTTTCCATTTGTCCATTTTTCTCTTTCTATGTTTTGTTATTGCTTTTGGTAAAATTGCCATTGATGGCTGACTAAAAAAAAATTAAATGTGTCATTGCTTGCTTGGTTCCTTGCTGGCTCTGGAGGCTGTGTCAGTTATCTTGATTTAATTGTTTTTTTTTGTTCCGGTTTTCTGTCTTTGCTAGTTTGACTGGTACCTAGTTGTCGTGAAAAGTTTGTGAAATTGGGATTTGTTGTTGATACTCTCTAAAATCTGTGGCAAATCCGAAATTGTAGAAATTTTAGAAATACGGATTTCTATGTTACATATGAACACAATAAATATTTTCATACACTTTTATTTTAGTAAAGTTTGGAAGTGAAACCACCCAACTATTTAATATCCACAAAGGATTGCTCATTCCGTGTTTCGAACCTGCGACCTCCCACATGGAGAGCATTGCCTTTTGCCACTAGACCAAAAGCTGGTTCTCAAGATTTTAAATTAGCTATATAAAATGTGAATTTTTGTTTATAAGCTGAATAATTGGTTGGATATAAAGGAACATCTATATTAAATTCTTTGAGAATTACAAAAGGGCATTCCGGGTATATAATTAAACCCAAAACCACTAAGGAGGGGTATATCATGACCAGATCATGTATTATCCAAAATTGGCCATTTTAAGGAATTCAAATGATCTTTCATCTAAAGCAGAGACCAGACTGCAGATACTTGTGTGAAATCTACTGAGATGAGACTTTCATGCATTTTGAATTGAGCCATGCCTTTGATCTTTTTGGGCCTTCCGACTCTTGAAATTACAAGGAAAAAGATGACAACATGAAATTCAGACTTGGGCTTTTTTGGGCTTGTGCTTTTTGGGCATAAAATGACCTGAGGCTTTGGCGGAGAATATGAAATTTAATGATTGGTCTAATTATGTTGGAAATTCTGTAAGCTAGAGTAAAAATGTTAAATGTGGGCTAATAAATGATTAATTAAATTATACAAACGCCATTTATACAAAAATAAAAAATTTCTATCCACAAATGTGGGATGTCTATACTCTATACAAAGTTACGGAATGGTGTATTACTGTCTTCGTTTATTTTTTAGTAGATTTTGTTTCTTAAGGGTTTATTGTGTTGAACTTTTTTGTTTGTTATGTATTTTTGTAGTTCTTAAGCAATAAAGGTCTTTACATAAATTGTATGAACTTTTTCTTTGAATGAAATTGATACACCTTTCACCGAAAAAATAATATTGATTGAAAGCAATTATAATTTGTCTGATTCTCTAAATTATATCTGTTACGTTTGATTTTTGTTCTTCTACATGATATTATACATACTTAGTCTCCTAGTTAATCTTGAATTTGGTTGGTGGAGTATATATATCTACCTCTTGACATATCCAGAAGACAAGGCCGCCTCACATTTAAAGACAAATACATGATACAAATAAACATAATTTATTAGACATGGAAAAGCGACATATCATCTGAAAGCCTCGTGATTAGATGGGTGAATTATTTTCTATATTGTTCAAATGGAGACAGCGCATTTATAGGACCTAGACGTGACAAGTCAATGATTCTCTCCCCATTCAACAACTAAAAATATTAATTAATCGTTTTCAATTTTTAATTGTTTCCTACACATGAGATGCTGGGTGCAGCACGAAAATTGCGATCTGATCTCGAATAAATCAACCGAATTAAACAAATGGACGAGACCTCGAGATCTGTATTTAGTTTTACCGTTGCATTGAAGACAAATTAATGAGTAGTTCAAAGTTAGCAATTGGTTCGTGAGTGGCATAACGTATTTATATTATTTTTTAATTAATTACTATCTTACTTGTAAAGTTGAAGTCGTAACTTTATTATTTAATCTAATTTTTTTCTAAAACATGAATTTTTTATTAATTAAGAACATATTGGATTTAATGTGGTTAATTTGAATGGAACAGGTAAATTAACATGTTATACAATTATTGTATTATTTTCCGAAAATGACAACAAAGTTGGAATTTTTCTCTTGACTATTTTTTGAAAGTGACAACGAAGTTCTTCAAATTGGTCTCATGCACTACAATAGAACTTCAGTCTTCGTCAGATAAAAACTGGATGTACTAACGGATTTCCTACCGCTAGCACTACTACAAAAAAACACTTTGTCGTCGGTTCAAATCGCAATTGGCCATATGTTTCTGAATCGATGACTATCGCTCTAATAGTGAAGGTGTACACATATCATCGGCTCAGAACCGATGGCGTTGAGCAAGTATGCCATCGGTTCGAACTATCCGACATACGGCGTTTTGTACCCAATGTCATCACTTTCGTTTAGCAACATATGACAAAGGTTATTAACACCGTCTATTTTGATTGAGTTGGCGTTTGGCATGCCTTAGTTATTTTAGCTTTACTATCTGATATATATATATACATATATAGATATATATATACATATATAGATATATAGATATATATACATATATAGATATATAGATATATATACATATATAGATATATAGATATATATACATATATAGATATATATATATATATGTATATAGGTTGGCTAATATTAAATTGTTTGTTGCAGAGCCATGTGCAACCAATTGATTTTCTAATTTCAAAGTCCAAACGGTCGATCCAAATTATTAGATATAATCTCTATATTAAAATATGCTTGGAGACCAAATTTTACATTTTTTGGAACTTCACTATTTATTAAGTCAGTTTTGAAATCACTGATTTTAATAAACAGTGAAGAAATTTTGAATCATTGAAAGCATCGATTTTAAAGCTAGCTTAATAAATAGTAAAAAGTTCAAAAAAAATATTAATTTTGGTCTCCAAGCACATTTTAATGTAGCCATCACATCTAACAGTTCGATCGATTGTTTGCAGATCTTGTGTGAAATCTGATGAGCTGAGATCTTTCATGCATTTTGAATTGAGCCATGTCTTTGATCTTTTTGGGCTTTCTGGCTCTTGAAATTATAAGGAAAGAAATGACAACATCAAAAGTCAGACTTGGGCTTTTTTGGGCATGTGCCTTTTGGGTATAAAATTACCTCAGGCTTTGGTGGAGAATATGAAATTCAATGCTAGGTCTAATTATGTTGGAAATTTTGTTAAAAAACCGAGCTAGAGTAAAAATGTTCAACGTAGGCTAATAAACGATTAATTAAATTAAACAAACGCCATTTATACAAATATAGGAACCTTTTATCAAACAAATGCGGGATGGTGTATTACTGCCTTGTTGTTTTTTAGTAGATTTTGTTTCTTTAGGGTTTATTGGAATGAACTTTTTTGTTTGTTATGTATTGTTGTAGTTCTTAACTCTTAAGCAACAAAGGTCTTTACATAATGCAAAAAGATATAAAGTACTTTTACTTTTCTATTTGCATTTAATTGTATGAACTTTTTCATTGAATGAAATGGATTTTAAATCTACATCTTTCACCCAAAAAATAATATTGATTGAAGAGTAATAATAATTTGTCTGGTTCTCTAAATTATATCTGTTACGTTTGATTTTTATTTGTTGTACATGATATTCTATATACTTGGTCTCCTAGATAATCTTGAATTTGGTCAGCGGAGTATATCTACCTCTTGACATCTCCAAAAGACAAGGCTTCACTTTTAAAGCCAAGTATATGAGAAAAATAAACATAATTTATAAGATGTGCATGGAAAAGCGATATATCATCGATCTGAAAGCCTCATGATACATGGGTGAATTATTTTCTATATTGTTCAAATGGAGACAGCGCATTTATAGGACTTACACGTGACAAGTCAATGATTCTCTCCCCATCCAACAACTAACAATATTAATTAATCGTTTTGAATTTTTAATTGTTTCCTACACATGAGATGCTGGGTGCAGCACGAAAATTGTGATATGATCTCGAATAAATCAACCGAATTAAACAAATGGACGAGACCTCGAGATCTGTACGTATTTAGTTTTACCAATGCATTGAAGACAAATTAATGAGCAGTTCGAAGCTAGCAATTGGTTCGTGAGTGGTTGCTCTGTGCGTGAAATCTGCTGAAGACAAATTCAAAATGCAATGAAGACAAATCTTTCATCTAGAGCAGAGAGCAGAGAGCAGAGTGCAAATCTTGTGTGAAATCTGCTGACCTCAGATCTTTCATGCATTTTGAATTGAGCCATGTCTTTGATCTGTTTGGGCCTTCCGGCTCTTCAAATTATAAGGAAAAAAAGGACAACGTGAAATTAAGGCTTGGGCTAGGGCTTTTTGGGCATAAAATCACCTAATGCTTTGGCAGAGATCGAATATTAAATTTAATGCTTGGCTTAATTATGTTGGAAATTCCGTCAAAAACTAGAATAAAAATGCTAAATGTGGGGTAATAAACGATTAATTAAATTGTAAAAATACCATTTATACAAAAATAGAAACTTAATTTCTATCAAACAAATGCGGGATGGTGTATTACTACCTTGTTTTGTTTTTTAGTAGATTTTGTTTCTTAAGGGTTTATTGTAATGAACTTCTTTGTTTGTTATGTAACTTTGTAGTTCATTAGTAATAAAGGTCTTTACATAATGAAAAAGTAATAAGTACTTTTACTTTTCTATTTGCATTAAATTGTATGAACTTTTTCTTAGAATGAAATCGAGTTTAAATCTACATCTTTCACCCAAAAAAATAATATTGATTCAAAAGTAATTATAATTTGTCTTATTCTCTAAATTATATATGTTGCGTATGGTTTATATTTCTTGTACATGATATTCTGCATACTTAGGGAGCGTTTGGATCACTTGGGGTTAGCACTATTCTTGAGTTATTGTACTAATCATCTTCTCTATTCTACATTTGGATTGCTAAAGAATAGAGTTATTCTCCGGATTAGCATTGTTTTTGCTAATCTGTTTAAAAACTGAAATAGTGCTAATCCGGAGTTAGCACTCTTCTTACTATTCCTGAGATTGCATAATCTCCTGGTTAATCATGAATTTGGTCTGCGGAGTATATCTACCTCTTGACAACTTCAAAAGACAAGTCCTCACTTTTAAAGACAAGTGCATGATAAAAATAAACTTAATTTATAAGACATGGAAATTAAAAGCGACATACCATCTGAAAGCCTCGTGATTAGATGGGTGAATTATTTTCTATATTGTCCAAATAGAGGCAGCGCATTTATAGGACTTAGACGTGACAAGTCAATGATTCTCTCCCCATCCAACAACCAACAATATTAGTTAATCGTTTTCAATTTTTAATTGTTTCCTACACATGAGATGCTGGGTGCAGCACGAAAATTGTGATCTGATCTCGAATAAATCAACCGAATTAAACAAATAGATGAGACCTCGAGATATGTACATATTTAGTTTTACCAATGCATTGAAGACAAATTAATGAGTAGTTCGAATCTAGCAATTGGTTCGTGAGTGGTTGCTCTGTGCGTTTCTACCCTTTCACGGTGTTATAATGTATTTATATTATATTCTAATTAATATTACTATCTTACTTGTAAAAAGTTGAAGTCGTAACTTTATCATTTAATTTAAATTTAATCAAACTTGAATTTTTTTTATTAAAAACCATTGTGGATTTGATGTGATTAATTTGGATGGAACAGGCACATTAACATGTTATACAATTAATTGTATTATTTTACGAAAATGACAACAAAGTTGGACTTATCCTCTTAACTGTTTTATAATAAATTAGGACATGTTAAGTTCTTCAAGTTGGCCTCATTACTACAACACTACAGTATTTTATCTGATAAAATCTAGAGGTACTAATGGATTCTCTATCGCTAGAGACCACAAGAAATCTACTAACGGTTCCATACTGATATTAGATTAACAATATTCCATCGGTAAAAACACATTACCGATAGAAAAAATGTGGTTCTCCTATGGGCACTGATACAAGATATTTTTTAATTTAATTTATAAAATTAGTTAGCCCCTCTAATTTGCTAGCCGTATTAATTATAAACAAGCATAGGTACATAAAACAAACATGGACTATTATTAGAAACATTCAGCAATTAAATTTTACTATTTTACTATTAGAAGATGTTGAGAATCAAGTTTAAAAGAGTAGTTATATAAAATGACAATTATGGAATAGGTTAGGGACTTATATATAAGATGTGCACTCTATATATAACCCTTTGAGTGAATTAATGAAATTAACCTTTTTGCCTAAATTCAAGTGAAGACATACGCATCTTTACGGAATGATGTATTACTGTATTGTTTCATTTTTCAGTAGATTTTGGTCCTTAATGGTTTGTTGTTGTCACACCCCGACAACAGGGCCGACAACCCGCCGCGCTCATCAGCGCAAGGCGATTTCTATCATTTTACATAATCACATATATACATATACATTATAATCATCAACTAGTCATTCGTATTTTTCGTATCGTTAAAATTCAAGAGTATTGATTAATATCTAAAGACATATTTCTTTAAATCTAAAATTATTTAAGACGGCGTTAGAACTGCGGTATACCATTTGTAATACATATGTATATTTGCTCCGATCCACTTTATAATTGATTAATACCCTTATGTTATAGTTAATTATGCATGCCTGGCAAACACAAACCGTTACCCCATAATCTATAGACATTTACTATATATCATTCAAGCACAACAAATTAACAATTATAAGCAAGCAATCCACAATCAAGCAAACCAAATCAACAATTATAAGCAAGCAATCAACAATCAATAAAATAAGTTAGAGGAATCTGAGAATAACTCGAAACCCGCACCTTAGCAATGTTGGGCACGACGTGGCTCGAGGTCAAGTTCATCATTCTGCAAGCATGTTAAGCAGGTGGTCTGTTTGATTCAGATTTGTCGAAGCATCCATGCCTAAGTAAATTGGATCTGTGGAAGCAGACAGTGTGCATGCACACTGATAACCAGCACATGCCGGTACCAAACTTGATCAGCTCAATTGCAGGTTAACAAACTGAGATTGGAGTCCTTGATTGGAAACTGGTACTGTAACCACAGTTAGAGAATAGAGATAGCCTAGTCATAGTCTGTCTTCTTTCATTTGAAAGAGCAACAAGTATGACGCGTGGTGCTTGGAGCAACAAAACTTGTAAGGAGCTTTTTGACAAACAGTTGGAGTGCAAGAGAGACTTGAGAGAGGAGGTGAGCTGAGAGTCAGAGTAGGGGAGTTGCGTGGAAAGAAGAGAAAGAGGCGGCGGTGTGGCGCTGGGGCTGGGGCTGGGAGTAATTTGTTGAGTGGAGATTGGGGAACAAGTAGAGTAGTACTACTTTCATCGGTGGGATTTGAGAACAGCCCTTGCTCGGAATGAAAGAAGGGTAAGCCAATTTGGTTGGTGGGTAGCCAATTAAGAAGGAAAGAAACTCAAGTTAGACTAGTAAGAACAGAGAAATTGAAGTACCAAATTCACAACAATAGACTTGCTCGTTAGCTGCCATAAGAACGCAATTAAGAAGCAAAGCAAGCCAGCAGGCTTCTATCTTCTCCTCCGATGTCCCTATTGCAAGGTCGCCAACACTATCACCTCAACCCTTGTCATCTCGACTTTGATTTTTATATTCTTGTTACCCTCCAGCAAGGGAAGAGGTTTGAGTGATAAGAGTAGCAAGGATTACTAGTGAAAAGGCAACATGCACTTGGTATCTTTAGAGAGATCATTTATTTTCTTGTTGAATCCGATTAAGAAGAGGAAGAGAAATAATTATGTGAATGATCACTCAAAAGAGAGCAATGTTTCTTTTAATATTTATAAACTCGTAAATGCTATCGGTTCGGACTGCAAGCGCACAATCCTTATCGAGTAGTATATGCGAGATCGATCCACAGGGAATATTGGTTCAATGCTTTGAGCGATCGAATCACAACCTTTCGAAAGGCTAGACAAAATCTGAAATTTGAGAGATGTTTGTTGATCAATGTAAATTAGGAAACAATTAAAAGTAATTAAAGTAAAGATAGAGATGAGAATTCCTAGGGTTTTGGCACACCATTGCTACTCAATCCGTTTTGACAATATATTCCTGTTGCGTCTGATTTCCTGTTGTTGTTTTATGAAAGATAACTACAAAGGTCACTGCGATTTATGTTATGCCAGAATGACAGATCTTTCATCGAGACTCTATTCAGGACAATGCGATTTACCTTACGCAACTATCGGGTCTCTTATCTCCCAAATTACTACACAGATCACTGCGATTTACCTTACGCAAATGATGGAATTTGGTCATGCGTTTTGTTGTTCTGGTTTATGGTTTCCCCGCGAAGGTTTTCTTCACATAAACCTAATAGATCTCAACGAGGCTAACTCATCCAAATAGTTTAAAGAGTTATTAAAGCACTGTCACTACCCTAATGAACTCAAACTAGATCATTGAAATTAGATGAAGAGATAATAAATCACAAAAGCATATTCGATACAACAACAAGAAACCATAATCAACAGAAATATATATATCAAAACATCAAGAGTAACAAGGTTTACTGCCTAGCCCTAAGAAAAGGAACTTAGCCGCGGAACGGCATGGTTACAATCACTCCTCTCTTCTCTCTTTAATCAAATCTAACCCTAAGTACAAAAATGCCAATTCTATCTGCCCAGGGGCCTTATATAGGAGTGTAGGGACGTGTAGAGGTTGATTGGAGGCTAAGAAATCAATCTGGAAACAGCTGTCGGCAGTTATTTCCCAAGAGACGCCTTCGGATACGGACCGTATCAGATAATACGGTCCATAATGAGACCTTGGCGGTTATGTTAGTTGTCCTCGAGCGTACCCACGAGGGAAAAAGCGGCGGATGACAATTTTCTTCTATTCTCACACAAAGACGACCCAAATACTTGGTCTTTGCTTTAGTCCGGCCTAGAATTTGGAATCTGGACCTACTTTTTTTCAGCTTTCTCTTCTTTCAGCTTCCAAAATAGATGGTCTTAACTCCTCTTACCCTCCCCCCCTTTTTAGAAAGGTTACTTGAAATAGATTGACAAAAAATCAATCGGATCACTCTTTTATTTCATTTTCTTTTTTGGACTTTACTATGTGATCGATAATACCATAATCTTGAGCTTCTGTGTTTCGTTTGTTTGTGTAGTGGTCTCTCACTAGTCAATGGTTCGGGCCCTGCACTTTTGAGAGTGCGAGGGGAACTCAGTCCGTATCTGTCAAAATATATTTGGGTGAGGAGCTTTTCCTAATTATTATATTAGTATATATATATAATTGATCGAAGGAAAGGGATAGATTTCTTTTTTCTCGCCTCCCTCAATCTGATGCCGCCGGTGCATAGTCAATAATAGGTTCCCAGTCTTCCTCCAGGCGGTTCCTGCTCCCAGGTTGCCGAATTAGTTGTCTTTCTTCTTTGTTGGGTTCGTATTTTAGCCTATGTCTTTTGAGGCGAGTAAGACCAAGGCAATCGCGTTGAGTGGGATTGGGGCAGGCAGCTGAGTCTTGGTGAGGTGGTGGGAACTTCTCACTCTTGCTTGTACCATTGACACGGAACATTTGTCGCACCTTATGAAAGATGGAAGAAGCGGCTGCAAGCTTTGATACTAGGCGATAGGTCCTAGACGAGCGGCTGACTCATACGGAAGCAACCAGTAAAGTTCACTTCCGCCCCGTTGGGAGTTTGGAGCCATTATATCTGCTAGGTCACACTTCCTTCTGATTAACCTAGCAGCCGCTGCACCAGCGAGATCCAGCTAAGGTAAGGAACTTCGTGTCGCGGCTTCTCCACTCCGCTGCTCTCTTTCACTTCACTTCGTTGCCTTCCCGCGCGCGAAGCGAATGGGCTCTCCACCTTCCTTCCTTCGCGCAAACAAATTCGTTAGAGCACACGTTGTACTGATTATCACATACAAGCACACGTTTATACTAAGAAAATCACACTATGATACAAAAAGAAAGTGTCCAAAGGTTGTCCTACAAATAGCAGCCAGCCTTGGAAAGAAGAACCCGGCATAGAAAGTCCGCGTGTGCCCCTCATCATTGTTGAAGTTGCACCGAGTCACAATCGAGGACTGAGCGGGTTTCGGGGTGGGAATATCTCTCCTCCTGCCCTGGAGGGCAGCGAATACAGGTGTACGCCCTCTACTCTCGAACCAAAGATTCTCTCACTCGATCGAGCGCCAGCAATTTATCTTCAGTATCAGTCTTTGAACTTTAAGCATTCTATGCTTTCTTGATACCAGTGGTCTACAAGGGTAAAGATCGTGTTTAAGATCTTCTTTCCACACTCCAAAATAAGGGATCTGCTTGTCAAAGGTAAGCGAACCATTCCACCTGGCGGGGAAAGGTCAATTTGGTGGTACTGATGACTTATAAAAGCCATCTCCTCCTTGACTCGAGAGATCTGAGCTTGGATGGGAGTTGATTGAGGCTCTAACCTAAGTTGAATTGAAGTGTTGCAACTTCCTGCGCCATCTTCTGAGTCTGTGCTATGTTTGGTCCGTATTAACCAATACAGGCCGTAACCAAGACTTAGTTGAAGGCATCGCTGATCCGATTGACCTGATTCTAGCTCCTTTTGATATGAAATTGTCCCAAAACCTGTTTTCTGCTATAAAACATAAAGAAGGGTGACAGTAGCCTTTTTCTCTAAATAATTAAACATAAGTGTGAGAAAATATGCAAAACCTAAGCCAAAATCCTACGTAAATCATCATCATTTTGACTCTGATCAGTGAATAGATCAATCAAAAAGGAGACAAAAATGAGTAACATCGGGGAAGAAGCAAAATGAGAAAAGAAAGAGAATAAGTGGGGGTTAGGTGGATCGATGGTGTGTATGACATGTGTCCCCACACTCAAAATTTTACAAAAGATTCATTAATAATTTCATTAGAAGGGAAAAAATGGTCCGGTTGGTGAACTTGGGATAATTGATAGTTCTAGTAATGACATGTGTCCCTCTCAACATTCATAATTTTAACAAAAGGTTCATTTAATATTTCATCTTATTTATTGGTCAGAAAATTTACACTAAACCCCCCATATTATTAGAAATAAATTCACTTTAAGATAATACAACTAATATGACGTTACAATAACTTTTCAAATTACTCCAAGCTAGAAAAAATAATTTACAAGTACAGCTAAGTTAATTAACATTTATAATTATAATTTAAAAATCCAAATTGTTATTTTAAACACACTTTACTTCTAGTCAACTAAAATTTTCATATATTCTTAAATTAGAATGTTACAATGGGAATATTATATTAAATAGTCAACGGCTCTATAAATCGCTAGTTGTAATCCATCATTGTAAGGATTTGTTTATGTGAGGCATACTGTGAGCAATTATTGCTTAAACAATTCAACCAGACAGCCTGGCTAGTTGTCTTGCAACCAAATGTTAAATGTTACAATTTAAATCATTGAAATGTTTCATTTTGCAAAATACAAATCCGAAATCTCAAATACTTTCATAAAGATTCTTGTCAAAACCAAAACAAAATATACTGAAGTCATGCCAAAATTAAATACTCAACCATATTACCAGTTAAATATTTAATTAGTCACGCCTCAAAACTTGACTCCGTTGAGTACTTAATTGCTTCAAATGAAATATCGACATATTTCTTTTAAGCTATAAAAAAAAGTTATACACACTCAAGTCTAGTAAATATGCGACTGGAATTAGGTGAATATAATCTGATTTATCTCCCTTCTGAACGTTCAAAATAAAACATATATATATATAGAGAGAGAGAGAGTAGAACTAGTGTGTTCCTCTGTTCACCAAGTCCTTTGGTGAACTCAACTCTAAAACCTTGGATTGGCTTCAAACGATGAATCCAAATGGTTGAAATCCTTCTACCTTACGAGTGATGTGTCTACATGTGAAAATTTTAAAATTTTAAATTAATTTTGTATAGAGTCAAGTGGTCAAAAGACGTCCAAAAAATGAATGCATTAATATTAATTTATAAACCTTCTAATTTTGACCACTTGACTTTATACTAAACTAATTCGAACCTTTAAAATTCTCACATGTAGATGCATCACTCATAAGGCAGAAGAATTTCAACAGTTTGGATTCGTCGTTTGAAGCCAATTCGATAGTTTTTAGAGTTGAGATCACCAAGAGGCTTGGTAAACTTAGGAACACCCTAGTTCTACTCAGTCCTTGGTCATACCACTATGACCTTAGGCAATCTCTGTCTTAAGATGTTCTCCATATGAAACTGTCCCTGGAGACCAAATTTTATAGTTTTTGGAATTTATTACTATTTCTGACGATGGGTACAAAATCAATGTTTTCCCCAAAAAAAATGGAGAAAAAAACAACAAATTTCAAAAATTTAAAACAAATAGTAAAAAATTTCCAAAAAATATAAAATTTGGTGTCCAAGCATATTTTTATATAGATATCACGCTGAATTGTTTGGACTTTGAATCCAATGATTTAGTATCCAATGCATAAGAGGGTCTATACATTGCAATGTACCATAACCCATCTCTCTCTCTCTCTTGATATATATAGAGAGAGTGTCCAGCTACGCTACTTATATAAGCATATTAGTGCATATGTTTATAAGTCATATATCCGGTTTCAAAATCCAATCTGTGGATTCGAACTGCTTACATATTCTTGCTTATAATCTTTTGCTGTCAAATGAATTGTTTTGCCTGTTTTGTGGGCTGTGGAAGTAATAATAATATATATTCTTGCAGTTCACAGAAAAAGTGGATGATTCCAAATTGCAGCGTTTTTGTACATTGTTTATTTATTAATTCATTCATTCTACTTACTAGTGTCGGCACAGAGTAAAAAGCATATTTATAAATATTACCCTCAAAAAATTGAAAAAAAAAAAAAAAAGTTAATATCTTGTGACAAACAATAAATCAAAGTCTGATGACAACAGTTTCGTTTTCCAATTTTTTCAAGTTGTTGTTATACAATTAATCCAATTGAGACTTGCGGTTCTGGTATATGTATTATTTGTAATTCAAAATCAGGCTTTCCTTATACTTTTTGATAACCAAATTAATATTCATTTAATAAAAGTCGCTTCCATGAATTTCGGCCGTTACAAATGAGCTGAATCTGTGCATTGGAGTAATAAAGCTTTATTAGTAAACTTAAACAAACATGTCATGTGACAAATAATATTAAATAATAAAATCTCACGTTGAATCAGTTGTGGAGCTCAATGATTCTAGCTAATCATGGGAAGCAACGGTCATATTTGTATTTGTTGAGCAAGGCTTGGATCTAGCCAGGCATCCACAAGAAAGAGACCAAAAAGAGGGAGGAGACAAGGAGAAATAGAGATAGAGATTTGGCAGCCACTGTCAAGGTTTAAAAAGGAGAGAGAGATAGAGAGAGAGAGAGAGAGAGAATGGAGATTAACTATGAGAAATGGAAAAACAGATGGAGCACAAACGAGATAATTGTTCTCGTCCTTCTCAGCCTTGCCATGCAAATAGGTCTCATCGTCTTGGCACCGTTTCGTAAACGCAGCAAGAACCCGGTGCTCAAGTTCACGCTCTGGCTGTTGTACCTGACTGCTGACTCTGTTGCTACATTAGCACTGGGTAACATCAGCCACCAGGCCAATCCTGAAGAAATTGTTGACAGTGGACCCATGCCAGGCAAACTCACTGTCTTGTGGGCCCCGTTCCTCCTGCTTCACCTCGGGGGTCCCGATAGCATCACATCATACTCAGTTGAGGATAACGAGCTCTGGTGGCGTCACCTTTTGGGCCTAGTTGTTCAGGTTGTTGTTACAATTTATGTATTTTGGCAATCACCACCAAAGGGGAGGATGTGGATACCAACAATGTTAGTTTTCATCCCGGGACTAATAAAGTTTGCCGAAAGGACCCATGCTCTCCGCTTAGCAAGCAAGGACAATCTCAAGGACAAAATTATCTCAGAACTCGGCCCAGGAAATAAAAATAAGAAAGGTACACATATATCCCAACCTTCCACTAACATCCGGTTACCAAAATTATCTCGAGTGAAATCTTATTTTTTCTAAGAGTACCTTATTGTTTGATTTAATTGTTGTCCACTCAGATAGTAACGATAATACTACTTCGACCAACGTCGACCCAGAAAATGCAACTACTAAAGGTACATATATCCCTAGCTTCCAATAGCATCCAGTTAATAATATTAACTTGAGTAAAATCTTATTATTCTTGCTAACACCTTATGATTTGATTCAATTGTTCTCCCCTAAGGTATATGGGGCACTCTCAGGCATAAAATTTTGGTACTCTTCCAAGCAAAAGACACGACAGGTACATATATCCCAACCTTCCACTAACATCCGGTTAACAAAATTATCTCGAGTGAAATCTTATTTTTTCTAGGAGTACCTCATTGTTTGATTTAATTGTTGTCCACTCAGATAGCAACGATAATACTACCTTGAATCCCGTCGAACCAGCAAATGGAACTACTGAAGGTACATATATCCCAACCTTCCACTAACATCCGGTTACCAAAATTATTTCGAGTGAAATCTTATTTTTTCAAAGAGTAAGTACCTTATTGTTTGATTTAATTGTTGTCCACTCAGATAGCAACAATAATACTACCTCGAATCCCGTCGAACCAGCAAATGGAACTACTGAAGGTACATATATTCCAACCTTCCACTAACATCCGGTTAACAAAATTATCTCGAGTGAAATCTTATTTTTTCTAAGAGTACCTTATTGTTTGATTTAATTGTTGTCCACTCAGATAGCAACAATAATACTACCTCGAATCCCATCGAACCAGCAAATGGAACTACTGAAGGTACATATATCCCAACCTTCCACTAACATCCGGTTACCAAAATTATCTCGAGTGAAATCTTATTTTTTCGAAGAGTACCTTATTAATTGTTTGATTTAATTGTTCTCCACTCAGATAGTAACAATAATACTACTTCGAACACCGACAACCCAGCAAATGGAACTACTAAAGGTACATATATCTTTAGCTTCCAATAGCATCCAGTTAATAATATTAACTTGAGCAAAATCTTGTTATTCTTGCTAATACATTAAGATTTTATTTAATTGTTCTCCCCTCAGGTATATGGGGCATTCTCAAGGATAAAATGTTGGTACTCTTCCCAGCAAAAGACACTACAGGTACATATATCCCAACCTTCCTCCAAAATTCTGGTTAACTGTATTAACTCGAGCGAAATCTTACCTCTTGTTAATAATAACTTAAGATTTGATTTCGGTATTCTGTTCATTTTTAGAGTTCATTTGACTATAAACTTTATTGCTCAAAATAGTTATATTTATAATCTACAATCTCAAATCTAAATATACAGTCCAAATCTTTCGACCCGTTGAAAATGATGCTGGAAATGGAAAATTAGACGGTTGCTTAATTTAAATTTACGGAAATTATCGGGAGCAGGTTAGAAAGATAAGGGAGTAGAGGGTTAATTCGCAAAATTCAAGTGTGGTTATGCGCGTGTACTTGGTTTTATTACCCCAGCATATTTAAATATATGACGAGTTTGGGATTATTATAAGGACATTATATAGATTATTTTCAAAAAAAAAAAAATAGCTTAGTGGCCTGTGCATACAGTTTCCAAATTTAGAAGGTTCTAAATTTAAACTAAGTATTGTTTGTGACATTTTCTTTTCTTTTTTATTTTTTATTATTTTTTAGTTTGTGACATTTTCAAACAGTATAATATAAAATAAAAGCAAATAAATTCTGATCTTATCAGAAATCGAAGTTGTTGAACTGAATAGAATTAGTCAACATTATTGAGTCCAAGAAATTTACATATATAGTAAGGTTCCTTTTCCAGGTACCCAAAATGAAGACTTTATATCTTTATTACCATAAACATATATATAACAAACAACAACAACAACAAAGCCTTTAGTCCAAAACAAGTTGGGATAGGCCAGAAATGAAACCCAACCGGAGTCACGAAACCAAGGTAGATAGTAATAAAAATAAAAATAATAGTGATAATACTAATACGAGTAGAACTAAGGTGTTCTTAAGCTCAAAAACCTATCGGATTGACTTCAAAAGACGCATCCAAACCGTTGAAACTGACATACTTCATGAGTGATGCGATTACATGTCAAATTTTTAAATTTTTGAACTAATTTAGTTTGAAGTCAAGCGGTCAAAAAAAGATGATGTATAAGTTAATTTTAATGAGTTCATTTTCATTATTTTTTGACCGCTTGACTTTATACTAAACTAGTTCAAAAAATTTTAAATTTGACATGTAAATGCATCACTAGTAAAGTACAACGGTTTCAATGGTTTGGATGTGCCGTTTGAAGTCAATCTAATAGGTTTTTGAGTAAAGCTCACTAAGGGGCTTGGTGAGCTTAAGAACACCTTAGTTCTACTCATACTAATACTAATAATGGTACCAATAATAATAGTAATAATACTAACAACAATGCTAACAATATTATACCTACAATGTAAATCTTAGGGGTCGAAGTCGTAAGTCCAACATTCTTAATCCCGAATCAAAAGCCTTAGGACCTAAAGCCTATCAATGTACTCCTAAATCCTGATTCCTAGGCTATGGTTATAGTGCATGGATCACTAACTTCCACGCGCTCATGTCTGAATCCAACTCTTTGGATACATTTCATTCCTTCATGTCCGTTTTTACTACTTTCTCCCTTGTTATCTTGGCTGACCTCTGCCTCTCCATCTTCTTTCGAAACAACTTATAATTCCAGTACGCACCGGTACCTCGGGATGTCCCCGTTGGAGATGCCCGAACCATCTCAAGCAATGATGGACAAGTGTCTCCTCAATCGATAGAACCCAAACCCTGTCACATATATCATGTTTTTATTCGATCCCTTCTTGTTTGACCACAGATCCACCGCAACATACATATCTCTGCTACACTTATCTTCTGGACATGTTATCTTTTAGTAGCCCAACATAGGATGCCAGATGTATGCCGCCGTTTTACTCACCCGGCTCTTATCCTATGGCTAAGATCTTCATCAATCTCGTCATCAATCATTAGCATTGACCCCAAATATCGAAATGTGTCCTTCTTGTGCACTACTTGTCCAGCCAAAGTGACATCTCCATCATCTTATTTGACACCGCTGAACTCGCATTTCATATACTCGGTTTGGGGTCTACTAATTCTAAAACCCATCGATTGTAAAGTCCATCTCCACAACTATAGTTTCCTGTGAACCCCTATCCTACCCAAATCAATTAGCACCACCTCATTAGCAAAGAGCAGGCACCAGGGAATCTCCCCTTGTATGTCCCTCATGAATTCTTCCACCACTAGGCTGACCCTTGATGTAATCTTATCTTAAGAGGAAAGTCACTGGTTTCAAGAGCCCACCACATGACCTATCTCGGTTGGTTTGGTTTTGTTTGATGATAAATTTATATATAATATTTCTAATTATTATGCTTTGTTTCAGTCAGCTTAGTTTGTTTATTTACTTGGTTGTTCAACCATAAAAATGAAAAGTTCTACTATGTCATCTTTTGTAAAAAAAGTATTTAAGGAGAATCAGTTTTATACTAGTAGTTATGGCAGCGCTTTTCGTGCAGGAGAGTAGGTTCGGAATTGGTTAATTTTTTTTTAATATTTAAAGTTGAGAAAGTCAACTCTCATCTTTATCTAAAATGGAAGTATCTAAGCCGAACAGAGGTTGATAGCAGAAAGTTCCCCAAAAAAAACGTAGAGAACCAACATGTGCGCAACATGTACTATGGGTACAATAATCAGGAGCTATTTAGAGAATCAACATCGGCCCTTTAGTGTTGGTCAATTAATCGACCGTCTTCTTTCGAAAAAAGAAAAATAATGGTTTACTAATATGACCAACTTTTAAGTTTATACACGATTAAACATATGACAAATAAACAGACTTTGTTATATAATTATCTACTAATTTTACTTTGTACTGTAATGGGTATGAAACAGCATTTATCTAAATCCATAGTCGGTAAATAAATTAAGAAATCAAAATATTTTACCAGTACCGTCGAGATCGTCATTAGCTAAGAAGAAAATATTTTACCGCGTTGTTGAGAAAATATTTTTTATTATCCTCTATGCTATCCCCAGACAAAAAACCTCATGTTTTTCTGGTGAAACAAATGCATTACGAAATGGTTTACGCCAAGATTTTGTGTTAGAAGAAAAATTGTGGAACTGGAATAGATATGTTTCCTACCAAAAGTGATGTACAGCTCACAAATTCAAAATAAGCATGGTACCAAAATTAGGATTTCCCCAATTTAAAGCTTCACTCTAGCCATCCTAGCTTAAGACTGAATGCTAACCATAATGTATCCAAACGACACGTACACATCTGAAGCAAATACACATAAAATGCTTCTGCAAATTAAGAACAAAAGTGGACAGGGATATGAAGCATTATTGGTAACTACATTGACAAAATATCATGTATGAGTGTGGACCCATTAATTGTCAAATTGCTAGAGAATATGAGCACAGCACTCCCAAGAAACTCCCTTCCCTCCCATGTTTTATTTCATTCAAGAAGAAGATTACAGAATACAATAATTTCAGATTGTTACATGGAGATAGACAGCAGCCTCTCATATATCATGTCTAGTTATTTACTTTCTTAATCTAGGATTGTATAATTATTACTTTGATTGTCTAAATATTACAATTAATGGAAACAAAATCTCCTGCTGCCTTTTTCTTCAACTCACGACAACAGTAAATAGTTTCCTTTCTTCACCATCACATTTGCCTTGTGCGCCACTTCTCTTCAGATCTTTTGTGGCTCTTGTTTACGCTCCCCCTCAAGTTGGCATGTAGATGTCTTTCATGCCCAACTTGACAAGTGAATCATGAAAGGTTGTGCGAGAGACCCCTTTCGTTAATATGTCTGCAAGTTGATCCTCAGTTCTCACAAACGGAATGCAGATGACCTTCTCCTCCATATTTTGTCTGATAAAATATCTATCAACTTCTATATGCTTGGTACAATCATGTTGCACAGGATTCTGAGATATGACAATTGCAGCCTTATTGTCACAGAAGAGTTTCATTTCTTCTTCGGGTTTAAACCCGAGTTCACTCACAATTCTCCTCACCCATATTAGCTCCTGTAACCCTTTAGCAATACCTCTAAATTCTGTCTCAGCACTATACAATGCTACTACCTTTTGTTTCTTACTTCTCCATGTTACCAAGTTCTCTCCAACAAATGTAAAGTATCCAGAGGTGATTTTCGATCAGTTATATCACTTGCCCAATCCGATTCTGTGTACCCCTCAATTCTTAGATGCCCATTTTCTTAAAGTAAATACCTCTTCCAGGTGCTCCTTTCAAATATCTAAGAATTCGAAACACAGCTTTCATGTGTTCTTCACTAGGTGCATGCATGAACTGACTTACTACACTTACCGCATATGCAATATCAGGTCTGGTATGTGCCAGATAAATAAGTTTCCCCACTAATCTTTGGTACACTTCTTTATTTGCTGGTACCTGGTTGGGGAACTCACCCAACTTGAGATTTTGTACAACTGGTTTGCAATCAAGCATCCCAGTTTCGGTAAGTAATTCTAACACATACTTACGTTGAGACAAGTATATACCTTCCTAAGTTCGCGTAACTTCAATTCCAAGGAAGTATTTTAGTCCTCCTAAGTTCTTCATTTCAAATTACTGAGATAGCCTTTCTTCTAGGCTTTTGATTCCCTTATGGTTGTCCCCTGTAATTATCATGTCATCAACATAAATAATTAGAATTGTTATCTTCCCCTGTATTTTCCTGTAAAACAAAGTATGGTCAGAAACACTTTGAGAATATCCATATCCTTTCATCGCATTAGAAAATCTACCAAACCATGCTCTAGGAGACTATTTCAATCCATATAGTGCCTTCTTCAATTTGCACACTAGAGATTGAGAACCTGAGTAACTATATCCAGGTGGGATATCCATGTAGATTTCCTCCTCAAGATCACCATGAAAGAATGCATTCTTTACATCAAACTGATGTAAGAGCCAATTAAGATTAGCTGCAAGAGATAACAAAATTCTGACGGTATTCAACTTAGCAACTGGTGAGAAGTTTTCTTCAAAATCAATACCATACGTTTGAGTAAACCCTTTTGTAACTAATCTGGTTTTGTATCGACCTATTTAAACCGGTTGGACCATATTTAACAGTAAACACCCACTTACAGCCCACAGTCTTTCTACCTTTGGGCAGATTGACCAATTGCCGAGTGTAGCTCTTTTCCAGTGCCTCCATTTCAACTTGCAAGGCTTCTATTGCATTTTGGATCACTCATCGCTTCTTCCGGGTTTCTAGGTTATGAACAGAGGCTAGAGTCCTATCAAAGTCCTTCAAGGGGCTAGAAAGATGGCATGTTGAGACAAACTTTCTGATTGCATAGTTTCCTTCACTGCTTTCATCTGGACTATATCTTCTAGGAGCATTACCTCGGTTATGTCTGTATGGTAATCTTAATTCAGAATTAGAATTTGTAACTTCAGAGTTTTGAGTACGTACCTCTCTTTCAGGAGATTGACCTTGTTGTGGTTGAGGGGAGTGTATCATTTGTTCTTGCTCCCTATTGTCGTAGTTTGTAAGGTCTATCCATAAATTAATTCCATCTTCTGATTCAACATCGCTTGGCGCACTTGGTTCATCAACTGGGTTAAGAGGGACCAGAGATGAGCTCGGATTAGTAGGATCAGATGCTAAACCTGAGATGGGTTCAGTCGATGAATTTGGTGGTGAGAGATCAGTTGTCATCATCAGATTTGGTCCACTCAGACCAGTCAGACCTAGATTCAGTCCAATCGGACCAGTCAGACCCAGTTCCACACGCATAAGATCTGATGTGCCCATGTCCATTTTAAACCAAGATTCATCCTCTGATAAATACTCCCCCTGAGGAGGAATATTTTCCTTTGTGAAGAAACCTTCATTTTCAATTAATGTCACATCCATCGTAGTGTATACCCTTTTTGATATAGGATTTAAACATTTATACCCCTTCTGATTTTGACCATATCCCACAAAGACACATTTTTCTGCGCAAGGTTCTAATTTTGACCGTTGGTGTTTTTGTATATGGACATATGCTACACAGCCAAAAAATTTTGGTGGAAGGTTGAGAACTGACAGAATGTTGACATATGAGGAGAGAGATTGAAGAGGGGTTTTGAAATCTAATACACCTGATGGCATACGATTAATTAAGTAAACAACAGCTACTACTGCATGATCCCAATATATTTGTGGATCACACTCAAGTAACATTGATCGGGCCGTTTCTAAGACATGCCTATTTTTCCGTTCTGCTACTCCATTTTGTTGTGGAGTTCCTACGCAACTTGTCTCATGTATAATCTCTTGAGTAATAAAAAATTTCCGAAGTGTTTTACTCACAAATTCACCTCCATTATCACTTCTCAGGTTCTTGATATTTTTATCAAACTGATTTTTGACCATATTAAAATATGATTTGAACACCGTGGCACCTCATTTTTGTCTTAAGCACATACTATTGGAACTTTTTCGAAAAAAGGAAACAGAACACAACAATTGATTTTTCTCACAACTTCATTAATTCATCAACAGATACAGACACGGTATTTAAGATGGTGCATATCCCTAATTTAGCACACCACTAACTCTATTACAAGTGCTGCCATATTTAGGCATCCACAAACCCCACTAACGCTGCTAATAACTAGCCTATAACCAACCCACTACATGACAAACTAAATATAGAAACTACCCACTACTCCCTGCACACATCTAAACAGAAAACTTGCTGCCTAAGTTTAACAATCAGTTTATAATTAATTCTTAACAAAATAAACCTGCAACTAAAACCGCAACTTCTAGAAACTATATTTCTTATACACTTTGCTGCTGACTTGGATTATTTTCAACACCCCCTCTTAATCCAAAGTCCAGCACATTCATCATGTCTCGACACCAGTTGAACTTCTCTCGTGTGAGTGATTTGGTCAGCACATCTGCAACTTGCTGGTTCGTGTTCACATACTGCAACTCTAGCATCTTTTGCTCAATCAGGTCTCGTATGAAATAGAGCCGAGTGTCTATGTGCTTTGTTCTGTTGTGATGCACCGGGTTGTTACTAATTGCAATTGTCGACTGATTATCACAATAGAGTATTGTTGCACCTTTCTGCTCACAATCTAACTCTTCCAATAAGCGTCTTAACCATACACCTTGGCATGCTGCTGATGTTACTGCATTGTACTCAGCTTCTGTGGTTGATAGTGCAACTGTTGACTGTTTCTTTTTATTCCAACTTATTACGCTGTTGCCAAAGAAGAACACCTGACCTGTTGTGCTTTTTCGATCATCTATGCTGCCTGCCCAGTCACTATCGCTGTAGCCTGTCAAACACGGTTCATCAACACCCTTGTACCACAGACCGTAGCTTGTTGTACCTACAATGCTCCTAAGAATTCGCTTTGCTGCTCCCATGTGTTGTTTAGTTGGATTCTGCATGTATCTCGCAACCATTCCAACTGCATGTGTGATGTTGGTCTTGTGTGCATCAAGTACAACAGACCTCCCACCAAACTCCTAAACCGAGTTGCATTTGCAGCTCCGGCTCCATCAATAGATGTCAACTTCTCGTTTGTATTCATTGGAATTAGTACGGGATTGCAATCTTTTAATCCGAACTTTTCTATCAAGTCTCTTGCATACTTGCGTTGGGACACAAAGATTCTCCCCTTCTCTTGTTCAACCTCCAGACCTAGAAAGTAATGCATTTCTCCTAGATTGGTCATCTCAAACACACGCATCATTTGCTCTTTAAACTCCTTCACCATTGCATCATCTGTGCCAAAATAAATCATATCATCAACATAGAGACATAAGCTATTAAACCTCCTTTTTCTTTGCATTTGACATAGAGATTAGACTCATTCTTGCTTCTCTCAAATCCCAATTTCTGAAAATGTGCATCAATCTTGCTATACCATGCACGAGGGGCCTGCTTTAAGCCGTATAATGCTTTGAACAAACGGTACACCCACTGTTCTTTGCCCTTCACCACAAACCCTTCCGGTTGCTCAACATAAACCTCTTCTTTTAGTTCATCATTGAGGAATGCTGACTTCACATCAAATTGATAGATAGGTTGTCTCAATTGGGCAGCCAATGCAATCAACAACCGAACCGTTTCAAATATGGCCACCGGGGAGAACGTCTCTTCATAGTCTATGCCTTGCTTTTGCGCATATCCTTTTGCCACTAATCTTGCTTTGCATTTTAATACACTGCCATCAGGACCAAATTTAGTCTTGTAAACCCATTTAACTCCAATAGCATTGCGATCTTTTGGTAATTCCACCAACTTCCAGGTTTGGTTTTGCTCGATTGAACTCATTTCTTCTTTCATTGCTTGCACCCATTCCTTCCGTTCTACGGCTTCTTCATAGGACAATGGATCTGCTACATACAAAACCTGAGTTGCATCATACAATTCTTGTAAGGATCGTACCTTTCTTCATACAAAACCTACTCGAGCTTGGACTGCTTTGCGGCTGCTCACTGCTGCCTTCTTCTTCTTCATCTTCTATTTCTGCTATTGGTGTGTTGTCTTCCCCCATAGACCAACTCCAACTAGCATTCTCATTGAACATGATATTTCTACCGACTATAATCTTCTTTGTCACCGGATTAAACAACCTATAACATTTAGATTGTATGCAATACCTATTGAACACACAGTTCTCAGATTTTGAGTCTAGTTTTTTTCAGTTTTGTGTACTTATGAGAGTGTAAGCAATGCACCCAAAAACACGCAAATGCCCCACACTAGGCTTCCTTTCAAACCACGCTTCAAACGGTGTTTTGTTCATCACTTCCTTGGTTGGTGACAGATTTAGAACATATACCGCTGTTGCTACTGCTTCAGCCCAAAAATATTCGGCATACCTTTAGATTTCAGCATACTTCTTGCTAGTTCTAATACCGTGCGGTTCTTGCGTTCAGCTACACCGTTTTGCTCAGGTGTGTATGGAGTGGTCAGCTGCTGTAGCACCCCTTCTTTCTCACAAAACTGCTTGAATTCTTTTGATTGAAACTCACCACCACGATCTGATCTTAGAGCTTTCAGCCTAGCCCTGTTTGCGTCTCTGCAATGGTTTTGAACCTTTTGAACAGCCCAAACGCTTCACTTTTATAGCTAAGAAAATATACCCAGGTCATCCTGCTGTAATCATCGATAAATAACATGAAATACTTACTTCCTCCCATTGATTCAACCTCCATAGGCCCGCACAAGTCAGTATGCACCAACTCGAGTACCTTGGTTGCACGCATCGACTGATCTTTTGAAAATGGCAGCTTCGATTGCTTGCCAAACACACATCCTTCACATAACCCAATTTCACCAATTTTGGGTAACCCATTCACCATTTTCTTTTGATTCAACAATCTCAAACCATTCATGTTTAGATGACCATACCTTAAATGCCATAGCTCACTGGAACTAATCTCCTTGGCTGCAAGTGCTTTATCTTTCACCTTGGCTATCTCCAGAGGGAACAAGTTATTTTGTGTCTTATTGATTGTTGCCATTGACTGATCCGTGGCTGCATCTACAATTATGCAATTGTCGCCTTCAAACTTGATGGTACACCCGCTGTCCATCATCTGACCGATGTTGAGTAGGTTCTGGGACAGTTGAAGAATATAGTACACATCATGTAGCATCATGTAGCCGTGCAGACCAGCAGTCATAATACACAGATGCTACATGATGTGTACTATATTCCTCAACTGTCCCAAAACCTACTCAGCATCGGTCAGATGATGGATAGTGGGTGTACCATCAAGTTTGAAGGCGACAATTGCAAAATTGTAGATGCATCCACGGATCAGACGAAGGCAACAATCAAGAAAACACAAAACAACTTGTTCCCTCTAGAGATAGCCAAGGTGAAAGACAAGGCCCTTACAGCCAAGGAGATTAGTTCTAGCGAGCTATGGCATTTAAGGTATGGTCATCTAAACATGAATGGTTTGAGATTGTTGAATCAAAAGAAAATGGTGAATGGGTTACCCGAAATTGGTGAAATCGGGTTATGTGAAGGATGTGTGTTTGGCAAGCAATCAAAGCTGCCATTTGCAAAAGATCAGTCCTTGCGTGCTACCAAAGTACTTGAGTTAGTGCATACTGATTTGTACGGTCCCATGGAGGCTGAATTAATGGGAGGAAGCAAGTATTTTATGCTGTTTGTTGATGATTATAGTAGGATGACCTGGGTTTATTTCCTTAGCTATAAAAGTGAAGCGTTTGGGCTGTTCAAAAGATTCAAAGCCATGGCAGAGACGCAAACAGGGGCTAGGCTGAAAGCTCTAAGATCAGATCATGGTGGTGAGTTTCAATCAAAAGAATTCAAGCAGTTTTGTGAGAAAGAAGGGGTGCTACAGCAGCTGACCACTCCATACACACCTGAGCAAAACGGTGTAGCTGAACGCAAGAACCGCACGGTAGTAGAACTAGCAAGAAGTATGTTGAAATCTAAATGTATGCCGAATAGTTTTTGGGCTGAAGCAGTAGCAACAGCGGTATATGTTCTAAATCTGTCACCGACCAAGGCAGTGATGAACAAAACACCGTTTGAAGTGTGGTTTGAAAGGAAGCCCAGTGTGGGGCATTTGCATGTTTTTGGGTGCATTGCTTACACTCTCATAAGTACACAAAATCGAAAAAAACTGGACTCAAAATCTGAAAAGTGTGTGTTCATTGGGTATTGCATACAATCTAAAGGTTATAGGTTGTTTAATCCATTGACAAAGAAAATTATAGTCGGTAGAAATATCATGTTCGATGAGAATGCTAGTTGGAGTTGGTCAATGGAGGAAGACAACACACGAATAGCAGAAATAGAAGATGAAGAAGAAGAAGGCAGCAGTGAGCAGCCGCAAAGCAGTCCAAGCTCGAGTAGCACATCACATCGGATGGTTGATCCGGATACACAAGGAAGAAAGGTACGATCCTTACAAGAATTGTATGAAGCAACTCAAGTTTTGTATGTAGCAGATCCATTGTCCTATGAAGAAGCCGTAGAAAGAAAGGAATGGGTGCATGCAATGAAAGAAGAAATGAGTTCAATAGAGCAAAACTCAACCTGGAAGTTGGTGGAATTACCAAAAGATCGCAATGCAATTGGAGTTAAATGGGTTTACAAGACTAAATTTGGTCCAGATGGCAGTGTATTAAAATGCAAAGCAAGATTAGTGGCAAAAGGATATGTGCTAAAGCAAGGCATAGACTATGAAGAGACGTTCTCCCCGGTGGCCAGATTTGAAACGGTTCGGTTGTTGATTGCATTGGCTGCCCAATTGAGACAACATATCTATCAATTTGATGTGAAGTCAGCATTCCTCAATGGTGAACTAAAAGAAGAGGTTTATGTTGAGCAACTGGAAGGGTATGTGGTGAAGGGCAAAGAACAGTGGGTGTACCGTTTGTTCAAAGCATTATACGGCTTGAAGCAGGCCCCTCGTGCATGGTACAGCAAGATTGATGTACATTTTCAGAAATTGGGATTTGAGAGAAGCAAGAATGAGCCTAATCTCTATGTCAAACGCAAAGAAAAAGGAGGTTTAATAGCTTATGTTTCTATGTTGATGATATGATTTATTTTGGCACAGATGATGCAATGGTGAAGGAGTTTAAAGAGCAAATGATGCGTGTGTTTGAGATGACCGATCTAGGAGAAATGCATTACTTTCTAGGTCTGGAGGTTGAACAAGAGAAGGGGAGAATCTTTGTGTCCCAACGCAAGTATGCAAGGGACTTGGTATAAAAGTTCTGATTAAAAGGTTGCAATCCCGTACTAATTCCAATGAATACAAATGAGAAGTTGACAGCTATTGATTGAACCGGAGCTGCAGATGCAACTCAGTTTAGGAGTTTGGTGGGAGGTCTGTTGTACTTGACGCACACAAGACCAGACATCACATATGCAGTTGGAATGGTTGCGAGATCCAACTAAACAACACATGGGAGCAGCAAAGCGAATTCTTAGGTACATTGCAGGTACAACAAGCTATGGTCTGTGGTACAAGGGTGTTGATGAACCATGTTTGACAGGCTACAGCGATAGTGACTGGGCAGGCAGCATAGATGATCGAAAAAGCACAACAAGTCAGGTGTTCTTCTTTGGCAACAGCGTAATAAGTTGGAATTCGAAGAAACAGTCAACAGTTGCACTATCAACCGCAGAAGCTGAGTACAATGCAGTAACATCAGTAGCATGCCAAGGTGTATGGTTAAGGCGCTTATTGGAAGAGTTAGATTGTGAGCAGAAAGGTGCAACAATACTCTATTGTGAGAATCAGTCGACAATTGCAATTAGTAACAACCCGGTGCATCACAACAGAACAATGCACATAGACACTCGACTCCATTTCATACGAGATCTGATTGAGCAAAAGATGATAGAGTTGCAGTATGTAAACATGAACCAGCAAGTTGCAGATGTGCTGACCAAATCACTCACACGAGAGAAGTTCAACTGGTGTCGAGGCTATGGTACTATGCATAGCATGGTTGGGTCTGTGCTACGGCTCAATATTTGAGTTTTCAAAATCCTAACGGTCGATCCAAACCATTCCACATGATTTATAAAATAATTCCATTATGTACTTGCAAACCAAACTTTATATTTTTTCAAACTTTTTTTTACTATATTTTTAGATAGGTAGAAAATAACTGTTTTTGGATGGTCCAGAATTTTCAGATCAAGTGATTTTCTACCTATCTAAAAACATAGTAAAAAATTCAAAAAAATGTAAAATTTGGTTTGCAAGTACATATTCATTTTATAATCATGTTGAACAGTTCGGATCGACCGTTAGGATTTTGAAAATTCAAATATTAAGCCATAGCACGGACCAAACCGTGCTATGCATAGTACTGTAGCCTCACTCAATATTTAAAGTTGAGAGCTCAACTCTCATCTTTATTTACAAACAAAAGTGCTAAAGCCCAAACGAGGTAGGTTGCAGAAAGCTCACCAAACTAAATGTTCAGAACTGCGGTATCTGCACAATACCAATTATTTAAACTCGGGGGGGGGGGGGGGGGGGGGGGGGTGTGGGTAATCAACTCTTCTTAAAAATAAAAAATAAAAGATATGAAAGGTTTACTAATATGACCCACTTGCATGTAATATTATACACCATCAAACATACGTCAAACAGATTATGTTTTATAATTTCCTACTGATTTTAGTCTGTAGTACAATGGGTATGAAACATTAATTTATCTATATCCATAGTTGATATAGAATTAGGAATGAAAATATGACATTAGCTAAAAAGAATAAATATTACATAGATCCACATAAATTAAGAAATGAAAATATACATTAGCTAGGAAGAATAAATATTACATAGATCCACGTTGTTCAGTATTAATTCATTAGTGCAGACACCCCTCACCTGACTCGTAGAGAATGAAAGATAAATATAAGTAGTTGTTCTTCATAATACTCTGTGTTATTATTCAGTAAAATTCATTGTACGTACTAAATTACTGTACGGTACCCAAAAAAACAAATGTTTGAATGAATTCTGAAATTTTTTAACATAAGGACTTCATCTTAAAAGACAAATACCGGACTGAAACTTCACAAGATAGATATGTTCTATCAGGAATTAGTTTAAAAAGAACATTAATATGATCCCGACAACTATCACAAATAGCGTCTACCCAAAAGCGATATGCCTCAAACATTAAAAATATGCAAGGTACCGATATTTGGATGTCACAAGAAAAAAAGGGTGATATTAGTGATTGAGAGAGCAATGATTAACAAAATACTTTTTTAACTTTATGCAGCTGAGTTAAGCGAAAGCGAAAAGAAAAGCAAGGCCATTTGTGATGGTTATTATTGGTTCAATAAGTTCAAGCGCCTTTTGGTAGATGTAACTTTTTCTGCAGATCTGTTAATGGAGAGTCAGGATTACTTCTCAGAAATGAATGCAAAGAATGCACTTGAATTGGTCGCCATAGAGCTCGCATTCCTGTATGACATCCTACATACGAAGGTAGGTCACATGCACAGCAATTCAGGCCGTGCATTGCGCTGTTTATCTATTGTCTCCATCATAGTAGCACTGGCTGTATTTCATCATCTTGACATGCAAAAATATGCATCTAAAGATATTACCATAACCTATATCCTATTCGGTGCAGGCCTCATCCTTGAGGTCATCGCTGCCGTGCTTCTTGTATCCTCTGACTGGACAGTTGTGTCTCTTAGAAAGAAGCATTGGAGAAAGTGGATTGCACGTGCTATAACCTCGGTGGTGAAAGCAATTACCTTCAGCAAGGGCAAAAGTCGGTGGTCGAAAAACATTGGGCAGTTCAGTCTTGTTGGTCTCTGCCTAAGATAAAGGTATACCCCAAGTACATGGATCATGAAACAAATAATTAAAATAAAACAAAAATGGGACAACATGCGTGAGAGCAGGTCAATTCCCTTAAAGAAGACGTTGGAGAAAATTATGTTCACTGAGGCAAAAAGGAGAGCGCAAAACGTGCATATATACAATGTGTTACTAGAGGCAAGAGCATATAGGGGAAACAAAGCATTGGAACGTCACAACCAACTGGAGACTCTCGAGTGGAGCTTGAAAAGGGAATTTGATGAGTCAATTATTTTGTGGCATGTTGCCACAGACATTTGTTATTATAAAAAAGAACCTTCCAACCCACCTAATGGAGAAAATCAAGAACCTTCCAACCCACCTAATGGAGAAAATCAAGAACCTTCCAACCCACCTAATGGAGAAAATCAAGAACCTTCCAACCCACCTAATGGAGAAAATCAAGAACCTTCCAACCCACCTAATGGAGAAAATCAAGAATCTTCCCATGGTTCAAAAACTCGGAATCGGAATCGGAATCAGATTTTTGACCGCCGAGTCAGAATCGGATGAATCGGCCGGAATCGGAAGAATCGGATCGGTAACTCGGTTATTTTTGGCAGAAGCCTTGTTTTGTAGCAAAAAAATAGAAAAAAATTGATAAAAATAATTTGTAAAAAAATTATGTTAATTAAGACAATATTACACTCACATAATTTAGGAAGTATATTAACCAATCAAATACCAGCCGTACAAATCTCAAAGTCTTGAAGAAGAAATGAAATTAACCAAATTTAATTGAAGGGTTCGGGTCCACACTCAAATATATTGATTTCTTTCAAAATCCTTTCTTATTCCGTCGGATCACAGCTAGCACGGATCTCAAAGCTGTGATTTGAATTCATGTGCTGAATTAACCCAATTGAATGGAATTTTCGGGTCCATCACATTCCCCTCCATTCCTCTTCTCTTTTGTTCCACTGACAGCGGACCCCACAGCCCATTTCTCTTCCTTTCTTCTCTTTTCCTCTTCCCGTTCCATCTCTTTCTGCTTTCCACGCAGAGAAGCCGAGCTCCCTTTCTCTGTTTCTCTTCTGCTGACTAGCACACCCCACCGAATTCTTGTGCTCTCCATTACTCCTTCATGGAGAAGAGAGGAGAAGGGATTTTTCCCTCTTCTTTGTGCTTCGGCGAGAAGCCATGCCCCGCTCTCTCCTCTTCTCTTCTCCTCAGCCGGCCGACCTCTTCTCTTCTCCTCAGCACAACTCAGCCAACGAGAATCGGACAAAACTCGCACAGGTTAGTGAGAATCGGACAAAACTCGGCTGACTCGGCGGGAAAAATCGGAAACTCGGCCGATTCGGCACTGTTCATCCGAGTTTTTCTGAGAAACTCGCACAGGCGCCAGAATCGGGTAAAACTCGGCTCGGTCCCATCCGATTCCGAGTTGAATCGGCCGATTTGACTCGGAATCGGCCGATTTTTTGAACCATGAATCTTCCAACCCAACTAAAGGAGAAAATCAAGAGCGTGATGTGAGTTGGAAGACATCCAATTACATGGTCTATCTCCTAACCCAGCAGCAGTCAATGATGCAGCTCGGATATGGTAAAACAAGATTTGAGGGCACATGTACCGTGGTCAAGAAGATACTTCAAGCTCAGAGAAAGGTCGATAATGAGGCAGCACCCAACGGTAAGCAGTCAATGAAGCAGTTCGCATGTTCTGTGGTCAAGAAGATATTTAAGGGTCAGAGAAAGCTTGATGATGAGAAAGCGCGCCGAGTGCTTTACGACGAAGCAAAGGGCATTGTTGATGAATCAACTAAGGATGAGAGGGAGAAAAATGGCCAAATATTATTAAGGGACAGCCATCGACTTGCAGAACAGTTGCTTAAACTCAAACCAGAAATAAGATGGAAGTTAATTAGCGAGACCTGGATGGAGATGCTGGGATATGCCGCCATTCATTGCGATTCATACCAACATGCCAAGTCCCTGAGGAGAGGTGGTGAATTACTCACTCATTTGTGGTTGCTGATGTCTCAATTGGGAGTTGTCGAGGAGCACAAGATGCAGCAATACCAATCTGGGACCGTCTAATTGATACATAATTTTGTGTTCTTTCTATTATTTGAACGAACATAGATTGTTGTTATGTGTTCTTTCTCTTATTATGCTTTCGTTACCTTTTTCTTTTATTGGCAAAGGATTTGCATGTTGGATATTTTTTCTTTCTTTTTAGTGTTTTATTTATATGTGACTATTGTTTTGTATTGGACTGGATTAATTGGGGAGTGTTATGGCCATTTGAATTTGTATTTTGTTTTAATTTATCAATGTGTTTCATGAGCAAAAAGTGGCATGGCGAATGCATGCATATGCATGAAGTGTAATTAATGACAGGGCATTCAGGACATACATGTCATTATCCATATAATTTCAATGAACTTATAACAGAATTACCAGCCAAACCCGTCCAATGATGCATCATACTAGTGCTGTCTACTTGGCCCTTTTCTCCCTCCAAAGTTTTCTAGATTAATTTTCTAGATTACATGCCTGCCTTCTAACAGAGAATAATAAACCTCCAGTAAACAGTACACTCCTAGGCTAATGAGTATTTTGTTATTAAATAACAGGGAATCCAAATATTACATAAAGAAAGAAATGAGAATTTGCCACGTACTATCTAAGTTGTAGCTGCAACAGCAGGTGTATGCCCCATCAGCCCTAGAAACTAACCCAGCAGGCATGCCTCAGTGGTTCCATCATTCCTTCCAATAGGCGATAATTCTAAATATGCTCGCAGTAAATCAAATGCACTCCTGTTGCACAGGACCGATTTCATGATAAGTCTCGTGATATCCTACTGGTATATGTCTTTTTTTCTTTTTCTTTTTTTTAAAACCTTCGCAAAGACTGTAAAGTCGTGAGGGGGAATCAAACTGTCGACCATTGGATAACCAACAGTCCTCTATGACTTTTTCCTAGCCAAGTGTGCTACCTCCCCTTTCCATTTGTCCATTTTTCTCTTTCTATTTTTTGTTTGCTTTTGGTAAAATTGCCATTGATGGCTGTAAAAAAAAATTAAATGTGCGATTGCTTGCTTGGTTGGGTCTGGACGCTGTGTCAGTTTTCTTAATTTGGTTCCTAGTTATCATGTAAAATTTGTGAAATTAGGATTTGTTGTTGCTACTCTCTAAAATCTGTGGTGAATCCGAAATTGTAGAAATTTTAGAAACACGGATTTATAAGTTACATATGAACACAATAAAGATTTTCATATACTGTCAATTGAAGTTTTACAACTCAGTATGATAAATTGGGTGGCTTCCTGAAGTCTGGTCTTGATTAGAAGATTTATTTGTAGTGCTGTTATGTTAATGGGTTTAATACTTTGGGTTTTGACCAAAATCCTAAAACTGAGCATAAATTTAAATTCAAATCAGCTCTATAAAATGTGAAGTTTTGTTTATTAGGCTGAATAATTGGTTGGATATAAAGGAAAATCTCTGTTAAATTCTCTGAGAATTACCAATGGCATGCCGGTTTTATAATTAAACCCAAAACCACTAAGGAGTGGTACATGACCAGACTTTTAAGGGGTTTATAATTGGATATTTTAAGGGATTCAAATGATCTTTCATCTAAAGCAGAGAGTAGACTGCTGATATTGTGTGAAATCTGCTCAGCTGGGAACTTTCATTTTGAATTTAGCCATGTTTTTTATCTCTTTGGGCCTTCCGACTCTTGAAATTATAAGCAAAAAAATGCCAACATGAAATTCAGAGTTGGGTTTTTTTGGGCATCAAATCACCTCAGGTTTTGGCGGAGAATATGAAATTTAATGCTTGGTCTGATTATGTTGGAAATTTAGTAAAAAGGCCGAGCTAGAGTAAAAATGTTAAATGTCGTCTAATAAACAATTAATTAAATTAATACAAACGCCATTTATACAAAAATAAAAAATTTCTATCAAACAAATGTGGGATGGTTATACTCTTTTTTAAGTAGACTTTGTTTGTTAAGGTTTTATTGTAATACACTTTTTGGTTTGTTATGTATTTTTGTAGTTCTCAAGTAATAAAGTACTTCTCCTTTTCTATTTGCATTAAATTGTATGAACTTCTTCTTTGAATGAAATTGATTTTAAATCTACATCTTTCACCCAAAAAAAAAGAGTAATTATATTGTCCCCCGCTGTTTGGTCCCCTAAACGTCCCCCTGATGATAACTAACTGTGTTAATCATTAATTAACGACTTTAACCAACAGTTAGTGGTCCCCGTCTAACTGTCAATATCCACTGGCGGGACCACTACTATGAATACTTGCTCGATTATGTATGAATACTTGCTCAATTATGTATGAATACTTGTTCGATTAGGTATGAATACTTGTGCGACAGACAACTCAAAAGTATGTCATCATGGATCTCATTTGAAAGAAAAAATTGTGTAGAAGAAGTTCGTGATTTTAGATTTGCAAAATTTCTCATAGATCGTCAGAAATATTGGTTAGATTGAACGGAGAAAAAAAATCCATCTCTAAAAACGTGTAAAAAGATGAGTAAGTGATGTGTCCAGTTTTTTTTTAAATACTTGATATCTTAGGTATGAATACTTGATGTATTATATATGAATACTTAATATCTTAGGTATGAATACTTGATATTTTAGATTCGCAAAATTTCTCACAGATCGTTAGAAATATAGGCAAGATTGAATGGAAAAAAAATCCACTTCTAAAAATGTGTAAAATATGGGTGTGTGGTAAGAGAAAGAAAAAAAAGTTTATATGTTCAATTTTTTTAAGAATCACTACTACAGAAATGGTCATTGTACACGGCACATTGTATACGGATTTGACAATTTTATACAAAAACCGTGTGCTATTGTAATTTTTTGGAAGCCCGAAATATCTGTGGGATCTTTTACACGGGTATTTATTAAAGAATCAGTGAAGAAAGCCTTGAGAGAGCTACACGGACGTTTATCAGGAATTGTAAACGGATTATAGTTTAACTAACAGTGTAGATAGCCATGTGAGAGCTACACGGATATTTATGAAGAGAACCGTGTAGAAATATGTAAAATGCACACGGATTTTTGTTTAAATAGCAGTGTAGAAACCTTTGACAGAGCTACACGGCTGTTCACATATTAATCCGTGGAGAAAGGTTATTGTAGGGTTTTGATTATCGATACACGGTTTTGCCAATTTTATACACTGCACATTGTACACGGTTTTGTTAAGTATAAATCCATGTAGAAAAGTGCAGAGTTTTGGTATAAAAGGCCTTCTCCTTCCCGCGCCGTATAAAATGCCTTCTCCTTCCAGCGCCGTTTTGATCAAGTAATTCAACGAACGGAAAGGTTAGAGTTTTTTCAATTCATAGGTAAATTGTAGGTTCTCCTGTATAACCTTAGGAAGAGAGAAAGACCGGTCACTTTACATATCGCTTTTGATCAACTTTGATAATCATTTCACGGTTAATAATTGAAATTTTGATTTAGGTTTATCAATTATGCCAGATCGCTTATATATCAAGATAAGTCGCTATCTTTGGAGCTCATCTATCAAGACGAGCGATGTGATATAATTGATAACCTACATCTGGACTTCACTTCTGGCATGAATATCTCCTTCATCTTTGGCATGTATTTTCCGTTTCTTCCTCTAATTTTCTGTTACTTATTGTTGCTTACTTACTCATCATTTTTTTTATTTACAGATTGTGATGAACTTTCCGATGGACAGCATGTGATGAATTTCATTTTTTTTTATTTTCACTATATTTTATTTGACACTTTACAAGAACATGTTTTTTCTTGGTTAGGTTCCAAAGAAATGGGTAAAACTAACTTTCAATAATAAAACATGTTCTTTAAATTAAATCATGTTTTGATCCCAAGTTTTTGGCGGTGTAGAAATGGCATGTGGCAGTGCATTGTTGTTTAATTTCTTACACAAACTCCCTTTGAATAAGATGTGGTTTGCGAAAGAATTTAAACAACAACGTAAGAACACTGCAACATGTCCATTTCTACATCGCCAAAAACTTGGGACTAAAACATAATTTAATTTTCAGAAAATATTTTATTAGTTGAAAGTTAGTCTGACCCATTTCTTTGGAACCTAACCAAGATAAAGCATGCTCTTGTAAGGTGTTAAATAAAATGTGAATTTATGCATATTAGTAATGTTTTATTAGTGAATTTAGTAATGTTCTTGTAATGTTTTATTAGTGAATTTAGTAATTTTTGTGAATTCTAGTAATGTTCTTGTAAGCATTTTCTTGTAATATTTTATTAGTGAATTTAGTAATTTTGTGCTGTAATAGTAAATAAGGAGTTGAATTTATGAATTTTGTAATGCTAAATATGAATTTATGAATTTTGTAATGCTAAGTATAATTTTTGTGCTGTAATTGGAAAACTGGATGACAAAATTATCTGAAAAACTGGAGGTTAATCTCAATACTGAACAAATCTGGCTAGCAAAACTGGAGGCTAGCCCAGAAAAAAAAATATCTAAAAATATATATAGGGCAATCATACACGGATATTTACCTAAAAACCGTGTACAAACGGTAATTGTAGAAATATGCGAAATTCACACTGATGTTTGTTTAAACAGCAGTGTAGAAATCTTTGACAGAGCTACACGGCTGTTTACATAATAATCCGTTGAGAAAGTTATTCTAGGGTTTTGATTATCGATACACGGTTTTGCCAATTTTATACACTGCATATTGTACACGGTTTTGTTAAGTATAAATCCGTGTAGAAAAAAGTGTAGGATTTTGGTATAAAAGGCCTTCTCCTTCCAGCGCTGTTTTGATCAATTAATAATCTCTCTCTCTGTATACGAATTGGTCTGATTTCTGCACACAAGGAGGCCGGATCTGAGATCTTTGAAGTTAATTTGTATTTCTCCTCTCTATCTTGCTAAGGTTAGTCGTGTATATATTTATCTTTTCTTACTCTAATTTTCTGTTACTTGTTATTGCTTATTTAGGTCAATTAGTAATTAATGCATGCATGCTTGATTTGTTGAGATAATGTAAATAATTAGTATATTAAATAGAGTGATGCATGTATAATTGTGCTTTTTTCTAATAATAGAGTAATGCATGTATAATCAACTAATGCATGTATAATAGAGTAATGCATGTATAATTGTTAGTTTAGTGATGATTAGCTTCATAATTGTGCTTGTTTAGTAATGCATGTACAATAGAGTGATGCTTGTATAATTGTGCTTGTTTCTAATAATAGAGTAATGCATGTATAATCAACTAATGCATGTATAATACAGTGATGCATGTATAATAGTTATTTTAGTGATTATTTTACTAATGCATGTATAATTGTGCTTGTTTCTAATAATGTTGTTTTTTGTAGAACCATGTCACATTCAGGTGAGCAACGATGGCTCTTCGCTTTTGGTGCCAGTAGCCAGGGTTTACAGAGGGTAATATGAAGATATACATGTTTTAATAAAGAAAGAGTTGAGTAAAAAGTTGGATGAAGGACCTTGGAAAAAAAGGGAAGAGGTGGGATGAAGGACCTTGAGAGCCGGATGAAGAGCCGAATGAGGAGTCGGGCACAATCTTGTCAGACTGACAAGATTGTGTCCGACTCCTCATTCGACTATTCATCCGGCTCAGAAGGTCCTTCATCCCACCTCTTCCCTTTTTTTCCAAGGTCCTTCATCCAACTTTTTACTTGACTCTTTCTTTATTAAAACATGTATATCTTCATATTACTCTCTGTAAACCCTGGCTACTGGCACCAAATGTAAACCTTAAGTTTATATATGAAATCACTATGGGATCGAGTCTCAGGAAGAAGGATATGTCTACCCAGTATGGATTTGTGTAATATATGCTCAATATGGATTTGTATAATGTTTCAATTTAAATTTTGTAATACTCAATATGGATTTGTATAATTTAGTGTACATGAATTTTAAGTTTACCTTATTAATTGACCGGTTTGTATGCCATCCACCAATTTTGTGTTTCAAATATAAAGCATGTTCTTGTAATTAAATAAAATATAGAGAATTTAGTAATTTTTTGTGCTGTAATTGTAAATAAGGAGATGAATCTATGAATTTTGTAATTGCTGAACATAGATTTGTAATGCTAAATATGAATTTTGTAATGCTAAGTATAATTTTTGTGCTATAATTGAAAAACTGGATGTCAAATTATCTGAAAAACTGGGGGTAAACTCAATATTGAATTTTGTAGCAAACTGGCTACCAAAACTGGAGGCTAGCCCAGAAAAAAATTGTTAATTGAAAATATATAGGATAACATACACGGATATTAAACTTAAAACCGTGTCCAATAGTAATTATCACGGATATTAGTTGAATATCCGTGTACGAAATAGCTACAAGGAATTTTTTTTTTTTAAATCCGTGTAGAAAAAGACTAGCCCATAAATAAAAAAAAAACCCAAATAATATATAGGACACGAAAACTTTAATTCTATTCATCAATGAACTATAAATTTCCATAATAATTTTTAGCATCCCTAAACAATGGGATTTGCTGCCCGAATTTGCAAAATTAAAAGATAACCTAAAAGAAATTAGCTACCATTATACACGGTTCTTAAGTCCAAATAGCCGTGTATGATTTGTTAGAGAGCTACACAGATTTCTTAATGAAAGATCCGTGTAAAAAGTAAATGTATACGGTTGTTTCTTGAAAATCCGTGTAGAAACGCATTCTCCTATCTTACATAACCCGGATTTTTATAAATTTTCATAGAAGAGGCTAGCATTATAAACACGGTTCTTAAATACAAATAGCTGTGTATGATTTGTGAGAGCGCTACACGGATTTCTTAACGTAAGATCCGTGTAGAAAAGTCTTTGTAGGGTTTTGGTATAAAAGGCATTCTCCTTCCAGCGCTGTTTTTTTTTATCAAGTAATTAATACTGTCTCTCTCTCTGTATTGAATGCGCTGATCCGATTTCTGCAAAGGCCAGCAGCTGGTATTTTACTAAGATCTTTGAAGTTTGTATTTTCTCCTCTCTATCTTTCTAAGGTTAGTGTATATATATATATTTTTTCCTTTTCTTCCTCTAATTTTATGTTACTTATTTGTACTTATTTAGATCGATCATGTGTAAGTAGTGTATTGTTGTCCAATAACCGACCCCTACTGATGCTTTTAGGTCCTTGCCCGTCCAAAATTAACCAATAGGGATTAATTTTGGATAGTCCCCGTTTTGGGACTGCTCTTTGAATATTGGGTCTCATTTAGGATGTGAACACATATTAGCGGGATTTAATTAGTAATTGAGGAAAGTTCGACGGTATTTTCCCTTAATGCTCCTACGAGTATGTGGTTTTTACGCATACTTGGGGAGTTAAGGGGAAATGCTGCCGAATTTTTCTCAAATACTAATTAAATCTCGCTAATATGTGTTCACATATGGGACCTAATATTCAAAGAGTGGGTTAGGATTGTAAACCGGCCCTTTGTAAGCCTAGAATTTGGTACCAATTTACATGTTGACCATTATTAATTGAAATCATTTTTTTAATTTAATTTGCAGATGGATCGAAGTTGGATGTATGAATTGCGACGTGATAGTGAAGAATATTTGGGTCGCGTTGATGAGTTCATAAAATTCGCTGAGAGGTATAGAGTGAAGATGAAGGAAGCCGACATTTTGTGTCCTTGTAGAGATTGTAAAAAAATTTTAAGATTTGGGGACTCCGAAGAAATTAGAGCTCATCTGATTTGTCGTGGATTTAAGAAAAGATATACATGTTGGTTCATGCATGGTGAGGAATTTGGGGAAAGTAGTTGTACCAATAAGAATTCTAACCGTTGTGAAGAGAGCGATGAGAATGTAGAAATTTTGGATAATTTTGAACTTGATTTCAGCGATGATGATTTGAATGTCAAAAATTTTGATAATGTTGAACTTGATCGCAACGACGATGATGAGCTGCAGACGGAAATCGATGAAAATGTAGTACACGAGTATATTGATAATCTGGAGGACATGTTACATGATGTGGAAGATGAAATTACTGATAAAAATTATGATAAATTTCAATATTTGTCTAATGAATCCAAAAAGCCGTTGTATTCCGGGTGTACCAAATTTACGAAACTGTCAGCTGTGTTGAAATTATTTAACTTGAAAGCAGAAAATGGTTAGAGCGATAAGAGTTTCACGTCCTTATTAAAGCTTTTAGGAGAAATGCTCCCAGATAACAACGAGTTACCCCGTACAATATATCAGGCGAAAAAATTGATGTCCAGTGTGTTTGAAGATCGAAAGAATACATGCATGTCCAAATGACTGTGTATTGTATCGTAATGAGTACGAGGCCATGCATGTTTGTCCTAAGTGCGGTGTTTCTCGGTATAAACGTAAGGACCAGGGCACTACTGATTGTGATGACGGCAAAAAGGGCCGGCCTCCAGCTAAGGTGTTGTGGTATTTGCCAATAATACCGAGATTCAAACGGTTATTTGCAAATCCCAAAGATGCGAAGTTATTGCGTTGGCATGAAGAAGGGCGCAAAAAGGACAGTAAACTAAGACACCCGGCTGATTCTCCTCAGTGGAGAAATTTTGATAGACATTTCAAAGATTTTAGTTCCGAGGTAGGAAACCTCAAGATTGTGGTGAGCACAGATGGAATGAGTCAGTTTGGAAGCATGAGCAGTCGGCACAGTACTTGGCCAGTTCTGTTAGCCATCTACAATCTTCATCCTTGGTTGTGCATGAAACGCAGGTATATAATGATGTCATTACTAATCCAAGGACCCAGACAACCCGGAAATGACATAGATGTATATCTCGCACCATTAATCGAGGACCTCCAAAAATTATGGCGTGATGGCGTCTCGGTGTGGGATGCGTACATGAAAGAGACCTTTAACTTGCGGGCCATAGTGTTTTGCACCGTAAATGATTTCCCCGCGTACGGGAATTTGTAGGGTTACACTTGTAAAGGAGCCAAAGCGTGCCCTATTTGTGAAGATTATACGCAGGTGCTGAGGTTGAAGAACTGTCAAAAGAATGTATTTATGGGGCACCGTAGGTTTCTTCCAATTAATCACCCATATCGTAAGAAGAAGAAGGCATTCAACGGGAAAGTTGAGCTTGGAGTGGCCCTGTCGTCCATTAGATAGGAAGGGTGTCTTCGAGCGTGTTAAAGACATTGATGTTGTGTTTGGAAAGTGTGCCACAAAACCGCCGAAGAATATTTAGAAAAAGAAGTCCATATTTTGGGCCCTACCTTACTGGGAATATTTAGAAGTGAGACATTGCATAGATGTCATGCATGTTGAAAAAAATATCTGCGACAGTTTGACTGGTTTATTATTGAACATTCCGGGGAAGACTAAAGATGGTATCAAAGTTCAAAAAGACATGGTAGAAATGGGAATACGACCCGAGCTTGCACCGCAGGAGAAAGGGAAGCGCACATACCTACCCCCCGCAATGTGCACGATGTCGAAGAAAGAGAAAACAAGCTTTTGTGAATGCCTCCGTAGTATTAAGGTCCCATCAGGGTATTCTTCGAATATTAAGAAGCTGGTGTCGATGAAGGACCTGAAACTGGTTGGTCTGAAATCTCACGACTGTCATGTTTTATTGACACATATGATTCCTGTTGCAATTCGGGGGGTTTTACCAAAGCCCGTTCGTCAAACCATTACGAAGCTTTGTTTTTTCTTCAATACAATAAATTCCAAAGTGATAGACCCTCTAATACTGGACTCTTTGGAGGTGGAAGTCGTCGCTACTCTTTGCCAACTTGAGATGTATTTTCCGCCATCTTTTTTCGATGTTATGGTTCACCTTGTTGTTCATCTAGTGAGAGAAATCAAGATCTGTGGTCCTGTGTTCATGCGGTATATGTATCCATTCGAGAGATACATGGGAATTTTGAAAAAATACGTAAGGAACCGACATCGACCCGAAGGTAGCATTGTAGAAGGATATTCCACGGAAGAGGTGATTGATTTTTGCACCAACTACATGACCGGTGTCTGTCCTATTGCGTTCCAAAGTCTCGATATGAGGGAAGGCTCCAGGGAGTCGGGACAATTGGGTTGAAAGCCGTAGTTGCTGATAGAGATGAACTACAGAAGGCGCATTTTTTGGTACTACAGCACATGACAGATGTTGCTCCCTATATAGATGAGCACATGGCAATCCTTCAACAAGAGTACTACACGAGAAGTCAGAAGTGGCTTACCAACGAGCATAATCGTTCATTTGTAGGATGGCTGAGAGAAAGGGTGCAGTCACACCCCGATATGAGGCCCGTAAATGAAATTGTTCGACTGCTGGGCGAAGGACCCCGAATTGTTGTTAGAACCTTCCAAGGATACAAAATTAACGGATATACATTTTACACTAAATCCCAAAGTGATAAGAGCACGATGCAAAATAGTGGGGTGATGTTGGTGGCGACGTCTCAAGAATTCAGTAGATCCGGAGATTCCCGGCCAGTTTTTGCATCAAAGTCGTATTATGGCGTTATTGAGGAAATTTGGGAGCTCATTTACAGTCCTGACCTCAGCATTCCCTTGTTTCGGTGTCAATGGGTCGAAGACCGGGGTGTTAAAGCTGATAACGACGGGTTCACACTCGTTGATTTTAATAAAGTTGGGTATGTTGATGATCCGTTTATACTCGCCAAGCAAGCAACCCAAGTCTTTTATGTCACTGACCCGAGTGATAATAGGTGGAGCATCGTCCTATCTGGGAAAAGAATAATTGTTGGGGTAGAAAACGTCGTCGACGAAGAAGAGTATGACCAGTTCGACGAAATATCTCCATTTTGTACCGACGTGCAAACTGAGCTAGCCTCAATTGAAGAACAAGACGAAGCAAACTATTTGCGATCCGACCACAATGAAGGAATATGGGCCGAATGTAATGTGAAATTAGCGAAAAAAAAGAGAAAAAGGAAAAAAAAGAGAGATGTATAATATTTATTTTGTTTAGAAATAACTTTTTAATTATCTTGTTTGGAAACAACTTTTAAATAATATTCTAGTTAAAATATTTCTATTTCAAAACAACATAAAAGTTTTTACATATTAGTTCACATATTAAATATTAGTAAAATAATATTTCCAGTTAATATATTTCTATTAGGATTTGAAAATTAGTTGAAATATTACATTTCAGTAACAAAATATTGGCGTTTCAAACATTTCGAGTTGAAATAATACGTAAACTTATTTATTGTCACTAACAAATAATATAAAAAATAACAAGTTAAACCACGCAATGTTGTCAATTACTTCACACACGGCCTTTTATTTAATAATACGTGAGGAGAATAGTAACGTACACGGATTATTAACTAAAATCCACACAAAATGAGGAGAGCTACACGGATTTTTAATGAAGGTCCGTGTATAAAGGTAATCACACACGGATGTTAGAGTAAACGTCCATGTGTAATAGGGTTTCATGGGGATGTTAGAGTAAACGTCCGTGTAGATTAATGGAAAAATTTGGTATAAAAGGCAATCTCCTCCCGGCGCCGTTTTGATCAAGTAATTCTGATCAAAAGAAATTAAGAATTACTTGGAAAATAACTTTGTGCTATTCAGATATGGGAAATCGCAATCCTCCAAAAAATACGTGTCTAATCCGGCCATGTGGACGAGGTGATAAATGTCCTAACTGCGGGAAGAATGGTCTCAAGACTCACATAATTTAGTGGGAGGATGTACCCCCGCCATCTGTGGTGGAAGTCTCTTCTCATTCAGAATCCGAATCCGATCCTGAGTCTTATGAAAGTGATTCGGATTCCGGTCCTGATGATCCTTACGGTCCACACGGTCAGTTTGATGATCCCAAAGTTTGGTTAAGGTTGACAAGAAGCAAGAGAGTATGGGAAAATGTAAACAAGAAAGGAGGCAAGCGAGCAAGATATTTCCCTGAAAAGAGAAAAAGGGGAGGCAATTAGTGAGAAAGAATAGTTTTTTAATTAGGGATAGAGACTTATATTGTTATATATTTTATGTTTTTGTTTTGGTATTAAGTGATGTATCCAGTAACTATTCCTATGTTATTAATATATGAAGTATTTTTATTTTTTATTCTCTTGAACTCTATTTATTTAACCTTTTTTGTGCTATTCACATTTTTGAACATTTACACTTTCCAAATTTGAATTTATGATGCATGTAAATAAGTTAAACAAAGCTTGTCTTAAAAATTTATCAAACTTGGAAAAGTCCATTTGAGGACAGACAAGTATTAGTATTTGGTTTTAAATATTAGTTCAAATATCAAATATTAATAAAAAATATTTATATTTCAAACATTTCTAGGTCAAATATCAAATATTAGTTCAAAATAATACATATAATAATTCATTATCACTTCAAATAATACAAAAAATAAGAAGTAAATTCACTTAATATTTTTAATTACTTTCTGCACGGACTTTTTTTTTAATAATACGTGTAGAAGGGTCTTTCTACACGGACGTTCAACGTAAAAGTCCGTGTAGCTCTCCTTCATTCTACACGGTTGTTAGGTTAATATCCGTGTAGAGAGAGGGTTACAATATAAATGACTTGGCTCGCGCCGCTTCGAGTCCTTTGCCAATTTCACCTATCTATTTCTCGAAGGCCGAGTACCCTCGTTGCGATTTCTCCAAATGCTTAACCTTCCTCTCCAACTCAGATTGAAGAACTTCTCCCGGGAGGCTGCATGTGCCTGTTCTGCCTTCAGAGGAGGGAGAAATCTGAGTTGGGAGAGGAAGGTCGAGCATTTGGAGAAATCGCTTGCTGTGGAGTTGTATTTCTAAAAAGAAAATGATCCCTATGAAGGTTTGGTACAGGAACTCAATGCTCAATTGCAGGTTTTCAAATATCTCGGATGCAAGTTGCAAAGAGTTTAGGGTTTAGATCTCTAGAAGGGTGCTACACGGTCTTTTAAATAAAAGTCTGTGTAGAAAGGGTAAGAGACACGGATGTTAAAATTAAAAAGGGGAGGCAATTAGTGAGAAAGAATAGTTTTTTAATTAGGGATAGATACTTATGTTTGTTATATATTTTATGTTTTTGTTTTGGTATTAAGTGATGACGTATCCAGTAACTATCCCTATGTTGAAATTAATATATGAAGTATTTTTATTTTTTGTGCTCTTGAACTCTATATTATTTAATTTCCAGTTACAAATTAAAACTTGAGAGTAGGTCCGATGAGCATCGGACCTACTCTGCTTACGATGGGCTTAATCACCGTCTATTTGCTTTATAGCTCGTGCGGAATAATTTAAAATTCGTTCGTATCTGTTTCAGTTTCCGTGCGGACATATCTTAAACTAGATCGGACGGTCATCATCGTTGAACATGAAAGTAGGTCCGGTGGGCATCGGACCTACTCCCTTCTCTTTAACTGAACATCTGTGTAGAAATGCAAAGCGAGCTACACAGACGTTTAATTAAAAGTCCGTGTAGATAGGTATCGTACACGGATATTTAATTAAAAATCCGTGTAAACAAGGTGAGGGAAAGTGAGGCGGGGAAAAGCCAACCTAGGCGAAAATTTTCGTAAAATTTTTTTTGAATTTTTGGGAGTCCCATCAGGGAGCTAAAGGAGGGAAATTCGAAAAAATTTATCCACAGAGAGGAGGGATAGAAGGGCTTTCATAAACTCAAAGGTGACGTAATATCTGTGGTTATATCCGACCGTCTAATCATTATGATGCACGAATATTAAAGGATCTTGTGCATCATCTAGAACCAGATCTAAACAGAAATATTATGTTACCTCAGAGAGGGCGGAAAATCTACCCACCACCTCCTAAATGAAGACATCAGGACCGTTCTTCGTTTATCGGACGGTCAACAAAGCTTGATATTTACTAATCACCTAATACATGTACAACAGTACATACGAAAATAATTCAAAAAATATTTTTTTATTTTTTTTACATCTTATATGGCCAAATAATACTTATACATATTATTTTTATAAACTTTCATCATTGTATGTCCCTTCAAATTGTAAAAATATTTTTGGACCGTTCATTTTCAAGCGGAAAATCAACGGTCGATCTGCAACGAAATCATTCCATATCTGTTTTAAAATGATCAAGGGAGAACATTGAATGTAACCAACATAAAAGTTTGGAAAATTTATTATGTATGAGGTTTGATCCAGCACGAAGTGTTTGTGGCCATCCGATACTTCAATCTTCAATGAACTAGATAGATGGGTAAATAAAAATAATTTTTGATCAAACTTTCACGGAAGACAATAAATGCAATGCTCTTTGATTTGAACGGTCCCGATCAATCAACGGACTAACTATTTTTGTGCGTCTTCACAATCTCACAAGGCAAGAGTTTATGTTTCATGAAACATAAACTCTTGCCTTGTGAGATTGTGAAGACGCACAAAAATAGTTAGTCCGTTGATTGATCGGGACCGTTCAAATCAAAGATTACAGCCTTTAATCAAGTGCAGCAAATTTTGATGGAATTTTAACTTCATCTACCCATCCATCAAGCTGTATTATCTGAGATCTTTGAATTTTAACTTGTATTATCACAAAAATCACTCTAAAAAATACATACATAACATAACATATGCAGCTTGGGTCCGATACCCATCGGACATGTATCTAGTGAGTTCGATGACCGTCCGATCTACTTTAAGATCACGCCAGAACTTTCGCGTCTACTTTAATTTGCGTGCGAATGAATCTTGAGATAGATCGGACGGTGGTAGAGCCCATCGAACTCACTTTGGGTCCGATGGGCATCAGACCCAAGCTGCTCTCGCACATAACATATTAAATCTTTTTCATCATCGTTGAACATAAAAGTAGGTCATCATCGTTGAGAAAAAGGTTTTATGATTCGTTCGTATTTGCTTACGATGGGCTTAATCACTGTCTATTTGCTTTATAGGTCGTGCGGAATAATTTAAAATTCGTTCGTATCTGTTTCAGTTTCCGTGCGGACATATCTTAAACTAGATCGGACGGTCATCATCGTTGAACATGAAAGTAGGTCCGGTGGGCATCGGACCTACTCCCTTCTCTTTAACTGAACATCTGTGTAGAAATGCAAAGCGAGCTACACGGACGTTTAATTAAAAGTCCGTGTAGAAAGGTATCGTACACGGATATTAATTAAAAATCCGTGTAAACAAGGTGAGGGAAAGTGAGTTCGATGGGCTCTACCACCGTCCGATCTATCTCAAGATCCGATCTGCACGTAAATTAAAGATGGCACGAAAGCTCTGGCGGGAATCAATCGTTATGTACGTATTTTTTAGGGGAGCGCGCAGCTTGGGTCCGATGCCCATCGGACTCAAAGTGGGTTCACGCCAAAACTTTCGCACCCAGCAGCTTGGGTCCGATGCCCATCTGTTTTACGATTGATTCCCGCCAGAACTTTCGCGCCATCTTTAATTTACGTGCGCACGGATCTTGAGATAGATCGGACGGTGGTAGAGCCCATCGAACTCACTTTGGGTCCAATGGGCATCGGACACAAGCTGCTCTCGTACATAACATATTAAAAGTATGTCATCATCGTTGAAAAAAAGTTTATCTGATTCGTTCGTATTTGCTTGCGATGGGCTTAATCACCGTCTATTTGCTTTAAAAGTCGTGCAGAATCGTTTAAAATTCGATCGTATCTGTTTCAGTTTCCGTGCGCGCATATCTTAAATTACATCGGACGGTGATCATCGTTGAACATGAAAGTAGGTCCGGTGGGCATCGGACCTACTCCCTTCTCTTTAACTGAACATCCGTGTAGAAATGCAAAGCGAGCTACACGGACGTTTAATTAAAAGTCCGTGTAGAAAGGTATCGTACACGGATGTTTAATTAAAAATCCGTGTAAAAAGGTTTTTAATTTCCAATTTCCCGGAAATTATTCTATGTTAAAGCTAGCTTTTGTAATTATTTTGTAAAGTCCCCATAAATTAAACGTTCTTCATATCAGGTAAGTGTTAATTTATGTTTTCAAATCAGATTATTTAGACAGCATTAAGTATTTTACTTAGAATCAAAGTTTTAAATATTAAAGGTTTTTAAGTAATAACCTTTGTAGTGCTTATATATTGTTGCATGTTGTTGTTTTGTGCTGCTAATTCATATCTATAAAAGTATTTATTTAGATAGCATGAAGTATTTAACAAAAAAGAAACTGTGTAAAAAAAAAATTGTTGATTAAAGAACAAAATATATTACATAAAAAAGGATCCCCATACATCGTACCAAAAGAAATGATCCTCATACATGTACCACAAATTTAAAGAAAAACTACAAAATAACTACAAAGCAAACAAAAAAAAAACTTATTTAAACTAGTTAGATGGTGGTGGCTGCCTTGGCCTTGTAATCCAAGGGAAGCATGGTCTGGCTGCATTGCCCCTACGTACGTAGGGCTTTGGTGGTGGGTGCCCCCTTGGGCTTCGCCGTGGCACACTTGAGGGGGGCCATGGCCATGTCCTCTTCACGTAGGGAGGAGGCATTTCGAAGCCGGGAGGGACTGCGGGACCTTCGGCGGGGAATTCGAGAGGGACTTCGGGAGGGTTTGAGGGGGGCCGTGGCGGTGGCACATTTGGTGGTGGGTGCCCCCTTGGGCTTCGCCGTGGCACACTTGAGGGGGGCGGTGTCACGGCCATTTGAACATTCCAAATCTCAATCGGGGTTTCTCAGATTATATAGAATTTTGAAGAGTCGTTTCGTCTTCTCCTTAGAAATAATAAAGAGGCAACTTTTCGAATTACGTCGTGGAATTGTTCAAATTAAACGAAACTTAAATAAATAATCTGATTTTTATACTTTTATCACGGACGTTTAATTACATGTCCGTGTATAATTGTAAAAAGACACGGATGTTTAATTAAACGGCCGTGTCAAAAGGTATTCGTGCACGAGTGTCGTTGCAATGTCGGAAAAGGTATAGACACGGATGTTAAAATCAAGTCCGTGGCTAGTCGTTTCGTCTTCTCCTTAGAAATAATAAAGAGGCAACTTTTCGAATTCCGTCGTGGAATTGTTCAAATTAAACAAAACTTAAATAAATAATATGATTTTTATACTTTTATCACGGACGTTTAATTACATGTCCGTGTTAAATTGTTAAAAGACACGGACGTTTAATTAAACAGCCGTGTCAAAAGGTATTCGTGCACGAGTGTCGTTGCAATGTCCGAAAAGGTATAGACACGGATGTTAAAATCAAGTCCATGTCGAAAGGGTCTTTCGACACGGACTTTCGAATTAAAGGTCCGTGTAGCTCTCCTTCATTCTACACGGTTGTTAAGTTAATATCCGTGTCGAGAGAGTCTTTCTACACGGATTGTTTATAAAAAGTCCGTGTAGATCTTGTACTTCCTCTCTACACGGAGTTTAGATCAAATGTCCGTGTATAAAGGTGTTCCAACACAAATGAATTAAGTGAATTGTCCGTGTAGAACTAGGGTTACAATACATATTACGCGCCTGCTCTTCCAAATTTTTCATAACTTATCTCGCGCCTTCAATTCTTTTCCAAACATTTCGAAACTTAGCTCGAGTCCTTCTTCCCCACCTCACCTCGATTTCGTCACCTCTCCTGTCCAACCAACTCTCCGAACCGACAACCTACCTCTTCTTTCTCGGGGAAACGCTCAACACCTCCATTGCGAAGAAATTTTGGTATAAAAGTTTTGGTATTTACTGGATGTATTTACTGTATTTACTTTGGTATTTACTGAAAAAGTTCTATTTTTTTTTTATAGAACCACGTAGATTGAGAATGAGCACGTAGATATGATGGAAGAAGGCGAGCACCAAGCTGCTGCCCAATCAGGTTCGGCCAAAAGGAAAAGAGGTCCGACAATGTGCGCGTCCATGTCCGAGGCAAAGCAACTGGACATCGAGTTCAGTAAAAATGGGTGTGCGAAGGGTCCACGGTCGGCTGAGTACAAAAATTTTGCATGCACCACGGTGAAGCAAAAGGCAGACATCCTGGTAGAGAGATGGGATCACTTTTCGAAAGACCAAAAGAACGAGTGGTGGAACATTGTGAAGGTGAAGTACCTAACCAGTTAACATCTTTTTTTTAATTGTACATGAACTTAAATGCAGTAATTTGGGTGTCAATGCAGGCTCAGTGGAACATCCCGGATGACATCCCGGGGGTGGTAAAGGATAAGACTTTGAAGATAATGAATGAAGCTTGGAAGCAATTCAAAAGCACGCTGAGTACGGATTGGATGGATCAAGGTAAAAGCCCGGTAGGCTACTATACTTGGCTGACTCAAGAGAAGTGGGAGAAGTTTGTGGAGATGAAGAGCACGGACGAGTTCAAGGTATGTAAATTCAGCAAAATTACCTTTTTTTCCTTTATCGATTTGAATTATGTTGGTAAATGGTGTCCGAAATAGACACCCTGTTGCTGTTGTTCCAATCATATCTAAATGTGAAATGGTGTTTATTTTGAATAACTGAATTAATATGAAGTTGAAATGGTGTTCCACTCGCAACTTGTAATTTTTTTGTTTGCTTTTTAATTGGTTTGTTTACTTTTTAATAAATGGAAAATAGTAGCTAGGCTAATTTTTTTACTTAATTTGATGTGTGAAGAAAAAAAGGGAGGAGGGCAGGAGGATCGTTGCAATGAACAAGTATCCGCACAAGTTGGGGTCGGGTGGTTACCAGGGTAAAAGGGAGGAGTGGGCTAAAATACTGGAGTTGAACAAAGACGTTGACTCACCCGTGGTTAGGATAAAAAATACTAGGGCCCAAAATTGGACGTTGGCAAGGTCCGAGTTAACCACTGACGGGAGGATAGTACTACATCCCACGTTGCGACCCGTGGCTCAGAGAATGGTAAGAGTCGTTCGTTAGAACTATGTGTAATTCAAGCGTGTTAAAAACTTTGTGTACATCACTAATTCTTTTGCTATAACTAATTTTTCTATTCACAGTTGGAGGTGGAGGAGGAGGTCAATTCCGGTGCCCGGTCGGTCGAAAGGCAAGATGACTCCTTGTCCATAGTGCTCGGGAATCCAGAACACCCTGGTCGAGTAAGGGGCGTAGGTGCCTACAGGGGCTGGAAGGACGTATTCAATGGACCAAAACCTCGAAGGAAATCTCGTGCGAAAGTGAACAAAGACGAGATAGTTGCGCAGATACGCAAGGAGGTGAGCGCCGAGTACGCCGCAAAGATTGAGGAGTTGGAAACAAGTTGCGTGCCGATTTTACAGCTATGGCGCAGCCAGCCGAGCAAGCACCTCCCACCCCGACGGGAGTTCGGCGAAGTAGTCAGGCATCCGGGACGTTCGGATACGATTTCGATCATCTAAAGGTAATCACTACTTGTTCGTATTCTAAAGGCAATTACTACTTGTTGGACAATATTTCAATTTAAAAATAACTACTTGCATGAAATTGCAGGACGCCACAGCATGCGAACTCGTGCTGTGGCTCGGGAGTAAGCCTCTGATTGTTGCTAAGGGCATGGTACATCCAGCAGCCGACAAAGTGCACAATGAGCAGCTACTTCCCGGCCATGCCGCCGTACAGATTGACAATGTCGTGGAGGGATGGGAGCGCGTACCTCTTCCTGTCCAAAGACCCGAGAATGGCATGCTCTATGTCGAAGATGCCCGGCTGTCATTCGTGCAATGGCCCAAGAATCATATTATTTTGGATCAGGTAATGCATAAATAGTCAAGTTATTTGGTTACATTCAAAGCACTTCCTTTTCAAATACTTGAAAAAGGTAAAAAATTTCGATACAGACAGTAGGAGATGATGGTAGTCGCACGGAGGGCGTGATGTCACCGGTACGGAGGGACGAAGCAGAAGGACCTTCCCAAACAGTTGCTGACCATGCTGCTCCGGCAGCAGGGTCAGCAACTGATGCCCAACCAGCAGTTGCTGACCCTACTGCCCAACCAGCAGGCCATGACCCTACGGCCGGACCAGTAGTTGCTGACCCTACTGCCGGATCAGCAGGCCATGACCCTCCTGTCCAACCAGCAGGACCTCCACCTCGTCTGCTCACTGAGGAAGAATACAAGCTCCTTCCCGGAAAGGATTTGCAGGATCTCCACGACCGCTTGATGGCGGCACCCAAGGACATGACGGAAGTCGTCATACCTGTCCCTCCGGGGATATTTCTACACGATGGCTCGGTTGTACTGCTGCCGTTCACCGACTTCAAGGACTTTCTACATGCCTCGGGGTCCGATAAATGGCTCTCCGTGGGGCACATCACCATTTACCTCATGTTAGTGACCAAAAATTGTTTATATCATGTGTATAGCACTGAAGAATATATTCTAATGTCATATGATAATTTTTCAGGAGGCTAATCAATAGTACTCACTACAAGGGCAAACAGAACTTGTGTGCTTTTCTGGACCCCAGCGTACTTAGTGCGTCGAACGTGAAAAATGCTCCGAAGGTGGCTACCGATTACCTGTGTGGCGCGATGCTCCAAGCTGCTAAGGCGAAGAAGAGATTTCTTCTCTTGCCATACCACCAGATGTTAGTTCTAACCTTGTGATTAAATATATAAATAATTGAAATCACACCATCAAGTCAAGCAAACACGTGTCTCACTATTATATATGCCAAAATATCTGGGTACTGTATGCTAAGATCCTATAATTCTTCTCCTCCCACAGGGGACACTGGTGTTTGATCATCATTGTGCCTTGCCTGAGTGCGGTTTACGTCGTGGATTCTTTGCAATCCAAAAAGATCGGATTTAGCACGTGCAAAGAAGCAATCTTCCCGTATGTGCAAAAGTAAGCAATAATCTTTCACTATGTTTGATTTTTTTCCCAATTTTAACAAATTGTGGAATTGCTAATTAGAGTCACTCCATTTTGTAAGGGCTTTTGCTACATACGTTACACAAGGAGGATTGCGCAGCACGGACAAGAAAATGGGAAAGAGGTTGACTTGGAGGTGGTGGCCGGTGAGCACAACACAATTCTATAATTTCATATTTTGTTCAAAAAATTATTGTCATTCTAACATAGGCCGCTAAATGTAAATTGTAGAGCCCGCAACAGGAGGCGGATTGGGAATGCGGATATTACATGATGATTTTCATATTTATCTTTGTCGAAAGAATGCAATTCAAATTTCCAGATGTGGTATGTAATTCATATTAATTGTGCCTATATCATAGCAATTGATATTTTCATATTATGCTTACTTATAATTCTCATTCATTAAATTAGCAATTGATATTTGCGACTGTCTTGCATCTACCTTTTATTGTTACTAACTAATACCAAATTATAATTGTAGCAACCATCAAAGCAAACCGAGTACAGCAAGGAGCAGATCGACTTTGTAAGATGTAGCTGGGCAAGATGGTTTCTATCTGAATATTGTAATGCTCAACATGGATTTGTATAACAATTTAGTGTATATATGAATTTAGCAAGCATATTTAATGTCAAATTATCTGGAAAACTGGCTAGCAAAACAGAATGGTATATGAATTTTGTAGGAAAACTGGCTACCAAATTAAACTGGAGGCTAGCCCAGAAATGAAAAAAATGAAGAAAAAAAATGGGACAATTCTACACGGATATTAAACGAAAGCCCGTGTAGAACGAGTTGAGTGAGCAATGATTATTTTATATTTGTCCGTGTATAGTTACGATACCTACACAGATGTGAATTATAAGTCCGTGTCAAAGCAAACGCTACTTTAAACAAAAGCCCGTGAATGTGCACAGAGAGCTACACGGATGCTTTTATATAGTCCGTGTATGGTAGTTAAGAGAACTTCACGGATATGAAACTAAACGTCCGTGTAAAACACAGTAATTCCTCACCGTTGTTAAACAAACAACCGTGTAGAAATGAGTACAGATATTCTTTTATATAGTCCGTGTATGATAGTTAAGAATGCTTTACGGATATGAAATCAAAAGTCCGTGTAGAAAACAATAATTGACACCATTATTTAACAAAAACCCGTGTAGATCGTTTTCGGTTCTACACCGATTATTTTATATTTGTCCGTGTACGATAGTTATGACAGGACACGGATATGAAATTAAACGTCCGTGTAGCTAGAGTAATTCGACACGGTTGTTCTGACTAATGTCCGTGTAGAACGAGTTCGGAGATACAAGGATTATTTTATTTTTTATTGATTTGTTAAGAGAGGGACACGGATATACAACTAAATGTCCGTGTAGATAAAGTAACCGACACGGACATTTAGTTGCATTGTCTGTGAATAAAGAGTAGTCGTACACGGTCGTTTACGTAATATCCGTTTTGCTCGGTTATATGGAGAGCGGCACAGGCAGGTGTATGTTCACGGCTGTTTATTTGGTAATCCGTGTAGAAAGCGTTAGATATACATGGGTAAATATCCGTGTCTATAGAGGATACCTTTTATACACCCTCAACTCATACACGGCAGGGAAATCCGTGTTGCTCTTCCGGTAATGTCCGTCTGCAATCTCTTTTTCTGTAGTAGTGAATATTTGGTATCTTAGGTATGAATATTTGTTCGACGATGTATGAATACTTACACGACGATGTATGAAATACTTTCTCGACGAGATATGAATACTTACATGACGAGTTATGAATACTTGAACGACGGAAAACCTAAAAGTACTTCATCATGGATCTCATTTGAAAGAGAAAATTACGTAGAAGATGTCCGTTGTTTTAGATTCGCAAAATTCCTCATAGATCGTCAGAAATATTAACGAGATTAAACGGAGAAAAAAAAATCCACTTCTAAAAACGTGTAAAAGATGAGTGTGTAATTAGATTTTAAAGAAAGTTGATGTCCAGCTTTTTTTTTTAATACTTGATGTCTTAGGTATGAATACTTAATATATTATATGATAGTACTTGCATGCATAAGTATCCATACATACGCGCGCCAGTTGTAAATTTTTTCAATCATAAGCGGTCCCTCAAGTAGTTAATGTAGTTAGTGGTCCCCATCGTACTTTATACATCAGTTAATTAGAGGAACGTTTAGAGGACAAAATGGGGGGACTGTTAGTCGATCCCAAGAAAAAAATATTGATGGAAGAGTTATTGTAATTTGTCTGATTCTCTAAATTATATATATTGCTTCCGATTTTTATTTGTTGTATATGATATTCTACATACTTAGTCTCCTAGATAATCTTGAATTTGGTCAGCTGAGTATATCTACCTCTTCGTGAGTCCATATCCTCGACGGTACCATAAAAGATTCCCTTTTACAATTAGCTATTTACGGTTGAGATTAACTCTCAGCCGGTTTGGGATTCGGGCTGACTGAGGGGGCAGTATTATTGAGCTTTGAGATTGGTGCCAAGTTAAAAAGAACGGTCCAGATCAAATAATTGTAAAAGATCCCTATTACGGTACCGTCGGTGATATGAATTCCCACTTCACATCTCCAAAAGACAAGGCTTCACTTTTAAAGACAAGTACATGACAAAAATAAACTTAATTTATAAGACATGAAAAAGCGAAAATAGAGGCAGCGCATTTATAGGACAGACGTGACAACAACTTACAATATTAGTTAATCGTTTTCAATTTTTAATTGTTTCCAACACATGAGATGCTGGGTGCAGGCGTGCAGCACGAAGTTAAAATTGCGATCTGAACTCGAATAAATAAATCGAATTAACAAATGGACGAGACTTCGAGATCTGTATTTAGTTTTACCAATGCATTGAAGACAAATTAATGAGAAGTTGGAAGCTGGCAATTGATTCGTGCGTGGCTGCTCTGTGCGTTTGTAGCCTTTCTTAAGCAATAAAGGCCTTTACCTAAATTGTATGAACTTTTTGTTTGAATGAAATTGATTTTAATTCTACACCTTTCACCGAAAAAATAATATTGATTGAAAGCAATTATAATTTGTCTGATTCTCTAAATTATATCTGTTACGTTTGATTTTTGTTCTTCTACGTGATATTCAACATACTTAGTCTCCTAGTTAATCTTGAATTTGGTTAGCGGAGTATACATATCCAGAAGACAAGGCCGCCTCACTTTTAAAGACAAATAGATGATACAAATAAACATAATTTATTTGACATGGAAAAGCGACATATCATCTGAAAGCCTCACGATTAGATGGGTGAATTATTTTCTATATTGTTCAAATGGAGACAGCGCATTTATAGGACTTAGGCGTGACAAGTCAATGATTCTCTCCCCATCCAACAACTAATAATATTAGTTAATCGTTTTCAATTTTTAATTGTTTCCTACACATGTCCAGCTGGGTGCAGCACGAAAATTGCGATCTGATCTCGAATAAATCAACCGAATTAAACAAATGGACGAGACCTCGAGATCTGTACGTATTTAGTTTTACCAATGCATTGAAGACAAATTAATGAGTAGTTCGAAGCTAGCAATTGGTTCGTGAGTGGTTGCTCTGTGCGTGAAATCTGCTGAAGACAAATTCAAAATGCATTGAAGACAAATCTTTCATCTAGAGCAGAGAGCAGAGTGGAAATCTTGTGTGAAATCTGCTGATCTCAGATCTTTCACGCATTTTGAATTGAGCCATGTCTTTGATCTGTTTGGGCCTTCCGGCTCTTGAAATTACAAGGAAAAAAAGGACAACGTGAAATTAAGGCTTGGGCTTGGGCTTTTTTGGGCATAAAATCACCTAATGCTTTGGCAGAGATCGAATATTAAATTTAATGCTCGGCCTAATTATGTTGGAAATTCTGTCAAAAGCTAGAATAAAAATGCTAAATGTGGGCTAATAAACGATTAATTAAATTGTACAAACACCATTTATACAAAAATAGAAACTTAATTTCTCTCAAACAATTGCGGGATGGTGTATTACTACCTTGTTTTGTCTTTTAGTAGATTTTGTTTCTTAAGGGTTTATTGTAATGAACTTCTTTGTTTGTTATGTAATTTTGTAGTTCTTAAGCAATACAGGTCATTAATAATGCAAAAAGTAATAAAGTACTTTTACTTTTCTTTTTGCATTAAATTGTATGAACTTTTTCTTTGAATGAAATGGATTTTAAATCTATATCTTTCACCAAAAAAAATAATATTGATTGAAAAGTAATTATAATTTGTCTGATTCTCTAAATTTATATATGTTGCTTTCGATTTTTATTTTTTGTACATGATATTCATACTTGGTCTCCTAGATAATCTTGAATTTGGTCAGCGGAGTATATCTACCTCTTCACATCTCCAAAATACAGGGCTTCACTTTTAAAGACAATACATGACAAAAATAATCATAATTTATAAGACATGGAAAAGCGACATATCATGTGAAAGCCTCATGATATTGCCCGGTGAATTATTTTTTATACTGTCCAAATAAAGGCAGCGCATTTATAGGACTTAGACGTGACAAGTCAATGATTCTCTCCCCATCCAACAAGTAACATTAATATTAGTTAATCGTTTTCAATTCTTAATTGTTTCCTACACATGAGCAGCTGGGTGCAGCACGAAAAGTGCAATCTGAACTCGAATAAATCAACCGATTAAATAAATGGACGAGACCTCGCGAATTGCATTCAGTTTGACCAATGCATGCGCATTGAATACAAATTAATGAGTAGTTCGAAGCTACCAATTGGCAATTCGTATTTGTTTTCAAATTAATTACCTCCAGATCAGTACGTGCGTTACTATCTTACTTGTAAGTTGTAAAGTTGAAGTCGTAAATTTATCATTTAATTTAAATTTAGCTCAAATTTGATTTTTTTATTAAAAATTACATAGTGGATTTGATGTATACAATTATTGTATTATTTTGTGGAAATGACAACAAAGTTGGACTTATCTCTTAATTATTTTATAATAAAGTAGGACATGTTAAGTTTTTCAAATTGGCCTCACTATTACAAAAAATGCAGTTTTTTATCGGATAAAATCTAGATGTACTAACGGATTTTCTACCACTAGAGACCAATATGATAGAAGAAACAAGAATTCTACTAGCAGATGCATATCAATATTAGATAAACTATATTGTATTGGTACAAAACACATTACCGATAGGAGAGTTACACTTCCTCTATTGGTAGTATACTATGTACCGATAGAAGAAATGTGGTTCTCCTATCGGTAGTGTATCATGTATCGATACAAGATGATATTTTTTTATTTAATTTATAAAATTAGCTAGTCCTCTAATTAGCTAGCATTATTAATAATAAATAAACATAGATACATAAAACAACATGGACTGAACTACAGAATTTGAAGATATAACATTGGACCATAGTGAAATGAGAGTCAGGCGATTGTCAGGCGATTTTGGCAATTTTTCTAGCCAACTGTGCTACATCCACTTTCCATATGTCCATTTTTCTCTTTCTATGTTTTATTTGATTTTTGTAAAATTGCCATTGATGGCTGACTAAAAAAGATTAAATGTGTGCTTGCTTGCGTGGTTCCTTGCTGGCTCTGGAGGCTGTGTCAGTTATCTTGATTTAAATGTTTTTTTCTGGTTTTCTTTCTTTGCTGGTTTGACTGGTACCTAGTTGTCGTGTAAAATTTGTGAAATTGGGATTTGTTGTTGATACTCTAAAATCTGTGGCAAATCTGGAATTGTAGAAATTTTAGAAACACGGATTTATATGTTACATATGAACACAATAAAGATTTTCATACACTGTCAACTGAAGTTTTACGTCTCAGCATGATAAATTGGGTGGCTTCCTAAAATTTTGTCTTGATTTAAAAGATTTGGTAGTTCTGTTATGTTAATGGGTTTTATATTTTTGGGTTTTGACCAAAACCCTGCATAAATTAAATTTCAAATCAGCTCTATAAAATGTGAATTTTTGTTTATAAGCTGAATAATTGGTTGGATATAAAGGAAAATCTCTGTTAAATTCTCTGAGAATTACAAAATGGCATTCCGGGTATATCATGATCAGATCATGTATTATCCAAAACTGGCCATTTTAAGGAATTCAAATGATCTTCCATCTAAAGGAGAGACCAGACTGCAGATACTTGTGTGAAATCTGCTGAGGTGAGATCTTTCATGCATTTTGAATTGAGCCATGCCTTTGATCTTTTTGGGCCTTCCGACTCCTGAAATTATAAGGAAAAAAATGACAACATGAAATTCAGACTTGGGCTTTTCCGGGCTTGTGCTTTTTGGGCATCAAATCACCTGAGGCTTAAAGCAATTATAATTTGTCTGATTCTCTAAATTATATCTGTTACGTTTGATTTTTGTTCTTCTACATGATATTGTACATACTTAGTCTCCTAGTTAATCTTGAATTTGGTTAGCGGAGTATATATATCTACCTCTTGACATATCCAAAAGACAAGGCCGCCTCACTCTTAAAGACAAATACATGATACAAATAAACATAATTTATTAGACCTGGAAAAGCGGTATATCATCTGAAAGCCTCGTGATTAGATGGGTGAATTATTTTCTATATTGTTCACAAGTCAATGATTCTCTCCCCATCCAACAACTAACAATATTAATTAATCGTTTTCAATTTTTAATTGTTTCCTACACATGTCCAGCTGGGTGCAGCACGAAAATTGTGATCTGAACTCGAATAAATCAACCGAATTAAACAAATGGACGAGACTCGAGATCTGTACGTATTTAGTTTTACCAATGCATTGAAGACAAATTAATGAGTAGATCGAAGCTAGCAATTGGTTCGTGAGTGGTTGCTCTGTGCGTGAAATCTGCTGAAGACAAATTCAAAATGCGTCGAAGACAAATCTTTCATCTAGAGCAGAGAGCAAAGTGCAAATCTTGTGTGAAATCTGCTGACCTCAGATCTTTCATGCATTTTGAATTGAGCCATGCCTTTGATCTATTTGGGCCTTCGGGCTCTTGAAATTATAAGGAAAAAACGGACAACGTCAAATTAAGGCTTGGGCTTGGGCTTTTTTGGGCATAAAATCACCTAATGCTTTGGCAGAGATCGAATATTAAATTTAATGCTTGGCCTAATTATGTTGGAAATTCTGTCAAAAGCTAGAATAAAAATGCTAAATGTGGGCTAATAAACGATTAATTAAATTGTACAAACACCATTTATACAAAAATAGAAACTTCTATCAAACAAATGCAGGATGGTGTATTACTACCTTGTTTTGTTTTTTAGTAGATTTTGTTTCTTAAGGGTTTATTGTAATGAACTTCTTTGTTTGTTATGTAATTTTGTAGTTCTTTAGTAATAAAGGTCTTTACTTTTCTATTTGCATTAAATTGTATGAACTTTTTCTTAGAATGAAATCGAGTTTAAATCTACTTCTTTCACCAAAAAAAATAATATTGATTGAAAAGTAATTATAATTTGTCTTCTTCTCTAAATTATATATGTTGCGTATGATTTATATTTCTTGTACATGATATTCTACATACTTAGGGTGCGTTTGGATCCCAAGTTAGGGTGCGTTTGGATCACTTGGGGTAAAATCTTAAAATTCTATTTACCGCTTCTATGTGGTGTTCTTGGTGAGTGCATGACTTACGAAATTCTATTTAATCTGGAAGAATCTTTCATGTCACATGAATGTACAATTTTCTAAATTTTTTAAATCGAGTACACAATTAATTGAACCTGTATGAGAATGTCAATGACCCCTTTCACAAGACAAGTCATGTGAAAGGGATAAAATTAATCCCACATCTAACAACTTTGTTTATTTATTAGGGCTAAAAATATTCATTTATTAATCATTACTGAGTAATTTCCACCAACCTATTTTACTATAATGATGGTTTTTACATCCCCAACGGAAGCCTCCCGAAGCACCAGTGCGTACTGGAATTATAAGGCATATTGAAAACACAAGGAGAGGCAGAGAGGTCAGCCACGACTGACATGGGATGAAGCAGTAAAAATGGACTTGAAGGAGTGGAATATATCCAAGGAGTTGGCTTCGGACAGGAGCGTGTGAAAGTTACCGATCCACGTACCAGAACTATGACCTAGAAAATATTGGTTACGGATTGTTTTAGGGGTAGTATTATAGGCCTTAGGTCATAGGACTAGTAATTTAGGGTCAAGGACGTAAGCTTAACACTTTGACCCCTATGATCTATAGTTTAGGCAGAATATAGTTAATATTAGTATATTACTATTATTATTGATGCCATTATTACTAATAGTACTACTACTATTGTTATTATTATTATTATTATTATTATTATTATTATGATTATGATTATTATTATTATTATTATTATTATTATTATTATTATTATTATATTACTACTTATCTTGACTTTATGATTGTGATTGGGTTTCATTTCTAGTCTACCCCAACCTGTTCGGGACTAAAGGCTTGGTTGTTGTTGTTTTTTTTATTATTATAATGATCTAGCATGATGTATTACTGTGGTTTCATGTTTTCCACTGAATTTTGTTTGTTAAGACTATATTGCAAACTTTTTTTGTTTCTTACTGTCTTCAAAATAATGCATAAATAATAAAGCATTTTGACTTTCCTATTTGACATTACATTATGTAAACATATATATATTCTTTCACTCGCACAAGTCATGCATTTTCTTTTTAGCATTTTCTTAGAGTTTGAAATTTATACCTTTCACATAAAAATTATTACTTGAAGACAAAGTAATTGGCGTAATTATCTAAATTATAGAAATTGATAACACATTTTGACATCCATCTTTTCATTTTGATCTTTAATCTTCAAATAAGTTAATGGCTTATACAAATTAAGATCTGCTCTGCCGATACAACTATGTTGGTTTATATTTACAAGAACTTAAATTTTATCAGCGAAGTATATCTACCTCTTGACATCTCGAAAAGACAAGACTTCACTTTAAAAATAGTCATAACTCAATAAGCACTTGAGAGTAGGTCCGATGGGCATCGGACTTACTCTGGTTCGATGGGTTTAAGCACCCTCGATTTGCTTTAAGATTCGTGCAGAATGCTTTAAAACTCGTGCATTTTTGTTTCAATTTTTTCGTGCGCACAAATTTAAATTAGATCGGACGGTCATCATGCTCGTTGAACCTAAAAGTAGGTCCGATGAGCATCGGACCTACTCCGTTCTCCTCAATAAGGCGTGGATTGTAAGTGGGTGCCTACCTTGCGGGTGAGGATCTACTGAATTGTGTATTAAATACACACAACTTGGCAGCCACTGTTAAGCCTTTTAAAAAAAAAAAAAAAAACTCAATAAGACATGGAAAAAGGACATATCATGCTTGATATTTTTCTCACAGCATTTGTGGGACCTGGACGTTAAAAAGTCAATAAGTCAATGGTTCAAAGATAACTTATGAAGTAGCTTATTCTAAAGAAGAGGAAGATTATTCCCATTCCAACAACTATGTTAGTTAATCATTTTCTGTTGTTGTTTAGCACAAATTATGAGCTGGGTACAGATAGGCGATCTGAAGTTCTTAACTCGATTATATCAACCGACTTACACAAATGAAGTTGACCTCGAGATCTGTAATTCAGTTTTGACTAATAAAGAAATTAGATACAATGTTCAGTTGGCCTGGCTGTTCTGTGCAACACTACATGTTTTGATACTCTGGCAGAACTTGATACCAGTGTGTACCGGAACGAACTTGAGACCTTATCTGGCAAAAAATTTGTATTCAAAATTTTAAATAAATGACGTGCTACCTTATCTGCGTCATGTAGGTATACATTTCTAGAGCTACCAAGGTTTTCTGCGTACTTTGTGTATTTTATATTTTAAATTATACTTGAGAATTGTATCCCTATATCCCACCCGAAACCTTTCAACAACTTGCTAAAATATGAAGAATATTTTATTTCGACAATTATCAAATAGGTTGTCATCATTGTCAAAACAATTTTGTTATCTGTAGAACTTTTTTTTTGTAATTTATCTTATATATATTTTTTTTTAATATTTAATCTGCACAAATAATAGTTAAGGGCACATGAAGGGACTAACCTCTTCTGTTATCAGTATACCTTTTGAACATTTGTAGTTCTCCAAGAAAATTGAAGGGTAAGGGCACATGATCCGCACTGTGTGCTCTCTCTAACCCGGAACTTTTTTTATAACTACATAGTATTCTTCCAGTTTTTCTATTCAGAACTTGAGGAAATAACATATAATAATTTCCTATTCTCAACTACTTTTTAAGATGGGCATCTTTCATTGAAATTGAAATGAGTATTAAATATTCTGAGTTCAAGGTGTACATGCATGACCTGACAAAGTAACATGGGGCTGTGCCACTTCTCTCGAAATTTAATGATAAATATATATATATATTTTTAAGAACTTGGCAGTGATTACCAAGATTGTATCTAATGATAAACTTCAATGTTAAATCTAATTTAACATGAATAATGAGTTCTGATAGGATTACATTTTACAAATTTAATACAGAGAATGGCTTCCCAAATCTCCTACAATATACTGTATTCATTTCTAATTTGTTATTCATAACACTTTCTGAAAATTCTCTTAATTTTACCTTCACATTTCGTTCTTCGATCTCCTAATCGACCAAACAAAAACAAAATAATAGAAAAGGAAAAAGTTTAAATTTTAATTGACCATGATTAGTAGGTAGCAATAAACTTTTATAGAAGACAAAAAGATTAAATTTCAACTAGGACGAAATAGATCTTTATTTTAATTCAAGTCTGCTAAGTTTAGACTTTAAAAATATCATTTGATTGTTTTCTATTTTGAATCCAGTCTGATTTCTCAATGAAATAAGATTATCTGTAAATCCAACATTTATTTTTTGAATCTTTTCTGAAACTTGTTCAAATGTACAGGGGATGATCCAAGATTTTCGTCAGGGGGGAGGGGGGGCGGGGCAAAAAAACAGCGAATCAGGTTCAACCCCATTAGCTAATCAGGTACTAGATAAAAAAAAATTCTCTAACTTATAATTTCCAATGCTCCAAATTCTAATTTCCGATATTATGACGTATAATTCTAATTACCAATCCAATTCAAGGAATTTATTCTAATTATAACCTAAAATTTAATCCAAATTACAAACCATAATCAAGGGAAGGGCAAAGTTGGTCCGGGCCTATAGATCTACATAAAGTTTAAAAATTAGTATCAAAATAATTAGTCTCTTGATGGATAATCAATGGTTTTAAAATTAATTAATTGCACAACCTAACTAAAACTTTTTCTTTTAGTGTAAGGTGGCAACTTGCCATCTCATAACCTAAATAAATCATGGAGCATTTTGTTTTAACAATCATTTAATTGGTTGTCAATGGTTATCAACACAGTTTCATTCTTTTTAATTATTGTTACATTTTGTTGAATATTTAGAGTCTACAACCTACAAAATTAGAGTTTAAATTTAATCGCATATGGTATAAACCGATAACGTATGTAATGGTGTTATTTAAATCTTGATATTTTGTAAATTATAGTTTAAATTACTAGTGCATGGGTCAATCTATAAAAGATTCAATTGGTCCAAGTCAATGTTTTTAGCTGCCCTAACTATCTGCAGAAAAAATTCTTAACATGTATTAAGAAATTATTAGTCCGCATCAAGCCAAAATAATCTCCATCGATTGATAACAACCCTACATAATAAATTCTTTTAGAGAAAGGTGTTTCAGATTTTAATATTTTCATATGAATTTCTAATCTGCGACTTTCCCATATATATATATATATATATATATATATATATATATATATATATATATATATACTTTCTATATGAGAACATTACGTTTTCTTTTGTCTTATCTAACCTATTTTAATCTCATTACTAATCTTTTCTTATGAACATCCCACCTACTTAATAATAATTTAGGTTAAGTCTATGATAATAATTTAAAATTGAAAATAAATAATACAATGGAAATATTTATGTGAGATAAAAAGATAAGACCAAAATAAATGTATACTGTTTCCACTATAGACAATTTAGTACAAGTGAATGTATACTGTTGCTTGCTTTAATTAAAGATAACATGCTGCCACATGGTAGGGAACTAATTGGATGATATACAGAGATTACTTTGACTTTGACCATTACAAAATTGGAGACATTTGCAAATATATTTTAGTGTATCACTTTAATTTATTATTGATCAGCACGATATATGGATCAAATTGCAAAATAAATATATCACAGTTGTCTAGGGGGGGACAAACACATCTGTGGATGATTCGCTTGTCCACCTGAATCCATTTTACTTTACATACAGTATAAATTATTAAGTTGATGTCACCCCTAAATATAATAGTTAACATTCACTTAAAAATTTCTCTTATAAATATAATTTGTTTTGTATTAATTCACATTTATTAAACAATTGTTTTGTCAAACGAACAATTCTGAACCAACATTAGTGCCCTATATAATAACGCACTCGAGAAACCAAATTGATTAACTCAACCATTCTGAACCAACATTACTCACACCTCTACTCTCCCACCGTATCTTAAGTGAATAGCAGTATACCATTGCCCCCTTTATGTTGAAAATAACAACACCGAAGGCCCAAGCCCAATAATCTATTCTAGATTATTCAAGTGAGTCGGTCAAAGTTACTAGAAATTACTTGGTCAAATTACGCTAGAAATTTTCTAATATTAAATAAAGGGGGCTAAGTTGCATGGAGCATGAGAAACTTCGAAAGAGACCAAGTCCATTCAATAAAATTCAAGAAGTTTCTAACCGACTATAGTCGGTAATATGAAATGTCCTAGAAAATGCTTTTGTAATATTTTATATTTAAAAGCATCTAGACTTTTGAGTATCATGTATACTCCAGAATTGTGTTAACCGACATTATAGTATATATATAGGTGGTACAGGCTTATGTATGGGGTGTGAAAAATATATCAAGGCTTTGTACTCCAAACCTTGTATTCCTCTTTGGTAATAAAAGAAATTATATTACAAACTCCTCTTTCAATACCACAATCCGAGTTTCATTTCCAACACCTTACACGATGAGCTTCGACGACGACAAGCCGATTGTTCTTCCTCCAGGTTCTTTCCCAGTTGTCTAACCGTTCAATTGATTTTTTTTTTCAAATTCTTTATTTTAAGCACTATTCATCCCAATCAACCATCTTTTGTTCAATATTGGATAAAGTTATTACTCTATAACTTCAGTTCGTACTACATATTGAACGCATTGGAGTTAGTTTGCTAAAATTGAAATTACTGCAGGGCCAAGACCCACCGTGCCTGGAAGAGTACAGCTGGCAATCAGAAACAACGACAAGGCACCACTTGCAGAAAACATCAAAAAGGTGATGCTGGAACTCACCGGCGAAGAAAAAAGTCGATTGGGATTGGACCTTGTGGTGGTTTTAGAATCTGCTATTTCTGATGAAGAAATGTTACCTCAATTGAAAATGGCTCTGCTATTTCTGATGAAGAAACTCAGAGTGGTTGACCGTTTGTCAATTGTCACCTACTCCTCTAAAGCAGAGATACTTTGCCCATTGCGACAAATGGCTAAAAGTTCCCAAACGGAACATGAAGATCTAATCACCTCATGGGTGGAAAAAATTGAATCAGATGATGAAGAAGAGGTGAACATCGCCGACGGCCTTGAGACGGCGCTGACTATTCTCAAGAACCGTTCAGTTAGTAGTGGACGTGTTGGCGTCATCATGCTTATGTTAGGTAGTGGGGAGACTATAGGCAATGTTGCTGCTGTTCCGGTAGGAAATGTACCTGTGCACACATTTGGTTTTGGTGAATTTCATGATCCGAAGGTACAGTGGAAAATTGAATGTAAACCCTTATTTATTGACAATTTGAAGCAAAAATTTGCATGTGGTGCATTCTAATTAATTTGTTCATGTTCTTAATAGGTGCTCAAAGTTATTGCCAATAATAGTCAGCCGGGAGGAACCTACTCGGATGTTCGTGTGGGCAACTTGAGCTTAGCCTTTTCACAGTGCTTGGCCGGGCTTCTCAATGTGGTTGCTCAGGACTTGACAGTGACTGTGAGTCAAATCAAAGATGGTTCAACAATAAAGCAGGTATCTGCCGGAAGTTATCCGCAATCCAGGGACAATGTTGCTGGTTCTATAACTATAACATTCGGCGATATCTACATCCAAGAGATCCGCAAGGTGTTAGTCGACATTCTTCTCCCTGTTACTAAAAAGGAAGATGAAGCACACGTTCTCAAAGTCTCTTACACATACAGGTATATCAAATCACAGTAACAAGCAAACAAAATATGCAAACGCTAACCTATGAGCATTTTGATGACTATCATTAATCTAATTGTAAATCTTATGCGGATGCAGATTTGATGGAGAACTCTATGAGGCCAGTCCTCAGACTGTTACTGTACGCCGCAAGTCAGGGTTGAGAGCTGAAGAGCAGCAAGCGCTACCAGAGGTGAGAGAGGAAGAGGTTCGTCTGGTTATTGCCGAGGTGATCAAACAAGCAACCGCTGATGCTGATAAGAAGGATCTTAAAAGTGCTCAGGAAAAGCTTGCGAATGGTCTGCTTGAATTGGAGGATGCAGATATAGAGAAGTTGAAGGCCAAGCTAAGGCCCGAGCTAGAGGAGCTGCTTAAATTGATGCAAATGACACAAGAAATTTATGAAAGGAAAGGCCTTCCTTTTGCATGTTCCTTACTGAATTCCCTTGCCACACAGCGTCAAACGGCAAGAGGAAGTAATATCAGTAAGTTTCAGCTCTTTTCCACTCCCGCTATGCAAGAATTCCTTGAGGAAGCCAAGAAGTCGCATGATATGGAAGATAACCAGCAATATAACAATGATCTAGATTCATCAGGTTCGGTCCCAGTTGTCTCATCGTTCATACACTGATGTTTGTTTTACAAATCATTTATTTTATATTGATCCCAATTAGCCATCTTCTTTTGAAGATTATGTAGCGTAATTATCATGATTTGGAAAATCGGCCGATTTTTCCGGAGTTGACTCGGTTGTGCGAGTTATGTGCAGAAAAATGATAAAATCGATGATAAATTGAAACAATCAGCCTAATTTTCTCTAATTCTCTTCCTTTAGAGCCAAATTAAACTGTTTTGATAGTTAAATCGAACCAAATTGTATTTTTCCATGGATGTCAAAGACAATTGGGGAAAATAGATGCGACTCGGAGAAGAGAAGAAGCTTTAAAGGATTATAAAATGTTAGATAGACTGGGTGTACGTGAGGTGTGTACTATTATATATGACCATGTAATTGTTTCCCGGTAGACCATGTTCATACCAACTATTATATAGATAAGTGAAACTGAAACAGATTGTTTTAAATTTGTAATGTTTTACTGAATAGAGACAAGGGTGTATTGTGTACAGCTGTTGACACTCGACAGGTTTGTTTGTTTTTTTTATTTGACTAAAAAGTAAAGAATGGAAGTATGGGATTAAACTAAAATTTTGATTGTTACGAAAATATAAAAGTAGAAATTAAAAAAATAAGTATTCACTTGTAAATATTAGTTAGTTTATTATTATTATTTTATTTTTAAATTATATAAGTTTTATTTCTTTAAGTAATTTGAGCTCAAATTTGATTGTTATTATATTAATGTTTTTATTTTTTCAATTAGGACAAAAATATTCTCTTTTATATTTTAATACAGAGAATAATAAGATGATCCAGCTAGGTCGTCAGAGCCTTTGACAGTAAAAAAAAAATATGTTATGGTTATAATGCTTGTATTATGTTATATTAGTGCATTATTTGAGTGTAATATTTTATCTTAACATAATTTTTTTGACATTATTTTTTATCAATTTTTTCTATTTTTTTAGTACAAAATAAGATTCTGCTAAAAAAATCCGAGTTTCCGATCCGATTCGGCCGATTCCAGCTGATTTATCCGATTCCTATTCAACAGTCAAGTGACCGATTCGGATTACGATTCCGATTTTCAGAATTATACTATAACTGAAATTCATACCACATTGAATTAGTTTGTTTAATTTGCTTATGGCTATTACTGCAGCGCATGGAAATGTACAGCTGGATATCAGTGGCATTAATGAGGCGCCACTTGAAACAAACATCCAAAAGGTGTTGTTGGAGCTCTCCGGTGATGTTAGTCGGACTGGGTTGGACCTTGTGGCGGTCTTAGATGTTAGCAGCAGCATGGAAGGAAATAAGTTATCGAAAATGAAAATAGCTATGCTACTTTTAATTAATAATCTCAGCTTTAAGGACCGTTTGTCGGTTGTTGAGTATTCTAGTAAAGCAAAGAGGCTATGCCCATTGACCCAGATGACTAAAAGTTCTCGAACAAAACTCGAAAATCTGGTTGATGATTTGAAACCTCAGCCTGGAACGAACATCACTGATGGCCTTGAGACGGCGCTGAATGTTCTCAAGCATCGTTCATTTAGCAGTGGACGTGGCGGTGCTATCATTCTTATGTCGGATGGTGAGCAGAATCAAGGTGGTGATGCTGCTGATCTTCCAGTAGGCAACGTTCACGTGCTCACATTTGGTTTTGGTGAAGATCACAATCCGGAGGTACAGTTAAAATTTCAAAATAACCTCTTACTTTTGACCATTTCAAGAAAAAATTTACCTGTGCTGCGTTCTTATTAACTTTTCCAAGTACTTAATAGGTGCTCATCGCTATCGCCAATAATAGCTGGCAGGGAGGAACCTACGTGGAGGTTTGCATGGACGACTTGAACTTAACATTTGCCCATTTCTTAGATGAGCTTCAAAGGGTGTTGCTTGTTCGGGACCTGACAGTGACTGTCACTCAAATAGAAAATGAGTCAACAGTAAAACTGGCATCTGCCGGAAGATATCTCCACTCCGTAGACAATGCTGCTGGTTCTGTAACTATAACATTTGGCACTCTCTACAGGCAAGTTAGACAAAAGGTGTTAGTTGACATTCTTCTCCCTCTTACCGAAAAGGAAGGTGAAGTAGATGTTCTCAAAGTCTCTTGCACATACAGGTATATCAAATCACAGTATCTTCCAAAAAAGTTATGTATATGTGTAGTTATGTACTTGTGTACAACTTATCACTATTTTGATGACTCTGAGCAGAAACCGCTTTGATGGAGAACTGTTTGTGGCCAATACTGCCACTGTTACTGTACGCCGCACGTCAGAGTTCACCGATCTTCCACATTCTTTATTTGGTAAAGAATATTTTGGTGACACTTGTACTGCACGCTACTTTGTTACTGGAGAGGTCAAACTGCTTATTGCTAAGGTGATCAAACAAGCAACAGGTGTAGCTGATAAGGAGGATCTGAAAAGTGTTCGGGATGAGCTTGTCCATTGTCTGAATGCATTGGGGTGCCAGGAAAGGGTTATCTTAACGGAAAATCTGATGGAGCATCTGATGTATTTGAAAGCCGAGCTGGAGGAGCTGTGTGAATTGATGCAATCGCAAGAAGTACAAGAAAAGCAAGGCCGCTCTTTTGCATATTCCTTACTGATTTCCAATTTCACCCAGCGTGAATTGGAAAGTGATAAATTTGAGCTCTATGCCAGTCCTGCTATGCGAGAATTCATAGACGAAGCGAAGATGTATGATGAAATAGATTATTTACATGTCTATATGGACCGGTTCATTGGTGCTGTCGAATCCATTCAAATGATTGTTGAGGAGTGGTATGGCGATGATTAACGACTGAAGGAGCTACTGAAGCTTCCAGTTCTTTTTCTTTCATTGGCACAGTATTTAATTAAAATAAAATATTTCTTTTTGTACTTATAAGCGGTGGTCAAATGACTTTATATTAGAGTATCATATATCGTACTTGCCAGGTAATTACTAGTAATTAATTATTTCTTTATCATTTTAAATTTCTATTTTATTGCTTTTCTTGATTAAAGGCATGATGCTCCCAGTTTATGGCATACAACCTCTTTTAGTCTTGTATATTTCTATTTAAAATGATTTAAAATTGTATGATTTAAAATTTAAAATGAACAAGACTGAACAAATTGTATCATATAGTCTTGTATATTTCTATTTTATTGCTTTTCTATTTTATTTCTTTTATTGCTTTAAATTTCAAATCATACAACCTCTTTTCTTGATAATAGAGGTTGTATGATTTGAAATATACAAGACTGAACAAATTGTGAATACTTTTTCCATAAACTGTGAACGATTGTCCTGCTAACCAATAATTCACGTCTTTAATTTCACAGGTACAAAATTATTTTTTGTTTATATTCAATATATATTTGCTCTCCTAGATTTGTCGCATGGCCGAAATTATACAATTTTGAGAAACACAATATTTTTAAAGTTGCATATATTAACAATAAAGATTTTTCCACGCTGTAACCATATTGAACATGAAATTTAAAGTTGGTCTGATTCCATTGGAAATTATGTAAAAAGGCCATAATACAATTAACTATATATGATAACCTAACACCATGACAGAAAAAAGGGATGGTTGCAAAATTCTAGCCTTTCTGTATAGTATTATTAATTTATTATTTTAAGGAATCCAAATTCTTTTTACGCAGAAAAATGTTCCGATCAATTTAATTGTTACAACATTCATAAAATGGAGAGATTAAAGGGATGTGAACCGTCCTATAAATTGTACAACAAAAGTAAAAGAAAAGATTACTGCAGAAGCTCCATTAAAATAATAAAATTAATATATTGGAAGCTGATTGGTATATATCACTACGAACGCATCGAACTATGTACGAATTAATGAATCCAATTAGTTAATTCTCCTTTTTAATTGATTAGTATATTATTTGTACATCACATGTACACAAATAATTATGCCAATTAATTATTTCCGCATATGTCATATAATATATGTCATATTTCTTTGGAGTTATATAATATCATCTCTACAATTAATTTGGTACGACCCTTCGGGATCCGTATTTTGTTGGCAACATAATTAAAACTCATTTTAATTCGATAAGTCACAAGAGACATCTAACATAACGCATCATAATTACCAAAATAATCCAAACAATACATATGATACGTGATGTAGAATATCTCGATCCTTGTAAAAAATATACAATTGTTCGTGTTACTTTTTGGAAGCAACTAATTGTACCCAGCGACTTGTACCCGGTTTTTACTCAAAACCAACTGTCATTTGACTAGCGCAAATACTGTAAAACTCAATATTTGATACTGTATACCTCAATAGCAAATTATATATAATAAGTAATTCAAATTTCTAACAACCAGCGACTCTTGAAAGTTGTCCACAGTTAGTTGCTAACCGTTTGCAACTTACTTAACTTGCCAAACTGCATGTACTTTCACCGGGACCACTTCTACAACTTGTAGTACTTTGCAACAAACACTAGGAATACTGTAAAAATTTAATTTTTTTCAAAATTTAAATTATTTTTGAAATTTAATTTTTTTTTTGAAATTTAAATTTTAAAAATATTAATTTTTGTGAACGTTACTATGAATACTGCAAAATAACATTATGAATACTATAATAGACATGATGAATATTTTAAAACCACAATATAAATACTATAAATTAAAATTTTTTTTTTAATTTTTTTCCTTTTCAAATTTTCATATTTTATATTTGCATCTAGATCATGTAAAATAAGTATGATTAGTTGAGTGGTTTACGTGATTTATTGAGAATAAATGAGTTCAGATCCAGGAAGGATGGTCATTTAACCTGTTGTAAATCCATTTTATATCAATGAAATTGTTAGTGTGCATTTAAAGTCACTAAGCTTCAAAAAAAGAAAATCAATTCTATGAACGGTTAGACAACTGGGAAAAAACCTAGAGGAAGAACAATCGGCTCGTCGTCGTTGAAGTGGTCGTTGTGGTAGAAGGGCATCATGAAGAGATGCATGGTATATTGCTATGCTTATTAACAGAATCTGCAAATATCCTTATAATGGCTAATTAGGATCCCAGTGCTTCCAGGTATTCGATTAAGTTATGGTGGAAGAGGATCATTATATATCGAGTTAATCAATATGGGTTCTCCAGTGCGTTATTATATTGGGCCTTTTCGGCCCAATCTAGCACTAATATTGGTTCAGAATTGTTTGTTCGTCAGGTTCGTTTTGACAAAACAATTGTTTAATGAATGTGAATTAATACAAAACAAAATAAATATATAAGAGAAATTTTAAAGTGAATGTAAACTATTATATTTAGTGGTGACATCAACTTAATAATTTATACTATATGTAAAATACATTGTAACGATTTGAATAGACAGTACAACTTCCAAAATGGAAAAATGGAGTATAGAGTTTTATTGTACAAATTAGAGAAATATAATCACAGTACCAAATTAAATTAAAGATGTAAAATAAAGATGAGTAATTATTGCTTTCCCCCCATCTCCCATTGAATTCAGATTCTCTCCGGTACCGTAATAGAGAATCTTTTACAATTACTGGATCTGAACCGTTCTTTGGACAGGACAATTTATCTTACTTTTGTTTAATTGGATACTTATAAGTGAAGAAAATAAGAAACATTGTTTGGTGGAGCCATCGCACAATGTTCGGGAACTTGCACAAATATTGATGCGAAATATAAAATTGCCCACACGTTTTGATGTGTTTGAAAAGAAAATTTATATACAAAATTTAAACAGTGTTATAGAATAATGGTATGCCAGAATAATTGAGAATAATCGACTGAGTAGTTGAGAAGTCCGTAACAGTTTGATTACTGCCAACGACTAATCGACCGATTAATCGACCTAAATGGCCGTTTTTTACAACACTGATTACACATAAGTCATTCTTTCTAACACAATAAAATTTTAAATTAAAGTTCGTACTTATCTTAATAAAAAACATTGTCATTGTAATTTTCTTTTATGCATACGAATTTTGATGTACCGAAAATAATTTTGTATAGTAAATATTGGAAATCAAATAAAAAATCAATGTTTTTCAGAAATTTTTGACCATCCAAAAAAAATAATTTTGTACCTATTTAAAAATATAAAATTTGGTCTTCAAACACATTTTAATATGAAGATTATGTTGAGCAGTTCAAAATGGCTGTTTGAATTTTAAAAATAAAGATGAAACTATTTTCTTTTCCTATTTTCTTTTTCAGGTCTGGACAGTAAAATTCTACACTATATTTAGTTGAAACATAAATGTTTTATAAACATGCCTATATGAAGGTTATTTTTTGACATCATTTGAGATAAAACGAATGGCCAAATGATAAATCTGCTATTATTCATAATGAACATGAAAGTTTAAATTAATAAGTATGCATTATGCAATAACAGTTGCAAGCGTTAAATGTGCATTTTCGAGAGTTCCAGCAAAAAATAAGTCTGAAGGTCCAAAATAGTTGTCTAATATACTTTTTGATAACTCATAAAATGACCTAAGATCTAGATGAGTTAAGTTTCTCTAAAAATGAAGACAAAAAACAGCAAAAAAAAAAAAAAATGTCAGAATTGGGATTTGAACACACGCTCTCTCATGAAAACAAGAACTTGAGTCTGGCGCCTTAGACCTCTCGGCGATCATGACTTTTATGTTATTTTGTTATTCCTTTTTTTATATATTTAAAACATGCGAAGTGAAGCATTTCTTTTCTATAAATTGGATGGTCGAGAAAATATAATAAAATTATCCATTTTAAGTTATTGAAACTTTGACAGAAAAGCAAAATTGACATTTAAGATTCTAAAATTAACAAAACTGACATATAATCTCTAACGTGTGTCCTTACATATTCAAAATTTACATATAGGTAGGACGGGACAATTTATCCCGTCCCACAAATAACAAGGATTTTGGACTTTTAATTGTGCACTCAAAGTCAGATTGTTATTTCAGTGTCGTAATATATGAGTTTGTGGGACGGGATAAACTGTCCTGTCCTACCTATTTATCAAATTTCTGCCAAACTGTTCCTCATCTGCGATATTTTATTTTTTTATTTTCGATTAATAAAAAAATCGTGATTTTCTTGCTTGTAAACTGAATTGATTGATGCCTACGGGCTTGTATTAACAAAAACAAATGAATTGATTGAAACTTTGAATCAGTACTATGTATACATAGGCATTATTCATTTATTTTTATATTAAAAATAGATTAATTAATATGTATATTTTAGAAATACATATGACTCAATCATCCGACAATTATTCGTTTCGTATATGTATTCGAATCCGTGTTAGGTAGAAATATCCAGTGTCATTGGAAATAAAAATAAAAATTTGATATAATATATTAGGTGCAAATAATTGACGTATGAACTATTCACACATACATGAGAAAAAAAAATGATAGAATCTGCTAGATACAAACACCTTATAGATGAACTATTCACACTTGTATGACGATATATGAATACTTGATATTATTACTTATAAACGTCATCCAATGTTATATGGAAAAAAAAATTGATAGAATTTGTTAGATTCAAACGCATGATACATGAACTATGCACACTTGCATTATGATGTATCACTACTTACAATACTTGATATTAATACATTCAGACATCATCCAATGTCATATGAAAAAAAAATTAAAATTTCATAGAATTTGTGAGATATAAACACTTGACATATAAACTATTTACACTTGCATGACGGGTATAAATACTTGCAATACTTGATATTAACACTTTCAAACGTCATCCATTGTCATATGGAAAAAAAAATTACACTTTTATTAAATCTATTAGGTACAAACATTTGACACATGAACTATATAGACTAGCATTGCGAGGTATATATACTTGCTCGATGAAGTATGAATACTTGTGCAATGAAGAACCCGAAAGTACTTTATCATGTATCTCATTTGAACGAGAAAATTACGTAGAATACGTTCGTGATTTTTGATTCGCAAAATTCCTCACAATGATATAATTATAAACACCTTATCGTGGTTTTTCATTCGCAAAATTCGATACTGTATACCTGAATAGAAAATTATGTAGAATACATTCGTGGTTTCTGAGAATCTAATTTTTGTTGAAAAGAATCTAATTTTAAACACTTACCAATGATATAATTATATTTTTCATAAAAACGATTAGTAAATATAATTGCCTTATTTCAAAGTAATGATTATGTTTCGGTATATTACGAATGATTTTCATATCTTAAACTTAATAAATATTGTCACACCCCAAACTAGGATTTCCAGATTAGGGCGTGATCAGTCCCCGCCTCGTGTCAATTAATCGAGATGACACGCAAGGCTAAACAGAAATAATAATCACACAGCAGAAGCAATAATAAAATGATCAAGCAAAAGTCATAAATATCAAATAAACATACATACATACATAATATCCATACAATCCACCTCGAGATAAAATAAACATAACTAGTCAAAGGGATACATAATCTATCGAGTCCAATGTGTATAACAATGACATCGGACTCGCAAAACCCTAAACAAAAGTCCCTAATCTATGTCAGGCGATGTGGCCGTCGGGGACAGCTCCTGATGCCTCCTGCTGCGGACCGTCAGACGCTGTACCTGCCCACATCAAAAAGAGAGGTGGGTGAGCGAATGATCGCCCAGTATGTGACCCAGTATTATCGCTTTAGAGATCCTCTCAAGTCAAAGCACATTTTTAATTTGAAATCTACGTAAAGTCGGTAACTCACTTTTAATGCATATGCTGCGGGAATTAAAACCTATCATAGTACTACAAAAGAAAAATATACATATAATAGATGACATGATGTGATTTTCCGATTATGCCAAAATGATGAAATTTCCCAAAATAAAATAAGAGGACGAATATTATACTCAATCGGAGTCCAGTACAATAGGTACTGTGTGTACAAGTTAATATAGTAATAATGATACAGATAATTTTATCACCCCGTGCCGTGCCAATTTAATCAAATGCGATATAATCAAAACTGATATAACACAAGGACTGCGATCAGGGGAGCAAAGATACCCGATGCCTAACAGCATCGAGCTTTGCCCCAAGGACTTCAACCCGTAGGCTGGTGCACGCTAGCCGATGGTTATACCTAAATTCGTGTATTTTCCTTACTCTAGACGATTCTTCATCCAAACATATAAAATAGGAGAAAACTACAAGCAAGGCGTAAGAATAAGTCAATCCGTCTCCTCATGAGCAGACGACGGAACTCCACCATCCGGCCGGATCAATGGGACAAGGGCTCGTGAGCGGCCCGGGCTCGTGATCGGCCCATAACAACAAAAATAAAATCTACCACCGCAACCTCGGCAGCCGTACTAGGCAAGTAGCTCCTAATGTAGGGGGGATAGCTCCCGAATCTTCTCCGGACTCGAGATCAGTCCGCACAAAATGTAAAATGATCAAAAATGATATAATACCAATTCCATGCATATAATAATAATAATCCTAATAAGACCTCTAAAGGATCAAGTGATCCCTCAGCCCAATGACCCACGAGCCGCCTCGCATCCCATACTACGAGAACGGAAAGCAGTCATTCGGTCTTCTATCTCATACTCACCAATGCACATGCTTAACTACGATAATATGTTGTCCTCTACAAGAAGAGGACAACTAATATCCTAATATATTATTAATTAAGTTACGCTACTCCTAAGAAAGCATTAACTTTTTCAATTTAGAAGGGGTTATGCAAATCCTAAATTACAGTTCAAAAAGGATTAAACATGCTCTAATGTAACTACAAAATTTAAGGTACGAATGACAGGTCAAGTAATCGACTGGTAAGAGTACGCCACGAAAAGATAATTCAGATATCCCACACCTGATAGCTGTAGGGGTAGAACGTGCTAATAGTCTCCGGAATCCACGTAATCCTCGCCTGCTCCTGTACAAGCGTCAGCGAAATCGGTCCACGGATCGAAATCTACGTAGGTCGGCTGACCTGTAATTTAGACGTAACTTAATTAGAGTCTAAACTAAGTACTCGTAACCCTTATTACCCCGTTTAATTACTTTCACTAAGTGTTCGTATTTAATTAGTTAATTAACTCGAGTTCAAATCTAATTATTAATTTAATTTAATTTACTTAAATCATTTGTTATATTTTAATTTGAAGATAAACTGCTTATCTACTTGTAATCCACGCAACTTAAATTTTTATTATTTAATCCCTAACTATTTGCATGTAATATAAAGGTGTTTCCTAATTAATTTAGCTACACGTAATTTAAATCCTAAGTACTTACTTAATTTAAACACTTAACTAATATTTTAAAAATCCTAACTACTTAATTTAAAATTCTAACTACTTAATTTATTAATTAATTAAAATCCTAATTAATCTAAAATGTGTTGTATCTAAATTATTTTAATTGGGTGTGTTTCGAGATCATACAGGTGTCCAATCGGGTTGTATAATATCTGTTCAAATTATGTTATGAACTCTCACTGAGGCATCAAGACCCTGGACGGTATAATCATTTCCCGAATTAAATTCAAGTTTACATAAGCATCCGGTTTTATTCGGTTACATTATTAAAACCTAAATTTATAAAAGCCGTCATTTTATTCCGTCAATCCGAGGCAACCTTTATTCCTTTTTATTTTTAAAAATCTGCCAAGCCCAATAGATAAAGGCCCAAGCCTCCTTGAATTTATTAATAAATTCATATTAAGGCCCAACAGAAATTTAAAAGCCCAAGTCCATTTTCCATTTATTATTTTAAAAAGGGCCTAAGCCCATCTAGATTTCAGCCGAAACCCAACAAGGAAAGGGGCCAAGCCCATTTCTTACCATATTTTCATTTAAGTCCCCCCTAATTTATTTATTTACACAAGGATCTATATTTTACAATTCAATCCAAATATTTTCCAAATTTCCAAATGGGGTCCCTGTCAGTTCAAATTTTCGGTACTAAAGTCTACACTGGGCTGGTAAGACAGGTACCAGAAATTCCCAACATCGCAACAAACATCAACAACAGGGGCAAGGGAAAGAACTCAAACCCGTGTACAGCAATCGTCACTGTACCGGTACTGGTGCGGTACCAGTGAAGCCAACAAGGCTGGAAAAAGAACAAGGCTCACACAGCCAGCAAGAGCAAAAGAAAACTCGAAGGCCACAGGTCAAGCACAATCACAGAACGACAACATCTCACAAGGCACGAAGGCCGCCATAACAATAAAGAGGCTCAAAGGCCGCAGGTCAAGCAAAATGGCACGAAGGCCACAGATCAAGGCAACAGCCGCAAGCCACAAGGCAAAACCAAAATAAGGAGTCAAGGGTTACCCGGTAGAGCAAATCGCATGAACCGTGTAGATTGGCCGGTTCCGAGACTCGTCTTGCCTCACGGCCGTCTAAGTCAAATCAACAAGCAACCACAGAGAAGGCTCCACTAAGCACCCGAAAGCATCAAGCAAGCACCGAAGGCAACAGAATCACAACCAAGAAGCACCGGCGGGGAGAGCGCCAAACCCCAATTTGTAGGGTTTTGCAAAAATCACAAATCACACAGGAAAACAGAAATGGGAGAGGGAGAGAGATCCCGTTCTCAGCACCTGAGCAGAGCAAAGAGGGGCAGAGAGGATCGGGCAGAGAAAAAGGAAGGGTGCACGGAGAGAAGAGAGACAGAGAGAAAGATAGCGGAGAGAAAAAGAGAAATGGGGAGCGGAGAGAAAAAGAGGCAGAGAGAAAGGGGGTGTATACGGCCCAGACCCGAATTCATATCTCAAAATTTTAGTTTACAAAATTTCAATTCCGATCTGAGTGACCAATCGTGTAACGAGTCACTCATTCAACATATTTCAACTTAAATTTCTAATTTCATTCAACAAACATTTACAAATAATTATTATTTTACACAATCAATTAATATCGAAACTCGTTCAATCCGTCAAATCTAATATTTTATTCATATCCTTAATTTATTTTGGTTAATCAATTTTGCAAATATTTTATATTTGAAATCTATCTATTTTTAATAAATTTGGTTTGTACTATTTAATTAATTAAATAAGCATTATCAATCTACTTAGCTAATTATTTATTTATCCTTTATTTGACTAGTTAAATTATCAAAAAAAAAAAAAAATTAATTAGGTCAAAATCCTATTAATTAGACTAATTAATTACACTTAATTTTACGGGTTATAACAAATATTGTTTCACCAACTAACCTATTTAATTATAAACATGCATAAATATTAATTTAGAAACCATATTTCGTGGTTTAGGTTCGAGTGTTGAAGTAAAGGGAAACGCAGAGACACCATGCCCCACAACAATAGGTACAGGTTTTATGGACATTGTCAAATTGTTACTTACCATTTTGTGTGCATTTTATTTATTTATTTTTGGAATTGTGCATGTCGAATCGAACGATCCTTTTGGCTTGTTTAGAAATACAATAAGGATTATTCATATCGATTATGAAACTTGTAAGTAGGATGTGTTGAACATGACTGATCACTCAAAAGAGAGCAATGTTTCTTTTAATATTTATAAACTCGTAAATGCTATCGGTTCGGACTGCAAGCGCACAATCCTATCGAGCAGTATATTCGAGGTCGATCCACAGGGAATATTGGTTCGATGCTTTGAGCGATCGAATCACAATCTTTCGAAAGGCTAGATAAAATCTGTAAATTGAGGAATGTTGTTGTGATCAATGTAAATTAGGAAGCAGTTAAAAGTAATTAAAATAAAGATAGAGAAGAGAATTCCTAGGGTTTCGGCACACCATTGCCACTCAATTCGCCTTGACAATATATTCCTGTTGCGTCTGATTTCCTGTTGTTGTTTAATGAAGACACCACATAGGTCATTGCGATTTATGTTACGCAAGAATGACAGATCTTTCACCGAGATTCTACATAGGACACTGCGATTTACCTTACGCAAATGTCTGATCTCTCAAATACCCCAAATTACTACACAGATCACTGCGATTTACTTTACGCAAGTGATAGAATTTGGTACGCGTTTTGTTGGTCTGGTTTATGGTTTCCCCGCTAAGGTTTTCTTCACATAAACCTAATAGATCTCAACGAGGCTAATTCATACAAATAGTTTCTCTTGCCATTAAAGCACTGTCACTACCCTAACGGTCTCAAACTAGATCATTGAAATTAGATGAAGAGATAGTAAATCACAAAAGTATTTTGTTTCAACAACAAGAAATCATAATCAACAGAAATATATATATCAAAACATCAAGAGTAACAAGGTTTACTGCCTAGCCCTAAGAAAAGGAACTTAGCCGCGGAATGGCATTGTTACAAGCACTCCTCTCTTCTCACTTTAATCAAATCTAACCCTAATTACAAAGATGAGTTATTCTTCTGCCCAGGGGCCTTATATAGGAGTGTAGGGACGTGTAGAGGTTGAGTAGGGGCTAAGAAACCGATCTGGAAACAGCTGTCGGCAGTTATTCTCCAAAAGGCGCCTTCGGATACGGACCGTATGAGGCAATACGGTCCGTATTAAGACCTTGACAGTTAGAGTTTAATGCTTCCAGCGCCATCTTCTGGTCTGTGCTAGGCATGGTCCGTATTAGCCAATACGAACCGTAACAGAGACTTAGTCGATGAGCGTCGCTGATCAGATTGATCTGATTCTAGCTCCATTTGATGTAAAATAGTCCCAAAACTTGTATTCTGCAATAAAATATAAAGAAGGGTGACAGTAGCCTTTTTCTCTAATAAAGTAAACATAAGTATGAGAAAATATGTAAAACTTAAGCCAAAACCCTACGTTAATCATCATTATTTTGACTCTGATCACGCCTCCCAACTTGAATTGTTGCTTGTCCTCAAGCAACGACATCCCAGCTGGTCAAAGATCCGGTCTAGGTTAAACCATACAATCTCAAGGACTTATTATTGGGGCTTAGGTTTGGTACAATTTGTATGACAATAAAAATTTAGAACTCTAAAATATTCATGATCTCTCCCTTGAACAATTTATTCACCCCATGATTGACCTCATTATGCTTACCCTAGAAAAATTATTATCGAGCAATCTAATTCACAAATATCCTTAAAGTTGAGAGTATTAATTTCCCCTTCGATTATACATGGATCCCTTCCAATCAATAGGAATTCTAATGATATAAATTTTGATTTTCCTTCCTATTTGATTGGAGCAAAGTATGACAACTAAGTGTGTTGGTACTTGTGACTATTTTTGAAAAATTAAATATGTACAAAATTTAAATTTTGGGAGGTTTTCTCGAGCCTATTGGTAACCAGTCTTGCGTAGGCACCCGTACTCTTTTTATCCTCCATCTTTTATTCTATATTTTTTTCTCTTTTTCTGAATTTTTCTATTTTTTGGATTTTTCTCATTTCTGATTTTTTTGTATTTATCTATTTTTCTGAAAAATTAAAATATTTTTGTGTCACAAGCACTATGATTACACACAATTTCAAGTATTCATTCATACAAGAAATTATTGCATAGTTTCGCTAGGGGTCTATCTATAATAAATGGGTACTCTAAAAAACACTATCAAATTTAAAAGACTTTGCAAAAATAAATTACTTAATAAATAATTATTCTAGGATTTGTAATTTTTGATCAACTCTCATGGTTAGCAATTCATTGTTCACTTTGAAATCACTAATTATCTTAAAAATTCCGAATTTTTGTTATCATGGCTCAGTTGTCTAAACCTTACCCTAATTCAATTTAAAACAATTCCTATTTGATTATCCTACATGCAAATTACCCCTAAATTATATGATCCTATTAATGCAAATGCCTATATGCACGCTAGATAAAAACCTCAATCGTTCCTCCCAACTTATCTTGGTTAAGCCTTGAGAAGTGGTCCCGATTGAGTAAAACTGCTAGCGAAAAATGAAAAATAAGGGTCCTACATGCCATGATCCTAGATACAATGCAATTCCTAAACTAATTTCTTACCCCTACCCCCATGCTTAAATTTTGTATTGTCCTCAATGCAAGAAAATAAACAATTAAGAGAGGGATAAGAAAGATCTCACAGATTACTCGTTGCGAAGGGGTGGTGGTGGGGTGAATGGAATCGGTGGTGTGAATGGTATTCCCTTGGAAAGGCAATATTCGTAGAAATTTTCGTGGGCTTTGTTTACCTTGTCCAAGTATTCCTCCAAATAGCGGGTGCGTTTCTTCAAGTTCTCGAGGGTGTTGTTGGCGTAACGCGCGGTTGGACCGGGCTCACGAGCTTGAGATATGGTTGTCTCTTGTTCCCATCCGGTTGGTGCGGGCACGGAGTTTGCTTCGTTGGTGTTATCGCGCGGCGGAATGAGGTGGCGTACGAAAGCCATGTCATGATGGTGGATGGATGATTGGTGGGATGCGCTATGTGTTTCCTCCATGGGCTCTTCGGTTGGTTCCTCCTCGGTTGGTTCTTTCTCGATTGGTTCCTCCTCTATTGGTTCTTCCTCGTCGCTTTGTGCATCATGTTCAGATTCGTATCCAAACTGGAATGACCCCTTATCCGTTCCGATATGGAGGGTCATTCCCTCGCCTATTTTCAATGTGTACCTTATGTCACCTGTGTATGCATTAAATACCGATTGCACGTGATTGTTGTTCACCAGGTAGTTCATGTTGAGGCTTTTGCCGAATACTTCGATATAGCCGTCGAGTTTTATGTTGTGGTGGTGTGCAAGGAGGGTTGCATAACAACCCACGGAAACCACGTGATTATTCTTTGTATCGGCGGCCACCGATGTGAGGTGATGCAAGATGTGTTGTCCCATGTGCGGTTGGTGCTTATGGCTCTTCATGCAACGCATGATATAGATATCTCTTTCTCGCACTTCCGTTGTGTCTTCTCCTGTTGGGAATATAGAATTAGTCAAAATAATGTGAATGTACCTTAATTCTATCGAAGAGATGAGGCGTGAGTCTTTGCGGTATATTTTACGCTCATCAATTGCGATCATTTCCCAGTACTTCATGCATTTCTCCCTTGCGCATAATTCGGTTTCGCCATTTGTGGGGATGGACAGCGCCTTGCAAAATTCCTCCATTGTTATGACAAATGGACGGTTGAGTAATCGGTATTTGATCATGTCGCCATCCCATTGTAGTGTTGATAAAAACTCGATGGAGGGTCTCAAATAGACTCTTGTGGTACGTAGGCGGTCCGCCAAATCCCATAAATTGATATTATTAAGGGATACTCGCACATAATCATAGCATCCGAGGACTTTCATGGTGTTAATGCACATCGCCTTGTTGTTCGCGACGGTGCGGTCGAGCAATGTTTGAGCACGGTCGAATTCTTGTTTGTCGCGGAATTCAATTCTCATGGTTGTTGCATAGGTATTTCTATTGTCGGATTGAGGGTCGGAGGAACGAGGGCTGTTGTGCACCATTTTTCTCTGATTTCGGTCTCTGTTACGGGCCGTATTCACCTGATACGGGGTTGATACGGGCCTGACTTGGAGGATTTCTGTGGTCAGGATGCGAATTTTGATCTGAAAATTTTAAGAAATGGTGAAGGGAAAAAGGAAAGTGGATGAAAGGTTTATATGGTAGTGAAAAGGTGTGATGAATATGCAGGAAGTGCTAGTAGTGGGAGGTTAAAATTGGTTAAAATTCGAATTCTTTCTTGGAGCGCCAGAAATGGAAGGTTGGTTATTTCTGCTCATTGGATACGGTCCGTATCAGTTGATACGGTCCGTAACCATTGTGCGCTTTGTGTTGAACCCAATTTTTTTCTGCGCCAAGTCCGAGATAGGTCCGTATTGGATTATTACCCCGTATTGGACTGATACAGTCTGTAACAGAGAGCAAATCTTCGTGACGGGCTTCGAATTTTTCGACCAAATTCTTCCAGCACTTCCTCCTGTGGGTAAGATTAGTAACCTTGTGATCAGTATGATAGTTTAGGATCAAATGAATTTTTTTTTTTTGAATTTTTGTATGAGAAAGCAAGTAAAAATGGCCTTGAGTTGCCTCCCAAGAAGCGCTTGTTTAAAGTCATTAGCTCGACTTTTCGATCTCATCCATCGTTTGGCTGATTCCCGAAGGAATATGTCTCATTATGCTCATCATTTACTCCTGCGATGTAGTGCTTCAACCTCTGGCCATTCACCTTGAAATACTCGGTTTCTTGACTCCAGATTTGGACTGCTCCATAAGGATACACGTAAGTGACCTTGTATGGTCCCGTCCATCTGGATCTCAATTTTCCGGGGAAGAGTTTGAGTCGTGAATTGAAGAGAAGCACCATGTCACCTTCCTTGAACTCCCTTTTTCTTATCTTTTTGTCATGGTAGAATTTCGCCCGTTCTTTGTACATCTTTGCATTGTCGTATGCATGGAGTCTCAGTTCATCTAATGCATTCAGATCTAGTAGCCTCTTTTTGCCTGCGTCCCGAAGGTCATAATTGAACGCTTTGATTGCCCAATTTGCCTTGTGTTCTAATTCCACCGGCAGATGACAAGCCTTTCCGTAGATCAGCTTGTAGGGTGTCATTCCGATTGGAGTTTTGAACGAGGTTCTGTAGGCCTAAAGTGCTTCGTCTAGTTTGAGTGCCCAATTTTTCCTTGACCAAGACACCGTCTTTTGCAAGATGTTCTTGATTTCTCTGTTTGAAATTTCTACTTGCCCACTGGTTTGTGGATGGTAAGGAGTTGCCACCTTGTGTGTGACGCCATATTTCTTCAGAAGATTGTTGAATTGATTGTTGATTAAATGTGATCCTCCATCACTTATCACTACTCGAGGGATGTCAAACCTGGGAAATATGATCTTCTGGAACAGTCGCTTGACTACATTTGCATCTGCTGAGGGCGTTGGAATTGCTTCCATCCATTTTGAGACATAATCGACTGCTACGAGGATATACTTGTTGTTACCTGAGCTTGAAAATGGTCCCATGAAATCAATTCTCCAAACATCAAATATCTCTACTTCTAGGATTGAATTTTGCGGCATCTCATCGCGTTTAGATATGTTTCCCGTCCGTTGACATGCATCACAGCGGGAGACATAATCCTTAACGTCTCTGAAGATGTCGAGCCAATAAAAACCTGCTTGAAGGATTTTCAATGCTGTCTTTTGGAATGATGCATGGCCACCATATGGCGAGGAGTGGCAGTCATGGATGATGCCTTTCGCTTCTTCTTGTGTAACACATCTTCTGTGTATTCCATCTACACAAAGGCGGAAGAGGTAAGGATCATCCCAGTAGAAATGTTTAGCATTTGCCAAAAATCTCTTCTTTTGCTGAAATGTCATGTCAGGAGGGATGGCTCCACATGCAATGTAGTTGGCCAGATCTGCATACCATGGCCGTTTGCTTATCTCTACAGAGTAGAGTTGTTCGTCAGCAAAAGAATCATCGATCGGTTGATCATTCTCGCTTGGTTGTCTCAGTCTTGACAGGTGGTCGGCTACCGAATTCTCCGTGCCCTTCTTGTCCCTAATTTCGATATCGAACTCTTGTAGGAGAAGTACCCATCGGATGAGTCTAGGTTTTGCGTCCTTCTTGTTGATGAGGTACTTGATTGCTGCATGATCTGTATAGATGATAACTTTTGAACCTACAAGGTAAGATCGAAATTTGTTAATTGCAAATATTACTGCGAGTAGTTCTTTCTCAGTTGTTGTGTAATTGCATTGGGCTTCATTTAGAACTTTGCTCGCGTAATAGATTGCATAGGGCTTCTTATCCTTCCGCTGTCCCAGGACTGCTCCTACTGCGTAATCACTTGCGTCGCACATGATTTCAAAAGGATGGTCCCAGTCGGGTGGTTGGAGAATTGGGGCTGAAATCAAAGCATTCCTGAGTGTGTTGAATGCTTTGATACATTTCTCATCGAAGATGAACTCGGCATCCTTCATGGTCAAGTTTGAGAGTGGCTTCGCGATTTTTGAGAAGTCCTTGATAAATCTTCGATAGAAACCTGCATGACCAAGAAAACTGCGAATGTCACGAACACATGTTGGTTGAGTTAGCTTTTCAATTACCTCAACTTTTGCTTTGTCAACCTCCAATCCCTTAGAGGAAATGGTGTGACCAAGCACAACTCCCTCCTGTACCATAAAATGACATTTTTCCCAATTTAATACGAGGTTTACTTCTTCACATCTTTTCAGAACTTTAGACAAGTTCTTCAAACACGAGTCGAAGGTATCCCCATAAACTGAAAAATTATTCATGAATACTTCCATTATTTCTTCAACAAAATCAGAAAAGATAGACACCATGGCCCTTTGGAAGGTCGCTGGGGCGTTGCATAACCCGAAGGGCATGCGTCGGTATGCGAAAGTTCCGTAGGGGCATGTGAATGTGGTCTTTTCTTGACCTTGGGGATGAATTGGAATTTGGAAGAAGCCGGAATATCCATCAAGGTAGCAGAAGTATGAATGTTTAGCTAGTCGCTCCAACAGTTGGTCGATGAAAGGAAGGGGGTAGTGGTCCTTTCTTGTCGCCACATTTAGCCGCCGATAATCAATGCACATTCGCCACCCTGTAACGACTCTTGTTTGGAGCATTTCGTCGTTATCTCCTTTCACAACTGTGGTGCCTCACTTTTTCGGAACGACCTGGACGGGACTCACCCAGTTGCTATCAGAGATAGGGTAAATGATGCCTGCATCTAGCAGCTTCAGGACTTCTTTCTTGACTACTTCCTTCAAGTTCGTTGAGTCTTCTTTGCGGTTCTCGTGAAGGTTTGTGATCTTCCTCTAGCAGAATTCGGTGCATGCAAATGGTAGGACTGAGGCCTTTGATGTCATCGATCGTGTAGCCAATGGCTTTCTTGTGTTTCCTGAGTGTATTGACGAGTTTGCTGATTTGGGTCTTGTCAAGCTGAGAGCCGACAATTACCGGATAGGTTCGGTTTGGGCCTAGAAATTCGTATCGCAGGTTGGGTGGAAGAGGTTTAAGCTCGAGTTGTGGAGGAGAGGTTGCCTTTTCCTTCTTCTTCTCTTCGCTACTAACCGTATTGGGGAATACGGGTTGTAGGACTTGGGATGCGGGAATTTCTTCTCCTTTCTCTGTGACAGTAGTGCAACTTGCGCAAGTTTCATTATAAACCTCGTCAGGTTCAATGGTGATGTCTTGTTCAGGTTGTACTTCGTCATCTTCCCTTCCAAGAAGGCTATCCAGATCCTCTATACCCATGAACTCTTCGAATTCATCAAATGGATATTCTTCCTCTTCAAATTCATCATTGATGCCCAAATTGAAGACACGATCGATGTCAGAAGGGTATTTTAAAGCTCTGTTTATGTCGTAAGTAACCTTGTCCTTTCCGACATTTAGTGAAATTTTCCCATTCTTGACATCAATCATCGCTCCACATGTGGCGAGGAATGGCCTTCCAAGGATGATTGGAATGTGTTCATCTTCTTCCATGTCAACTACAACAAAATCTCCAGGTATCCAAAAGTCACCAACTTTGATCGGTACATCCAGCAATACTCCTTCAGGATATTGATTTGACCGATCAGCCAGTTGTAATGCCATTCGAGTTGGTGATAAATCTCCACAATCCAATTTATCAAATACTGCCTTTGGCATCAAACTTACACTTGCCCCCAGATCACATAAAGCTTTCTTAAAATCTGTTGTACCGATTGTGCATGGTATCGAAAAGCTTCCCGGATCTTTCAACTTTGTCGGTAATTTGCTTTGCACGAGCGCACTATATTCCAGATTGAGCGGAACTGTTGAGAGTTCTTGGAGTTTACTACGGTTCAAAAGAATCTCCTTCAGAAATTTAGCGTACTAGGGTATGCTTGCAATTGCCTCAGTGAAGGAGATTGTGACTTGTAGTTGCTTGAGTGTCTCCATGAATCTCGAAAATTGCGGCTCCATCTTCTGTTTGGCAGGCCTTGGAGGGAATGGCAGAGGTGGTTTGTAGGGTGGTGGTGCAATATATTCAGGTTCGGGTTGTCGTTCGTCTCCACCTACGGTGTCATTCTGCTCCTCGATAGGGTCTGCCTGCGTTAAGAATACGGGCGGCTCCGGTTGTTGGGCTCGTACTCTTCGAAATGCGATGGTTCTGCATGCATCTCATCGGAAGTTTGATCGGGCATGGGAGGTCCCTTGTAAGCTGTACCGCTCCTTAATGTTATGCATTTGCAAGTCTCTCTCGGGTTTTCTTCCGGTTGGCCCAGAAATTTGCCTTTTCCACGTGTAATACTCGAGAGTTCTTTTGCCATCTTAGAGACATTGTCTTCTAAGTCTTTGTTGCGGTTTGTTAAGGATTCGATCTTTTGTGCGATTTCGGCATTAGCCTTATCTTGCTTCTCTAGGAATCTCTCCATTAATGATGTGATATCAGGTTGCTGTGGTTGATTGTATTGCCTTGGTTGGTAATTCGGTTGGGGATTGTTGTATCTCGGTTGATAATTGGGCTGTGGTTGATAGTTCTGTTAGGGTGCAGCAGGCCTTTGATTGTTTGCGTATGAGAGATTTGGATGGTTTCGGTTGTTCGGATGGTATGTATTGTAGGCGGGCTGAGGTCGAAAGCTGTTATCGATTGCGTTTGCTTGCTCTACTTCTTCCTCAGTTTCCGTCACATTCATACAATCGGTCATCTCATGCGCTCCTCCACAATAGCCACATGCTGTTGCGGCATTGACTGCTGCTACCGTTCGCTGCTTGGTTTGCTTGTTGAGTGCCATTTGCAAAGCATCAATCTTTGCGCTCAGCATGGATATATCATCTACTCGGTGCATGCCAGGTGTTGGACTTGGCTTCTTTCGCTCAGGGATCCAGTAGTGTTGGTTGATTGCAATCTCTTCAATCAGGTTGTAAGCCTCGTCAGGTTTCTTGTTCATGATTGCTCCTCCTGCGGAAGCATCAATAGACAACCTATCGGTAGGGTTTAGACCATTATAAAAAGTTTGGACAATCAGCCATCTTTCTAGACCATGATGTGGACAACACCTTAACATATCCTTGTATCTATCCCATGCCTCACACAATGTTTCACCATCCCTTTGTTCAAAATTAGTAATTGCATTTCTAAACCTCGAAGTTTTGGATGGTGGAAAATATTTTGCAATAAACACATTAAACAATTGGTCCCAAGTTTGAATGGAATTGGCCGGTAGGGAAAACAACCATGCTCTTGCTTTATCTTTTAATGAAAATTGAAATAGCCTTAGCCTGATTGCTTCATCGGTAACTCCGTTGATCTTTATCGTCTCGCATATCCCTAGGAAAATTGACAAATGAAGATGTGGATCTTCATGTGGAAATCCTCCAAATTGCTGTTGCGAAACTATATTTATGAGAGCAGGTTTGATCTCAAAATTACAGTTCGTAACAGTTGGCGGGTTTATACTAGAATTAGGATCATTCGCGCGCGGTACGCAATAGTCTCGTAGAAGTTTGGGTCTTGCTGCATCGTGAACTTCATTATCACCATTATGTCTTCCATTGTTAATCGGTTCGTTCGGTGGGATACTCATGTTGATCAAATCTGAGTCTTCTTCGCTTTCAGAATTACTCGATGAAGAACTATGATTGGTTCTTATCGGTGATGTGGAAGCGAATTGTCCTCTCCTACTAGCTATCCTCTCGGACTTCGTACGGATGATTCGGCCAGCGTGCAGTGTCCTAAAAAGAAAAGAAAATCTGAAAATTAACTAAAAATAAAAGGAAAAATAAAAATAAAAACGAAATTGAAAATAAAAGAAAAATAAAAATACAGAAAATAAAAAGAAATCTAGGCGTTTCTAGTTAATTGGATTCAATGGTCAAAGCAAGGGCGTCTCGCGAGGCCTTGCACAATGAACCGTTATTCCGCGGCAACGGCGCCAAAAAGCTTGATCACTCAAAAGAGAGCAATGTTTTTTTTAATATTTATAAACTCAGAAATGCTATTGGTTCGGACTGCAAGCGCACAATCCTATCGAGTAGTATATTTGAGGTCGATCCACAGGGAATATTGGTTCAATGCTTTGAGCGATCGAATCACAATCTTTCGAAAAGCTAGACGAAATCTGTAAATTGAGGGATGTTGTTGTGATCAATGTAAATTAGGAAGCAATTAAAAGTAATTAAAATAAATATAGAGATGAGAATTCCTAGGGTTTTGGCACACCATTGCCACTCAATCCGTCTTGACAATACATTCCTGTTGCGTCTGATTTCCTGTTGTTGTTTAATGAAAGACACCACATAGGTCATTGCGATTTATGTTACGCAAGAATGACAAATCTTTCGCCGAGATTCTACATAGGACACTGCGATTTACCTTACGCAAATGTCTGATCTCTCAAGTACCCCAAATTACTACACAGATCACTGCGATTTACTTTACGCAAGTGATAGAATTTGTTACGCGTTTTGTTGGTCTGGTTTATGGTTTCCCCGCTAAGGTTTTCTTCACATAAATCTAATAGATCTCAACGAGGCTAATTCATACAAATAGTTTCTCTTTCCATTAAAGCACTGTCACTACCCTAACGGTCTCAAACTAGATCATTGAAATTAGATGAAGAGATAGTAAATCACAAAAGCATTTTGTTTCAACAACAAGGAATCATAACCAATAGAAATATATATATCAAAACATCAAGAGTAACAAGGTTTACTGCCTAGCCCTAAGAAAAGGAACTTAGCCGCGGAACGGCATTGTTACAAGCACTCCTCTCTTCTCTCTTTAATCAAATCTAACCCTAATTACAAAGATGAGTTATTCTTCTGCCTAGGGGCCTTATATAGGAGTGTAGGGACTTGTAGAGGTTGAGTAGGGGCTAAGAAACTGATCTGGAAACAGCTGTCGGCAGTTATTCTCCAAAAAGCGCCTTCGGATACGGACCGTATCAGGCAATACGGTCCGTATTAAGACCTTGAGAGTTAGAGTTTAATGCTTCCAGCGCCATCTTCTGGTCTGTGCTAGGCCTGGTCCGTATTAGGCAATACGGACCGTAACAGAGACTTAGTCGATGAGCGTCGCTGATCCGATTGACCTGATTTTAGCTCCATTTGATGTAAAATAGTCCCAAAACTTGTTTTCTGTAATAAAACAAAAAGAAGGGTGACAGTAGCCTTTTTCTCTAATAAAGTAAACATAAGTATGAGAAAATATGTAAAACCTAAGCCAAAACCCTACGTAAATCATCATTATTTTAACTCTGATCAATGACATTGTGTAGTGTTAAATGAAATAAACATGGAAGGTAACAGATAAGTTAAAGGAAAGGGGCAAATGTGTGTTGAACACATATTGGAATGTATACATTGGGTCTGGGTTCGACTAGACCTCTCGTTAACGTGGCGTTGGTTGGATTTCCCGTCATGGTCAAGATCTAGCGTAGGGTCTATTCCCCGTCTAGTGTGATAGCCAATATCTAGCGTAGGGTGGATTCCCGTCTAGTGAGAAAGTCTCCCGTTGTTGGATGGATTTCCCAGTAGGTTGGTGGTCTTCTAGTGTTAGATGGATTTCCTATTGGATTGGCAAATAAACATATTAATGGAAAACTTGAAAGATAACTAAAGAGGTGTGTGTGTGTGATTTAAATATGCATTAGTAAGATTGCATGTGAGGATGTAATTTCAATCATGTTTGTGTTAATAAGTCAATTTGACAAACTCCGAGACTGGAACTAAATCCCATACTGAGAGACTGTTCGATCTCTCACCCGTTCCACTCTTATGTGGGTTCCAGGAAATGATGAAGCCGATGGGGACCACGAATAGGAGAGATGCAGATCAAGAGGGCCACGAGCAGATGGCTCAAGTATCTTTTTATTTTTCTTTCAGTTAAACTTTAATTCTCTCTTTGAAAGTGGGTAGATTGACTGACATTGCAGTTATCGGTTTGTTTGCCATGTTTGTCTTGATCTCATCCTGAATATATGTTATGTACTTGAACTACTTGTGGTTTTAAAAGACTTTGTTTGACTTTAAAATGTTGCATGAGTATTTATTACTGATAATGTATGTGATGTGCACAAGCCTTACGTGTAAATACGTGGCGGGTTGTCTCGGGGTGTGACAGACCGGTGTAAGTAGGGGTTGGTTGCGAGGGCTACAGGCTTTGGAAATGTTTGGGCCATCACGAAGACTAAGGGAAAGCACACATGCGACACTGAGGCATCCAGGTTAGATCATGCGCAGTTGACATCCGCTATGGTCGCCAACTGCATACAAATGTCTTTGAAAAAAATGCTGATATTAGTATCAGAGCTATCAGGGACCTAGTTGCAAGGGACCTGGTTGTTGAAAGGTACGAGGGCATCCTTCCAAATTACAACAAACTGTGGTATGGTAGAGAGTTAGCGATTGCCCGGGCATTTGGTAGTTCGGAGGGGTCTTATGCACTGATTGTCTCTTTGTTGGAGGCAATCAAAAGGGAAAATCCGAGAACCCAATATAAAATTGTTTCAAAGCCAACCACTAAGCCAGGGTACCAGTATTTCTTGAGGACAACATGGGCATGGAGACCACGTATAAAAGCAGTAGGTCACCTCAGACCCGTCATCAGCATCAATGCTTGTTTCTTGTCAGGTAGATACAAGAGTAAGTTGTTGATTGTAACCAGATATGATGCGGAAAATCAATTAATCTCGCTAGCATTTGGATTGGTAGAGAGCGAGAATTTTGAGAATTGGGGGTGATTCATGAAGTGGGTGCGAGAGTTTGTAATTGGTCCAAATAAATTCATGTGTGTGGTATCTGACCGGCACAAAGACATAAAAAAGATGTTCATACAAGATGATATGGGTTAGTCTGAGGAGAATGGGTAGTGTGCTCACTCTCAACATGTTTTTGAGAATTTTGGAAAGCACACTTAGGATAAAGCTGCTTTCAAATTTTTCAAGATCATGGTTAAAAATAAGAAAACAAGAAATTACAAGACGGCCTTGATGCAATCAAAAGGTGAAATCCTGATTGGTTGACATACTTGGATACATGTGACAAGTATAATAAAAATGACGAGGGAGAATCGGCTAGCCATGGAAGGTGTATCAAGCTATGGACAATGCGGCTCATTGGGCCATAATGACTAGCAATGGTTCAGAATCACTCAACAATGTCTTCAAAACTTCTCGTAGGTTTGTAATTTATAATTCTCATAGGTTATATTTATTGAAATATTTAGGTTCTCATTATTTAATTATAAATTTTAATTCTCTTAGGTTACCAGTTGCCGCCATTATTGAGGAGACGTTCTACAAGTGTGTCAACTAGTTCGCTTAAACAAGAGAGAAGGCTATGCAATGCCAATTAGAGGGTCAGCTTCATTCCACTCGTGTGCACGCAAAGCTGACGAAGCATATCAAGAAGACTAAGAATATGGGTGTGATTGCATTCAACAAAGTTAGAGAATTTATGGTCACCTCATCGGAATACCATGTGTTCATATGATGGCGGTGTGTCGTCTAAGGTACAAATATCTACTAATAATTTCATAATTATTACTATAATTGAGGATGACGTTACTTACAAATGTGTGAAAAATATAGAAACTTGGATCCAAATATCTTCGTAAATTACTACTACAACATTTAAACACTCATCGACACATGGAGTGGTGAACCACGTGTATGACAATCAAATTGACTAGAAGGCAAACAAAAGGGTCACTAGACCAACAGAGCAACCCTCGAAAAGAATGCGAGAAAGAGAAGGGATGCTAGGAACCGTACTCCATAGGGTAATTTTTTTTTTAAAATTACATATCACAAAATTAACAATTGTTGTAACTATAGATATTTTTTTCCTGCAGTTTCATCGTTCAAGAGATGGTTATGTTGTGCTTAATATTTTTTTCTGCAACAATATTTCAATTTGTTTTTTAGATGGAATGTGTTATGTTGTAATAGACTTTATTTTGTGTTGTAGTAGGATTTATTAATTATGTTGTAGTAGACTTTATATTGTGTTGTAGTATAATTTATTTGTTGTGAATTTATTTGTGCTATTTATTTTGTTGAAACTAGCTAATTTTTAAGTTTTTTTAACTTTTAAGGAAAATAAAATTATAAAACAAATAAACAGCACATAACCATAACAAAATTCATTATTCTAAATATTTGAGTAATTCCAAAATTGCAAAACAAAAACAGAAAAAAAACCAATCTCAAAAATGGTCTGGTGCGCCTCCCCAGTCCATGCACCATATTGGTGCCCTCCCTCAGTCCGCGCACCAGACTAATTTGGTGCGTGAACTGAGGCCGCGTGGGTGGTAGAATGAAAAAAAAGTGGTTTGAATGGTATTGATTTAATTTATTTTATCCGGTGGTAACAAAAAAAATTTCGGTAGAGGAGTGGTGCATGACCGGATCATGCATGCATTATTCAAAATTGTGCATTTTTAGGGTTTCAAATGATCTTTCATTTTGAGCAGACTGTAGACCTCATGTGAAATCTGCTGAAAAGGTCTTTGATCTCTTTGGGCCTTCGGGCTCCAGAAATTATAAAGAAAAAAAAAAAGGAAAAGTTAGTGGTACCGGGCTTGGGATCTGTCTAGAAAAAGAAAAAAAAATTATGTTGGGCCGAGAACATTAAATTTTATGTTTGATCAGATTATGTTGTATACACTTTTAGTTATCTATACATAACCATATAAATAAAATATTAACAATTATCAGTACATAATTTTTAGTGTATAAATTATGAACTTAAGAAAAACAACTTGATATTATTTAAGTATTAGTTCCGGTACAATAAAGAGAAATTATGCAAATATATATATATAGAGAGAGAGATAGGCTATGGTGAGTTGTGAAGTAAAACGTTGTTTTACTTCACGTCATATTTTTATTTTGAAAATCCAAACAACGGATCCGAACCGTTCAACTTTTTCTAAATATTGAAATGTGTTTGGAGACTAAATTTTACATTTTTGGAAATTTTTTTACTATTTATTAAGCCACTTTGAAATCGCTGATCCACTGTGAATAGTAAAAAACAGTAAAATTTTCTAGATCACCGGATCAGCGATTTTCAAAGTGGCTTAATAAATTGTAAAAAAATTCCAGAATATATTAAATTTAGTCTCCAAGAACATTTCAATATAGAGAACATGTTGAGCGGTTCGGATCGGTTGTTTGGATTTTCAAAATGAAAATATGAGCGTGAAGTAAAAATGACAACTTACTTCACAACTCACCATAGCCCAGCTCTATATATTTATATATATATATAGAGATGAGCTATGGTGAGACGTGGAGTAAAACAAGTTTGTACTCCACACCATATATTCATTTTGAAAATCCAAATAATCGATCCGAACCGCTCAACTTGTTCTCTATATTGAAATGTGTTTGGAGACTAAATTTTACATTTTTGGGAATTTTTTTACTATTTATTAAGCCACTTTGAAAATCGATGATCCACTGTGAATAGAAAAAAACAGTAAAAATTTCTGGACCACCGGATCAGCGATTTTCAAAGTGGCTTAATAAATTGTAAAAAAATTCTAAAAAATGTAAAATTTGGTCTCCAAGCACATTTAATATAGAGAACATGTTGAGCAGTTCGGATCGGTTGTTTGAATTTTTAAAATGAAAATATAGTGCCATGGAGTAAAAACTTGGTTTTACTCTAAGCCTCACCATAGCTCATCTCTCTCTCTCTCTCTCTCTCTCTCTATATATATATATATATATATATATATATATATATATGGTGAGTTGTGATGTATGAGGTCATTTTTACTTCACGCTCATATTTTCATTTTGAAAATCCAAACAACCGATCCGAACTGTTCAACATGTTCTAAATATTGAAATGTGCTTGGAGACTAAATTTTACATTTTTTGGAATTTTTTACTATTTATTAAGCCACTTTGAAAATTACTGATCCGGTAGTCCAGAAAATTTTACTGTTTTTTTACTGTTCACAGTGGATTAGCGATTTCAAAGTGACTTAATAAATAGCAAAAAAATTCCAAAAAATGTAAAATTTAGTTTCCAAGCACATTTCAATATTTATAAAGAGTTGAACGGTTCGGATCGGTTGTTTGGATATTCAAAATGAAAAAATGACGTGAAGTAAAAACGATGTTTTACTTCACAACTCACCATAGCCTATCTCTCTCTCTCTCTCTCTCTTTCTCTCTCTCTCTCTATATATATATAGAGTAAGGCTACGGTGCTTTGCAAAGTAAACCCCCCATTTACTTCGGGCTACTTTTTGGATTTTGAAAATCCAAACAACCGATCCGAACCGTTCAACATGTTCTAAATATTGAAATGTGCTTGGAGACTAAATTTTACATTTTTTGGAATTATTTTACTATTTATTAAGCCACTTTGAAAATCGCTGATCCGACGGCGAACAGTAAAAAACATTAAAATTTTCTGGACCACCGGATCAGAAACTTTCAAAGTGGCTTAATAAATAGTAAAAAAATTCCAAAAAATATAAAATTTGGTCTCCAAGCACATTTCAATGTTTAGAACATGTTGAACGGTTTCGGATCGGGTTGTTTGGATTTTCAAAATCCAAAAAGTAGCCCGAAGTAAACGGGGGGTTTACTTTGCAAAGCACCGTACGTAGCCTTACTCATATATATATATATATATATATATATATATATATATATATATATATATATATATATATATTAAAAGTAGTCAATCTATAAAAGGTCATAATCATTATTGCTTGGTCCAAGTCAATATTTTTAGCTGCCGTAACTATCATTTCATTTTATTTTACTCCGAAGCAACAGTAACATGAAATTTCTCATGTTATGTATTAAGAAATGATTGGTCCGCATAAATATAAAATAATCTTATCTTGGACTTGTTATGTATGTTATGAGACAAAAAAATATAACACGAGTAATTTTATATTTTTTATTAGGATCGTGATATTGTACAGCATGTATCAATATGTATTGTTTAATTAATCATAATGCGTTATACTATATGCCTCTTATGACTTATAGAATTAAAAAATATATATAGAGAGAGAGATAGACTATGGTGAGTTGTAAAGTAAAATAACGTTTTACTTCTTGCCATATTTTCATTTTGAAAATTCAAACAACCGATTCGAACCGCTCAACATGTTATCTATATTGAAATGTGCTTGGAGACTAAATTTTACATTGTTTGAAATTTTTTTACTATTTATTAAGCCACTTTGAAAATCGCTGATCCACTGTGAACAGTAAAAAACAAAAAAATTTCTGAACCACCGGATCAGCGATTTTCAAAGTGGTTTAAATATAGATTCTTGCAAGGATCAATTAATTGTAGAGATGAGATTATATAACTCCAAATAAATATGCCATGTGCGGAGATAATTAATTGACATAATTATTTGTGTAAATGTGTTGTACAAATAATATACTAATTAATGAAAAAGGAGAATTAATTATTTGGATTAATTAATTTGAGGGATTAATTAATTTGGCGGATTAATTAATTAATTAGGTCAATTATTTTCTAGACACGGTTTTGAAACTGTTACAATTTATGGACGCTTTCACATACACGATGCGGTCGTACATTGTTGCGGGTTGCGGATTTGTGTAGTAGGGATAGATACCATCTTCATTTATTTTTATTTTATTATTTTAACGGAGCTTCACATGGTGCTTATTCGATAATCTTTTCCCTGAAGTCTTTTGTGGTGTCGATGAATCGGACAATATATAAACATTCATTTCATCTCTTCATTTTATGTAATTTAAAGACTTAAAAAAAGTTGTACCCTTCCTACTATTGTGTATATATGTACATCAGCTCAGCAACACTGACCCCACCACGTGTCAAGCTCTATTTTTTGGCTTGATTTAATGCAGCATGTTAGTTCAAATTAATCTCTGATCGTCTTGGTGAACGGTGACATTAATGTATAACCATCCCACATTTTCTTAATAGAAATTCCTATTTTTGTATTATGGCATTTTTATCTAATTTGCAACGGAATCAGACCAACCTTAAAATTTCATATTCAGTATGGTCACAGCGTATCAAAATCGTTAGTGTGAATATATGCAACTTTGAAAGTTTCGTGTTTCTCAAAATTGTGGAATTTCGGCCATGCGACTAATATATTTTGTATTTGAAATGGATTTTGTAATTGTTTTATTGAATTCCAACAGAGACATTACTTGTCTTTATATAGGCTAAATGTTCACTAGTACAAAAAACCCCTTCACCGACTGTTAAAAAACACTTTTACCGACTGTTATTGAGGCGTCGGTGATGGCGGCGACGGTATAGATAAATCTTTACTGACGGGTGAATAACAGTCAGTGTAGGCACCCTACACCGACGGTTTTTTCAAAAAAACAGTCGGTGTTGGGCGCCAACACCGACTGTTTTTTTGAAAAAACCGTCGGTGTAGGTGCTGGCTCCGAAATTTTTTTTTTTTTGCACCTGTAGACGTGACAACTGGCAGGGCCACTTTGCAAAATAGAATACATCAAATTAAATCATGCACATAGAATACATCAAATTAAATTCAAGTATTTGGTATTAATTTATACAAGCAGAGCCACTTTGCAAAATCAGTATACTATTACAGTAAGCAAAATCAGTATACTATTACAGTAAGCAAAATCAGTATACTATTACAAAAGCAGAGCCACTTTGCAAAACCAGTAAGAAGCTCAAGCAAAATGACACCAAAACTATACACATCACTTTTCTGTGTCAATTGCCCTGTCATGGCATATCTGGCAAAACAAGAATTTCATAACAGTATACAGTTAGTATTTTCATGAAAAACTATTATGAATATAACTAACTTTGCTCATATAACCTTAGCAAACATTATTCATATTTTTCATAATTATCTTACTTAAGAAAAAAACTTACTCAGGTGCATGGTAACCGAAAGTTCCCAAAACTCTTGTAGAATGGAGGCGAGCGGCTGTGTCGGGTGACTGATTCTTTAAAGTAAAATCCGCCATCTTGGATTCGTATTCGTCGAATAGAAGTACATTGCTCGATCTGACATCTCTATGCACAATAGGAGGTTGCACTTTCTCGTGCAAATACTCGAGACCACGCGCTGCACCATATGCTATTTTTACTCTCTGGTTCCATGTCAGAACAGGACCTGGTTCAGCACCTTGCACCCCTTTCCTTCCTATATCAATATAATGCAATGAAAACTAATTTTTTTTGTGGAGTATAGTACCGTAATTTTTAATGAACACGAAGGAAACGTACCGTGCAATGTGTCGTGCAAGGAGCCCAACGTAGCGAACTGATAAATGAGTATTCGATTACTGTCTTCCAAGCAGTAACTGAGTAGCTGGACGAAATATTCGTGCTTAAGCTTTGAGACCATTGCTAGCTGCAAGAAAAAAAATATATTAATAGTAAAAAAAATATCCAATTGTTCCTTTAATCTTGCTTGAATCATACTTGGTGTCGGCCATGAGCTTAGATAGACCCAAGTTAGAAACCTTAGCTCTCATGTTCTTGTCTAATAATATATTGCTGCTCTTTAAATCTTTGTGTATTATTTGTGGCGAGCAACCTGTGTGAAGGTACTCTATACCTAAATTAAGGAAACAAAATAATGCAAATGTCAAACTAGAAAATAAAAGCATAATTTCTTCAAGTGCATATTGTTATTTGAGGTTAAAATGAAGGTCAATCCTTCTAACTTAAAACATTTAAAAGAGAATTTCCAACCGAATTTCGAACACAAGTTCACCCACATAGAGAGTATATTCTTAACCACTATACCAAAGAAAAGTCATCTTAAAATGCATATTGTACCAAAGTGAACAAAAAGAAATTTTATTTGTTATAAATTCTTTTTCACCAAAGTATTAACTTAATTAATTGGGGAACCAAACCTTTAGCCACATCTTTGGCTATCTCAAGTCGTTTGACCCAACTAGAGATCTTCTTCTCTGGAGGCCCTGGCAATATTTTTCATTATATATTTATCAAAACAAAAACAATGATAATCTATAAATACATATTTATGTATGAAAATATGAAAATGTGTGACGTACCATGCAGAAGCTCATCTAAGGTTTCCTCATGCATAAATTCATACACAAGTATATTACTGTCATCTCGTTGACTATATCCTAAAAGTTTCACCAGGTGCTTATGGTGTATCCTTGACAGCAAAGTTACCTTAAGAGTGAGAGTAAGATAGAGCACTTCAGATATTACAGTTCCGTAATGTTTTCTATTAATCATATTAACTAGTTTGTTTAATTCAGATAAAAAGAAACGAACCCTGTGCTGGCATTACCTAGCTAGCTAGACATACATATTAATTTATTACTAAACTAAATTATTTCTTTTTGACTTGTCAGTTCTCTCTTTACAATTGTGTATGTTGCCACAAGTAGGCCGCCTGCCCCCACCGCCCCCCACCCCCCAAAAAAAATAAAATAAAAATAACGTCAGATCCAGTACCAGTGTGAAGGTTACAGTTCATGTACATTTATAAACCGTGCCATCCAGTGACCAAAATTAAGTATTCATTGATAGAGATTTAACAACCACAAATTTCATAAAATTGAAAAAACGAGATTGAATTGAATACCTGCTACATCTCGGCCATCGTAGGTGCCACGATAGACAGTACCATAGGTGCCATGAGCGATCACGTATCGGATTTCGAGCTTTAACGGATCGATTTCCCAATCTTCTCTCGGACCTTGCGGTGCGCCTCCTCCACTCGCAGCTTTATCCTTCGTCCAGCCTTTCGTGTAGTGCTTCTCGAGCTGTATATCCAAAGTCGTTAGATCGATCTTATCTGCTCTAATATAGGCATCGTTCCCGTCGAAACTCCTCGATTGTTTCAGTTTAGAGGCGCCGCCGCCGCCGCTGCTATCCGCCATGGATGGATGGATGAAGGATGGAACCCTAGAGAGAGAGGTCGAGTAAGCGTGGCGCTTTTTAAGCTGAATCGGAATCCAAGCGTTGAAAGCGCGCGATCTCAGGTTTTACCTCTCCCGCGCGATCCCGCGCGATCTCAGGTCTCGGCCGTCTCAAAGCAGCGGAGAGAGATTTAGAAGGGGGAGAGAGATAAAGTGATAAAACCGCTGATTGAAAGTGAAATTTAGAAGGGGGAGCTGATTGAAATTTAGGGAAATGAAATTCTTCGCCGAACCCGGGAACGAAAATTTTTGGAAGGAAAATCACCGACGGTTCCGAAAATTTCCATTTAACACCGACTGTTTTTTTAAAAAAACAGTCTGTGCAGGGTTCGAGCAACACTGACTGTTTTTTAAAAAAACAGTCGGTGTTGGTCACTGCTCAACACCGACTGTTTTTTTTCAAAAACAGTCGGTGTAGGGTATGAGCAACACCGACTGTTTTTTTAAAAAACAGTCGGTGTTGGTCACTGCTCAACACCGACGGTTTTTTAAAAAAAACAGTCGGTGTAGGGTATGAGCAACACCGACTGTTTTTTAAAAAAACAGTCGGTGTTGGTTCACCGACGGTTTTTTGTAATAGAACAGTCGGTGTTGAGGTTCTTCTTATTTACGATTTTACCAGCAGTCTCTACACCGACTGTTACATATTAAAACAGTCGGTGATTGAGGGTCGGTGAAGGGGTTTTTTGTACTAGTGGTTAAAATAGAAAGATGAACAATAACAGAAACAAATCAATAATGGAAACAAATCTCTGAATATGCTACGGAAACAAATCTCTGAATATGCTCTGAATAATGAGAATTCCCAATTATGGTTATTACGCCCCCGTCAAGCCGAAGTGACATCGGTCACGGTGAGCTTGGATTTGAGAAATTGGAATCGAGTAGTGGGCAAGGGTTTTGTCATGATGTCGGCCAATTGATCTCGTGAACAAATGAACCGAACTTCTAACTCTTTTGAAGCCACTCGTTCGCGAACAAAATGGTAGTCAATCTCGACATGTTTTGTTCGAGCATGGAACATTGGGTTGGCGGCGAGGAAGGTGGCACCAAGGTTGTCACACCACAAGGTTGGTGGAGAGGTAAGAGAGATGTGAAGCTCTTGAAGCAAATATTGGAGCCATAATAATTCTGCACAAGTGATAGCAAGGCTGCGGTATTCGGCTTCGGTGCTTGAGCGAGAGACGGTTGGTTGCTTTTTAGCACTCCAAGAGATGAGGTTGCGGCCTAGGTATATGCAAAAACCGGAAGTTGATCGACGATCATCCAGCGACCCAGCCCAATCAGCATCACTATAGGCATGAATTGTGTGTGAAGAGGAAGAATAGATAGTAGTGCCATGAGATAATGTGCCACAAATGTATCGCAAGATTCTTTTTACCGCAGACCAATGATTGGATGTGGGGGCGTGCATGAATTGGGAGACTTTGTTGACCGCAAAGGAGAGATCAGGATGAGTAATGGTGGCGTATTGAAGAACGCCAACAATACTTCTATAAAGATGAGGGTCTTCAAAGGGAGCACTATCCGCATGAAAAAGTGTAGAGTTTGCGGTCATGGGGGTAGGTGAAGGCTTGGCCATATGCATGTTGGTTCGGCGAAGTAGCTCATGTAGGTATTTAGCTTGGGAAAGGTGTAGACCTTGGTTTGTGTTGTTAACCTCGATACCCAAGAAATAGTTGAGGGGCCCGAGGTCTTTGAGTGAAAAGGCAAGTTGAAGATGAGAAATGATTTGTTGGGTGTGAGAGGGATTGCTACCCGTGATCAATATGTCATCAACATAAATCAAGATCATGATTGTGTGATCACGAGAATGGGATGTAAAGAGGGAAGGATCATAGGTTGAGGGAAGAAAGCCATGGTTTATGAGAACTGTGCTAAGTTTGGTAAACCAAGCCCGAGATGATTGTTTGAGACCATAGAGGGCTTTGGATAGGAGACATACATGGTCAGGGTGGTCGGGGTCAATGAAACCAGGAGGTTGGCTCATAAAGACTTGTTCAGTTAGGTCACCATTGAGAAATGCATTTTGGACGTCAAGTTGACGAATGGGCCAATGAGAGGTAACGGCAATTGAGAGAACAAGGCGAATGGTGGTGGGTCTAACTACAGGGCTAAATGTGTCAAAGTAATCAATACCTTCGATTTGATTGAAGCCCTTGGCAACTAGGCGAGCCTTGTATCGCTCGATCGAACTGTCAGCCCGCCTTTTTATGCAATAGACCCATTTGCAACCAACGGGTTGGTGATTTGTTGGTGGTGGAACGAGAGTCCAAGTTTTGTTAAGAGCAAGAGCATTTATTTCTTGAGCCATTGCCTCGCGCCATTCGGGTTTGGTATTAGCTTGAGCGAAAGAGGTGGGTTCGGTGTCAAGGGTGGTAGAATATGCTATGTAGTTTGGGAAAGTTCGAACACGTCTAGTGTTGTCGCGGGTTCGAGTTGTCATTGGATGTGTAGAGGAGGTGGTAGGAGGAATAGGAGATGGTGAGTTTGGAGAGGATCCGGGAGAGGGGATTGGTGAGCTGTCGGGTGTGGGAAAAAGGTTTGGGCTGTCGGATATGGGAGTGAGGTTTGGGCTGTCGGTTGTGGGTGAGAGATTTGGGCTGTCGGGTATGGGGGGGACAGGTATAGTGTGGTCGGTTGGGGAATTAATTTGGTCTGCTGGTGGTATTTGGGCTGCTGCTGGTGGGCTGCTGGTGTTAGTTGGGTGCTGCGCAATAGGAGGCCCAAATGGAGAAGGGTCGGCTGGAGGTGATGTGGGCTGTGGGCCGAGAATTGAAGGAGTAGGAGAGTGTATAATTGGGAGAAAGGCTGAGGAGGTTTCGGTTGTAGGAGTAGTGGCCGGCAGTGAAGGATTTTTGAAAGGGAATTTTGTTTCATCAAACCGAACATGTCGGGATATGTATATCTTATTTGTCGGCAAATGAAGACAACGGTAACCTTTTTGAGATGTAGCATAGCCAAGAAATAGGCAAGGTAAAGCACGCAATTCCAATTTGTGGGAGTTATAAGGTCGTGTGTATGGGAAGCATAAGCAACCAATGACTCGAAGAAAAGAGTAATCGGGGTTTTTATTAAAGAGGGTGGTAAAAGGTATGTGAGCCGAGTGGGAAGGGATGCGGTTAATGAGGTATACGATACTTGAGAAAACCTCGTCCCAATAAAGAGAAGGTAGAGAAGCGTGTGACATAACGGCCAAGGATAATTCAATAATATATCTATGTTTTTGTTCGGCAAGGCCATTTTGCTCGGGTGTGTAAGGGCATGATTTTTGATGGATTATTTGAGGAAATTGTTTTGAAATGGGTAGGTATTCGGTTCCACCATCCGTGCGCAATGTTTTAATTTTGGTTGAGAGTAAGTTTTCGACTTGGTTTTTGAAGCAAGAGAAGAGAAAAGACACCTCACGTTTAGATTTCATAAAGTATATCCAAGTAAATCGAGAGAAGTCATCCACAAAAATAACATAATAGCGAAATTCATTAAAAGATGTAATTGGAGAGGGTCCCCAAACATCGGAGTGTACCAATTCTAAGGGGGAAGAAGAAGTAGATTGAGAAAGAGTAAAAGGTAATTTATGGGACTTGGCCATGAAACAATCATGACAAGTACTTAATTTTTGCGAATTACAAGGTAAATTTGCATGTTGAAGTAAATTCAAAGTGGTAGTGGAGGATGGATGACCAAATCTAGCATGCCAAATGTCGGGTGAAGTACGAAGACCTAGAAGAGTTTGAGGTGGTGAAGAAGAGTAGAAGAAGGAGAAGAGTCCATTAGTGCATGGAACTTGAAGGATTGTGGTCTTGGTGGGGAGGTCCTTAAAATAACAAAAGAAATTGGAGAATTCAATAGTTAGTTTAGGATTGTCACGTATTAGTTGAGAGAGACTAAGAAGGTTTTTAGAAAATTGTGGGACATGTAGAACATTGGTAAGAGAAAGAGAAATATTTGAAAAGTGAAGTTTAGAAGAACCGATATGTTGAATCGGTAGACCCGCACCATTTCCAATTTGAAGCATATCATTGCCATCATAGTTGAAAAATGCAGAAAGGTTGTTAAGATCATGAGTAACATGGTTGGTGGCGCCGGAGTCGAGGATCCACTCGGAGGAGGAAGGTGTAGAGGTTGTCGGGTTAGCCACATATGCTTGGAAGTTGCTGGGACGACCTTGGTAAGTGGGATCAGGGTCATACCTGAAATAACAAGCCTTTGCCACGTGGCCATATTTCAAGCAAATCTGGCATTGGGTTTTGTTTGAAGTTTCTGGTTGGGTTTTGTTGGAAGGCCGAAACTTTTGGTTATAGCCAGCAGGCCGGTTCTGGGAAATATAGTTGGGCTTTTGCTGAGTGGGATTTGGGCCTTGGGAACGATATTGGGGATAGGAAGGGAAGCCAGGTGGGTTAGTGGATCGGTTCTTGTTTTGGTTGTAACCGGTTTGGGGTTTAACTAAAAAGGCAGAGGGAGACTCGAGAGAGGGGAGAGAGGTAGTATTTGGGGAATGACCTTGAATAAGCTTTTCAAAACTTAAGAGCATACCGTGCAAATCAGGGAAGGTGTAGGGCTTGTCACGGCTAGAGGTAGTGACCGAAATAACGAAGGGAGTGAACTCGGGGCCGAGGCCGGTCAGGACAGCAGAGATTAAGTCATCGTCACTCATCGGATGGCCGATAAAAGCGAGTTCGTCGGCAAGGCTGCGCATCCGATTGAGATAGTCGAGGCAAGAGGCGGATCCCTTAGTGCTGGATTGGATCTGACGACGCAAATCATTTAATCGGGCTCTGGAAGTTGCCGAGTATGAGTGAACAAGGGAGGACCAGAGAGCAGCAGTGGTAAGGCATGAAGAGACTTGGCCTTGAATAGTTTCAGTGAGAGATGAACGAATCCAGCCGAGAAGCATTTGGTCCTGACGATCCCAGTGGTTGAAGGCCGGATTTAGCATGATTTGGCCATTGGTAGTGCGCAAGGTCTTGTCTGGAGGAGGTTCTTCAAGGTATTTGGTAAGATTGTAACCATGGATGAGAGGTAATAGTTGGGATTTCCATGTGAGAAAATTGGTAGGGGTTAATTTGGTGGCTATAGGAAAGTTGAGGTGTGGTTCGGTTTGGTTTTCAGGTGGCGGAGGGAAGGTGTTTTCAGGTGGTGGATCGATTTGGGTATGGGCGGCGGCCATTTTTATTGCTCTGATACCATAATATATTTTGTATTTGAAATGGATTTTGTAATTGTTTTATTGAATTCCAACAGAGACATTACATGCCTTTATATAGGCTAAATGTTAAAATAGAAAGATGAACAATAACAGAAACAAATCAATAATGGAAACAAATCTCTGAATATGCTACGGAAACAAATCTCTGAATATGCTCTGAATAATGAGAATTCCAATTATGGTTATTAAAATCTCGGAGAGCAAATAAATTTTGAATATATATATGTTTAATAAAAGTGGACATAGCTACCGATTTCATATATGAAACCACAAGCTCTTAGCTGAAAAGAGGTATCAGAAAATTGTACCGACTTCTACAGCTAAGTCTTGCATCAGTTTCTTACAGCATATCACAACTACATTTACTAATATAACCCTAGAGAAATCTGAAATACCAAATACAAAACAAGTCATATTCAACAAAATAACAAGCACTGAAATACAAATACTACTAAAATTTAATAGCAAAAGTTGTTCAGTGTGAGTCATCTTCAATGCTACTTTGATTGGTTTCAGTTCTTTAAGATGTTTCTTGAATTTGTATTGCTCATGTTATTTTCTTATATTTGAACTCAGTGTGTTGTTTGGTTTATGTTGGCTGTTTCTAAGGATAACTAGACTAGAACTGAATACCGCACTGAAAGATTATCAATCTCTTACCATTCCACTTTGCGGGTTCTAGGTACAAAGCGCGAAATTCAGAAACAAGATGTATAACTTGAAGAATTGTGAGATTTGCCACAGAGTGAATTATTTGCTTCAAATAAATCTGCTCGGGTATTTTAGTTGTATTTATTTACACCGTAGTAGGATTATTTTTAATTGGCTTACACATATATTATGAAACTTAAAAGAAAGTTTTATTATGTATTGTGGCTCTTGTCTTGTCATTGGTAATGTATGTATATAAATGATTGTGTATGATTAGTGAAACACCTTGCGCTGATGAGCACGGCGGGTTGTGAGTCCTGTTGTCGAGACGTGACAATTACAAATTTATAATTATGACATGTAAACTCTTCACGTGTAAAATAAATCGGATTTAACGGTTTGGATTCATCGTTTAAAGCCAATCCGAGAGCGTTGGTGAGCTTAAGAACACCCTAGTGTAACAATAAAATGCTTCATTCTTCTTTTCTAAATTTCATTCTTATGATTGTGTTGTACTTTGAAATTTCCAGATTTGATTTCCTGAGTAAGAAATCAACTTTTCGCCCTTATGTAATCTTATATAGTCAATAGTGGAACTTGCTAATTAACATATGAGATTGACCGGACTGCAAAACTAAAATCATTTGCGGCTGAAATATCGATTTATTGAATATCCCACATTGTTGTTCTGATATATATAATTACTACCTGCATCAGAAGAAAATGATCTCATACAGACTAGAAGTCAACTGATATATAATTCAGTCCAACACGAACCAAGACAGGCAGTAAAAATTACTAGCCATGTGATCTAATATTGAATAAATTAATTTAATAGTTTTAGTAATTAATCATAATAATTTTAGTAATTTAAATGTTTTAGTAATTTTAGTAAATAATCATAATAATTTCTAAATTAATTTTATAAAAAATTTAACAACTCGAAAATTAATTAAACAAGTTAAGGCTTTCTGGGACCGTCCTATATATACGTTTTTATGACATAGAACTTGTTCAAATTTAAAGTACGGACAATTCGGGGTTGGAGTTACACTAGTACAGAAAATGCTACTAACTATGGTAAAAAAATGGGCTTCTACACAGTTTTCGAACCGTGTCCGTGGGAGTCATGTACAATAGGTCGCTAAATTTTACATGGTTTTCAAACCGTGTATGAAAACACTAATCCTACAAGGTTTTTCATTAAATTTCGTCGATTTTTTTCGCCATACAAGATTTTTAAAGTAAAACCGTGTATAAAAACATGACAACTTATTACAAATAAATAAATAACACACAACTCCCGTGTGAAACTCCTTTCCTACCCTTGTTTCATTTCATTGGTAAAATCTAAGTTATTTTACAAGAGAGAACATCATCCTTTACATCAGACATTATTGCGGCTAGCGAATATTCTTTGCTGCTGATCTACCTTCCTTATTAGTTGTCGTGAAACCATAGATCTGAAATCAAATAAAACCCTAGATCGGAATTCAAATTAAACCCTAGATCTAAATAACAAGAACACTAAACTAAATTTCGAATATAACACTAAATGACTACATTTACCATTATATAAACAACAATTAGAATTACATCACATATTAGCAGTTACATGAATAACATTCTAACTAAAAAAATAAAAATATAACAAAAAACTCTAGATATAATACTTCACACATTTACATGAACAATGCCTAAGAAGAAGTATGGTAAATGACAAAAAATTAAAAAAATAGAAATGAAAAACTTAATTGCGAACTTCAACTCAAGTTTTGAGGCTCTTCCCTTTATTTTATTTGGAATTCTGAATTTCAAAAAACGCATGCATCTTCTTGCCAGCTTTTCTAAAAGTGGTCATTTACTGAAATCGGACACCCGAGCACCGTTTTATGGTCATTTGAAGTTTCGTCGTCGGAAATCATTTTTTTGGTGAAGATATCATCTCTCTTACCTTAACCCTTGCTCTAGCCTGGCCTGTTTAGAGATGCATTATGACAGGAAGGCACGGATCGATGACATGGAAAAATTAGTATTCTTTTCATCACACACGGATTATACAGTAAAACCGTGTAGAATTGTTTGAGCATCAGAAAATGTCCGTCCGGAAATGCGCTGGAGAACTTCCAAAAATGCCCTCCATATAGTTTTTAATAAAAAACCATCTACAATTTGAGCATATTTCTGGAGAAATTTTTTGGAGAAGTGTTTTCTTTGTTTTTTTTTTGACAAAGAAAAAGGGTCTAGCGAAAAGTGTTTTCTTTTTGCTTTGGAGACTGATATAGTGGGAATTTTGAGAAAACGTGTATAATATGCAATGTATGCTGTGTTTTTGTACTAGTGTTATGAAGTCTGATTCATTTAAATATAATGTGAAGGAATGTAAAATTAAATTCTTGGCAACATAAATCGACCTAATTATCTTTTGTACTCCATATCTAGACGTAGTATGTAGGATTGAGCTTTTTGAAATTAATTTTGAGCTGAATTATTTATTTATTTTCACATTATATACGTGATGAAATTTCACACGTATATTTTTAAGATCTTAATTCTATATTAATTTTTATTAAAGAACAATAATTCGGATGTCAAAAGCTGGCATTGGATACTGAAAACTAATTCAAAATAATAATCTAGATCTTCACAAAGGGGAAATTCGAAATATTTTTCTTGGAGACCATAATCAACGCGAACAATGTTGGCAAAGTAACATGCATGCATGATTACAATTTACAATGGTGGGGAACAACATGTCCATACGCGAACGTGACATTTCTTGATGAACTACAAGTTATCAATATTAAATTATTAGTTACTTGTTTTTCTCTTCATCCAACTTTCAATATTAAATTATTGTTCAATACATCAAGTCGGAACTAATTAATTATTAACAGCTATATATATATATATATATATATATATATATGGATGAGTACGAATCTTAATAAACTAAACAACTTTCATGCACCTCTAGATCTGCGCAATTTGGCCGGATCGAAGAACAAATTAACAAGTACAATTATTACCTAATAGTTTTGTTTCCTTACGGACACATTTATGCAAAGAACGAGAACTATTTCGTGCGACTTGTTATGCGAGAGTAGGTAAGAGGGAGGGCAAAAGTACAATTAATAACCGCCAATCAATGTAATTTCATGGATCACCTGACGCGCATCCTTAATGTTCCCCTTGATATAGTAACAGTGCATGAGAACATTAAAAGGGTCTAACATGGGGAGCAAATCCTGCATTAAGAAGTTGTATATAGGAAAAACCAAACGGTTTTGGGTGAAGATACAATAGAAAGCTGCCAAGGATAGAAATATGCTTGCTTAACATATACAAGGCCAAGGGGACCCAGATAGTATTTTGGGCTCGTTCTCGGTCCAGCTAGTATTAAAAGAAGGTAACAGGATTACAAAGAACTTGCAACATAATTATTAGTACTCGGCCCAGTTAGTATTTCGCCTTTTTTTCGCAACAAAATATACCTTCGTCTTTGCAACATAATTGCAAACTGGTCCCTTCTTTGTCTTTGTTGGACTCTGTTTAGGTACTACAAATTAAGGAGCTTCGTAGGTAAATTGCTGTGGCACCTTTCACTTCACATCACTCACTGAATTGGGAAGCATGTAGAGGTTATGAAAACATCACGTCAAGGCAAACTAAACCATGATAAGGGGACATGTGATGTGCACCACTTTCATAAAGGAAAGCAACTAGACGTTACATATTTGCACTTACAAAAAAATATTAGAAATGAAAAATCTTTGACAAAAATTGTTGAAACACAAACTGTTGAAGGTCAAAATTAGATCAGATGTATTTTAGACGTGTTTAAGCTATATTTGGAATTGTTGCAGCAGAAATATAAGTGGGTAGTTATTTAATGTTAGTGGGGGCTATAGTTAGCATTATTTATTTGTAGCAGTAGCTAAAATAGAAGAGCTGTTAGTTAATTTAGGAAGTCAAAAGTTCCAAATTTAGGTAGTCAGTTTTGTGTATGAGAGGCTATATAATCAGCCTTTGTATTTGTGTTTATGTGTACCAGAATAACAAGTTAATTAAAGATTTTGCTGCAGAAACTCTCTCTGTCTTCTTTCTTCTTTACAATCTATCTTCTCTATTAGGTTAGCCATTTTTAATTGTTTACAACATTTGGTATCAGAGCCATAAAGGGCGCAATCCAAAGAGTAGAAGAAAATCTCCCATCGACGAAGCATTGAAGCAATGTCTTCAGGCGCAAACATGGCGCAATTCCCAGCTCCTATGCTGACCGGTAACAACTACGGCATATGGAAAGCGAAGATGGAGACTACTACTCTCACAAGATTTGTGGGATATCGTTGAAGATGGTTATACCACGTATGCCGCCGACCACCAACAAACAGAAGACGAAAAAAAGAAGTTGAAGGAAGACAAGATGAAAGATGCACGAGCGCTATTCCTTATTCAACAAGGGGTAGTAGAAAACATTTTCTCACGCATCATCAACGCAACCAAATCAAAGGATGCTTGGGACATGCTGCAACAAGAGTTCAAAGGATCGGCTAAGGTGCAAGTTGTCAAATTACAAACCTTACGCAGACAATACCAAAACATGCAAATGAAAGACTCAGAGAAGGTAAAAGAGTATTTTTCACAAGTTATGGATTTAGTTAATCAGATGCGTTCGCTTGGTGATAAAGATATTACCGATCAAAAACTTGTGGAAAAAATGTTGATTAGCCTACCTGAGAGTTTTGACTCTATAGTTACTGCTATAGAGGAGTCAAAAGACCTGGCAACCCTACCTATACAACAGTTGATTAGTTCTCTTGAAGCACATGAAGAGAGAAAATTGCTAAGAAACTTGTCTAATGAAAATGCCTTCAAGGCAAGTCCAGATTTCAAATCTGGAAATTTTCGGAAAAAAGAAAGTCAGAAAAACCTGAAATAGATGGTAATGCCGAATCTAGTAAGGCCAACCGGTGGTGTGAAATCTGTAAGAAGGATTCCCACGATACCAAATATTGTTGGTCTACCAAACTGTGCAACAAATGCAAAAAGAAAGGCCATATAGCTCGGCTCTGCAGAACAAACAATTCTCAACGAACCAACCAAGCCACAAATCAAGCACAGCCACCTCCTGCTCAAGTAAACTTCACAGAACAGAGGGAAAATTCAGAAACCATCTTCTTTGCATGTCATTCTGCAAGTGAAGAAAGAGGCGACATCTGGTATCTAGATAGCGGATGTACAAGTCATATGACCGGCAACCATCATATCTTCCATGAAATAAACACCTCATTTGAAACAAATGTTCGAATGGGAAATGGTGCATTGGTTCAAGCCAAGGGCAAGGGAAACATTGCAGTACACACTAAGATGGGTTCACGGTTGATAAGGGATGTGCTACTAGTACCCGATCTGAAGCAGAATCTTCTCAGTGTGGGGCAATTGGTTCAAAACGGTTATGCAGTACATTTTGAGAAGCATGGCTGCAAGATAATTGATCGGCATGGCCAAGTGCTGGCAAATATTGTGATGGAAGACAACAGAAACTTCGTGTTACAATTAAAGCATACTCCACATCTAGTTCTTCAAACCGAAACTGTAGATGAGTCAATTCTGTGGCACAAGCGGTTCGGTCATCTCAACTATAGTGCACTCAAACTGCTGAAATCAAAGGAGATGGTACAAGGCCTACCTGAGATCAACACAAACCGTCAAACCTGTGAAGGGTGCATTCTAGGCAAGCAACATCGAAACTCTTTTCCGAAAAGGGGTGCATGGAGGGCAAGTTCACCATTAGAGTTAATTCACACCGACATCTGTGGCAAAATGCAAACACCATCAGAAGGTCAAAACTGGTATTTTCTGATCTTTGTTGATGATTTTACAAGAATGACTTGGGTTTATTTTCTCAAAGAAAAGTCACAAGCACTTGAAGTATTCAGAAAGTTTAAAGCTCTAGTTGAGAACCAAAGTGATTTCAAAATCAAGGTGCTAAGAAGTGACAGAGGTGGAGAATATACATCCAACCAATTTGTTAAATTCTGTGAAGATCATGGAATTAAGAGACAACTCACAACTGCCTATACCCCTCAACAAAATGGTGTTGCCGAACGTAAAAAACCGTACCATAGTAGAAATGGCAAGAGCCATGCTCAAAGACAAGGGTATACCATTAAAATTCTGGGCAGAAGCAGTCTCTTTGGCTGTCTATATCCAGAATAGAAGTCCCACAAGAGCTGTACCAAATAAAACCCCAATTGAAGCATGGAGCGGAACCACTCCCAATATTAGTCATTTGAAAATTTTCGGTTCAGTATGCTATGCCCATGTCCCAAAGGAAAATAGATCTAAACTCGATGATAAAAGTGAACGCTGTATTTTTATGGGATATTTGGATGGCACCAAAGGGTATAGATTGTATAACCTTGAGAAGAAAAAATTGGTTGTTAGTAGAGATGTCATCTTTGATGAGAAAGAAGTCTATAATTGGGAAAATAACCAATTACCCACATGTCAACCAACACCAATCATCATATTTCAAAACCAAGATGTCCAAAGCATACCAAATGTAGCAGCTCCAAGTCAACCACCACAAACCACACCCAGCCGAGACCCCAGCAGCAGTTCAGCTGCGCAACTTGAAGACAACCTGCAACCTGAAGACAACCCGCAACCAAATGCCTCTAATTCGCAACCCATTAGCTCCAGTTCACAGCATCCTGATGTTACATTAGCAGTTACTCCAAGTAGAGTTAGAACCTTGGCTGAAATATATGAAAGAACAGAAAGATGCAATTTCTCGGTGGTTGAACCACAATCGTTTGAGCAAGCAAAACACCACGAAAATTGGAGAGAAGCCATGGAGCAAGAAATTGGGATGATTGAGAAAAATAATACATGGGAGTTAGTGGACAGACCAACCGATAGAAGTGTAATTGGTGTTAAATGGATTTACAAGACCAAGTTGAATCCAGATGGTTCAGTTCAGAAGTTTAAGGCAAGGCTCGTTGCAAAGGGGTTCAAGCAAAAACTTGGAATCGACTACTTTGAGACATACGCACCAGTTGCACGTTTAGAAACAATCTGTACGATCATAGCCCTAGCTGCACAGCAAAAGTGGCGCATCTATCAACTAGATGTCAAATCAGCCTTTTTAAATGGAGAACTTAACGAAGAAATTTTTGTTGAGCAACCCGAAGGATTTTTAGCTCAAGGGGGAGATAACAAAGTCTACAAATTGAAGAAGGCGCTCTATGGACTGAAACAGGCTCCACGAGCGTGGTACAGTCAAATTGACAAATATTTTCTGCAAAACGAGTTTGAGAAGAGCAAGTCAGAACCAACTCTCTATGTGAAGAAAAGAGGTACTCACATTTTAATCGTTGCTCTATATGTTGATGATTTGATCTACACAGGCAACAGTGAAGCCATGATGCAAATGTTTAAAGGAGACATGATGAATACCTATGAAATGAGTGACCTTGGATTGATGAAATACTTCTTAGGTATAGAAGTGGTTCAAGTTGAAGATGGGATATTCATATCTCGGAAGAAATATGCAGAAAACATATTGAAAAACAATAGGTTGCAAGATTGCAAGAGTGTCACAACACCACTTGTTCCAATTGAAAAATTCAAGAAGGAAGATGGTTCGGCAAAAGCAGATCCAACTGAATTTCGCAGTTTAGTTGGAAGTTTATTGTACTTGACTGCAACAAGGCCGGACATCATGTTCAGCTCAAGCCTTTTATCAAGGTATATGGACTGTCCTACTCAAAAACATTTTACAGCGGCAAAACGAGTTCTAAGGTACATCAAAGGCACTGTTTCTTATGGCATATGGTACAAACCTGTCAACAACTCAAAGCTGATTGGTTACACCGATAGCGACTGGGCGGGATGCCAAGACGACATGAAGAGTACTTCAGGCTATGCGTTCTCGCTTGGATCAGGTATTTGCTCTTGGTCATCCAAGAAACAGACGGTGGTCGCCTTGTCATCAGCCGAGGCAGAATACGTTGCAGCAGCAAGAGCCGTTGCACAGGCCATTTGGCTCAAAAGAATATTGGAGGATGTCAATAGCAAAATGGAGGAACCAGTCACTATCTACAGTGACAGCAAATCTGCCATAGCAATCAGCGAGAATCCAATCAGCCATGACAGAACCAAGCACATTGCCATCAAGTATCACTACACTAGAGATGCAGTCGAGAAACAAGAAGTGCAGTTGAAGTTTTGTCGAACTGACGAACAGAGCAGACATCTTTACGAAGGTGCTAACAAAGGAGAAGTTTGAACTCAACGGGGAACACATAGGTGTATCCCAGATGTAATCGTTTTACCGCTGAGGGGGAGTGTTGAAACACAAACTGTTGAAGGTCAAAATAAGATCAGATGTATTTTAGACGTGTTTAAGCTATATTTGGAATTGTTGCAGCAGAAATATAAGTGGGTAGTTATTTAATGTTAGTGGGGGCTATAGTTAGCATTATTTATTTGTAGCAGTAGCTAAAATAGAAGAGCTGTTAGTTTATTTAGGAAGTCAAAAGTTCCAAATTTAGGTAGTCAGTTTTGTGTATGAGAGGCTATATAATCAGCCTTTGTATTTGTGTTTATGTGTACTAGAATAACAAGTTAATTAAAGATTTTGCTGCAGAAACTCTCTCTGTCTTCTTTCTTCTTTACAATCTATCTTCTCTATTAGGTTAGCCATTTTTAATTGTTTACAACAAAAATGCATTCTCAAACAGCCCTTTTCTCTGACCAAAGCCTTGTCCGAATCCTCTTTTGTTTTGAGACTTGGCCCAAGACTTCTTTTTCTTTTCTTTCAGCCTTGTCCGAATCCTGTTATCCAAGAGATGAAAAATCAAGAGATGGATGTCAAGATACTGTTATCCAATTTCTGTAATTTTGATAATCACGCCAATTATAATTATTCTTCAAATCAATATTCTTTATTACAAAATTTTATTGGTGATCAAATTTTACGTTTTTTAGAATTATTTTACTATTTGACTAGAACTAGGGTGTTCTTAATCTCACCAAGTCTCTTTGTGAGCTTAACTCAAAATTCCATCGGATTGGCTTCAAGCGACGCATCCAAACCGTTGAAACCGGTCTATTTCATGAGTGATGAGTTTACATTGAAAATTTATAAATTTTCAAACTAATTTAATATAAAGTCAAGCGGTCAAAAATTGATAAAAAATGAACATATTAAAATTAACTTATAAACCATCTATTTTTTACCGCTTCACTTTATACTAAATTAGTTCAAAAATTTATAAATTTGATATGTAGACGCATCACTCGTGAAGTAGATCGGTTTCAACGGTTTAGATGCGTCACTTGAAGCTAATCCGATGGATTTTTGAGTCTCGTAAAAGAATGTTCCAAAAAATATAAAATTTGGTCTCCAAGCACATTTTAATATGAAGAGCATGTTGAGTGGTTTGAATTGATTGTTTGGAATTTGAACATGGAGAAGGATGTGAAGTGCGATTGGAGCACAAAAACAATGTAGCATAAAGAACTACAAAAGACATAACCAACAAACAAAATTTACAATATATCCTTAACAACCAAAATCTACTAAAAATCAAAACATAACAGTAAGTCAGTAATACATATGCTAGATCATTATAATCAAAAGATATTTAGTGCAATTACTCAGTAATAGTTAATAATTGAAAATTTTTGTGTCTAATAATAGATGGGGGGAATGATTTTCACATTTTTTGTAAGATTAAGTTGCATCGTACATCATTAGTTTCTTTTTTCATGAAAATATTGCGTGACTCGACTTCACAATTTAGGAAACTATGAATGCAAATTTCATCATGCAAGATAATTCACGTCTTAGGGCGTATTTATATTCTTTTCTAATTACGACTTGCAAAAGAAGCCATAGCTTTTTCATGCAATTTGAATTAAGCTCAAATTTAAAAACTTTTCTTAATGATCAGAGTGAATCTGATGTAATTAATTTGAATCGAATAGATAAATTCTCATATTATAAAATTAATATACTATTTTGCTATAATGATAGAAGTGTTGGACTCGTCTCGTAACCATTTTATAAAACTTATTACAAAATAATTCTTGCATGAGCATAGCAACAAGTTTGAGATTAATAAAAAATAGTATCCACATTTGAGAATAATTATCTTTTTTTATATTTGAACACATATATGAAAATTTTGAAGTTTTGGAAAAATCCAAACTTCTGTGAAAAGTTTAAGGATGGTGACCTCGGAATCCGTTTAATTTGTTTGTTTGTATAAAAAAGGGGAATTTCATGTGTACCCCTCAAAAACCATGAAATTACGTATTTCCCCCTCCAAATTTGATAATAACATATTTACCCTTCTAAACTCTAATAACTCACATATTTACCCAATTAATGAAAACTGAAATTAATTATATTTAATACTTGATAAAATCTAGTTAATTATGTAATTCTCTCCCTTTCTCTACTCTCTCTCTCTCTCATCTTGTTATATTAGAAAAAAAAAACATGTTGTCTTTTCTCTTCTCTAGCCGCTATGGCTACTAATGGTGGAAGCACAATACCTTCCTATCCAACCCGTCTCCAGCCGCGTCGGCCCGCCTCATCTCACCACACCTCGCATAGTGCTTTACTGATTAGTATCTCTCCCTCCCTCCTCTAATGATGCAAGAGGAGAGTTGCTTCGAGGAGCGCATGACTGAGACGAGAGGAGAGGTGTGCAGCTTTACCACAGAGAGAGAGATGGAGGTGCAGAGTGGAGTGGAGTGGAGTGGGAAAAGAAAAGATAATGTTTCCTTTTTTTTTGATGGAACAACATGAGACAGAGAGGAGAGAAAGGGATATGTTATTTTTATGGAATAAGACGAGAGAGAGAGGAGAAGTGAGGAATATAATTAAGTTATTAATTATAGAATATTAAACTTAATTAATATCAAATTTTGATAAATTGGGTAAATATGTGAGTTATTTGAATTTAGAAGGGTAAATATGTTATTATCAAATTTGGAGGGGGAAATACGTAATTTCATGGTTTTTGAGGGTACACATGAAATTCCCCCTGTAAAAAAGTACTTGGAAAGTGAAAACTAATAATTCATAGATTTGAGAATTTTTTTTAATATGCTCTTGAGGAAATCGTGTATAATTTAGAATCAAAACACAACACGCATAATAAAAAGAACACTAAAAAGAGGAAATATACCATTTGATTTATTGGAAACACCAAAACTAAAAAAATTTAATTTACTCAATGTAATCCCAACATACATTATAATTAACACAATGATGCAGAGAGCACAACATGCATTAAAACTGGAACATAAGGAACAAGGACACATGCAAAAGTAAAAAAAGAAAGCAAATTGAATCAAATCAAGACACCGAAAGCAGCATTTGAATTATGGTTCTCGAGTTTCAGTAGTAAACTAATTCAGTAACATTCTTTAGACCGGGAAGGTTCTCAAGTTTGCGGCAGTTAACAACATGCAATGTGGTAAGCTGTGACATAGCCATCGGTTTCATCTCCCAAGTCTGCAAGTTCTCCAATTTGGAAAGTTGTAAGAACTGCAACATTGGAAATCCATTTGTAGAGCAAACCATTTTCTCACCCATGTATGCTCCATCTTGTAAGCTTAGATATTTAAGGGCCTTCAGTTTCTCTAGCCTCGGCATGGGGTCTTCGAGCAAACCAGATTTGGTTAGGGTGAGCTTTGTAAGATTCGTTGGAAATTTAACGTTATCTATGATTAGTTTCCTGCAATTCCATTCTCCATCCAATTTAATTGTCCTCACCGTCTCAAGATTCGGGAAGGCCCTCAAATCAACAAACTCCGATGGTACAATGTCGCCTATAATTGCCATCGAGAGGAGATGAACCATCTGACTCATCAGGTCAGAAATAGATTTCCAGTATGATTTTGACTTTGTATTGCCCCTGTTCGAAATTGCAAACTTTCTAAGGTTGATCAGGCACCGTGGAAAGTTTTCTAGCCACGACTCCGGAACTGAAACTGTTTTCAGTATCTGTAGGTCTGATATATTTGCTGTGGAAGGTGGTCCTTTAATTTCGGGAATTGGATTGACATATACATGGAGGAGTGTTGAGATGGTCCATAGAGATTCAGGTAGGGTTTTTATGGAGGTATCTCTAACATCTAAGGTTTGGAGAAATTTCATGAGCATCATAGTTGGAGGAAGCTCAGATATGGTACTACCCCTCAATCCTAGATACCGCAGGTAACTCATGCTTATTAAAGGTGCTTTTGGGATTTCGGAATTCCTCAATTCCAACACCCATAGCATATCGGACATTTTCACATTATTTTTTTTAATACCAAAAGCCAAAAAGGAAACTACCCCCCTATTCAGTACCAGGATTGGGTTTTGTTTCTTGTTATCAGGATTGATTGCTACACGGGACACGGATTCTATTTCTTTCAGATCTCGGTTGGCAGCCAAAAAATCCTTTTTGTAGGATTGTTCGATGATGTATTCATGAATAGATCGACCTACTCGGCAACATTTGATCATGCCTAAGACTGATCTCTTGGAAACACAAACCAACGACCTGTAAGCAAAAATAAAAAAATTAACATCTCGTACATTATTTATAAGAAACAAAATTTCTACATGGACATGAGGACCTTATAATCTACAAGAAAAATAAAGAATCAATTTGCAGAAATGAATATATATAAAATTGCTTTGTTCAAGGGGAAGTAGTTGGTGTTAATTTTGCCGCAATAATCGAAAACCACCTTAATTCTCACTTTACTTAAATAGTAAAAAAAATGTGCTTTAGTCCATCATCGAGTAGACCAGAGAAAAGCCATCTATTCTTTGGTAATAAAACATACAAAATTCAGTTTAATTGATGACCTAATTTTAGGAAACTATGATCTAATGTTTCAAATAGCAATCATCCTATAACTGCTTTGATGTCATTTATACTAGAAAGGGAAAAACCATAAACCAAACAATCACCTGTAAATCATAAGACGGAATGTCAATTTCGTGAAATTTTGAGATTACCTTTGGACAAGTTGCTCCAGGTAGTTATTTGCGGTCTCCACGGTCGTCTTTCCTTCCTCTGGTGTAACAAATCCTTCAGCAATCCATATCTCAGTGAGAGACCTTGCAGGAATCTCATAATCTATTGGGTAACATGCTAAATAAAGAAAGCACGATTTGATAATGGCAGGTAAATCATTATAGCAGTAGTCAATAATGTGCAACAGATGATTGTCAGTTGCAACAGTATCAAACTCTTTTATCTCGACTAACAGATCATTCCATGTGTTGTATTTCATTGGTTTAAACGAAAGGAGACCCCCTATAAGAACAAGAGGCAGAGGCTCTCCTTCACAAACCTTGCCAATCTGTTGAGGGAGATTGTCCAGTTCTTTGGTTAACTCTAGTAAGAACTCGAGAATTTTAGAAGGTTCTTTGAGCTCTCGAAGTGCTGGAAACGCTGTTATGAGGAACAATGCTCGGTTCTCCTGCTCATTTTCGAAGATGTTTGAACTATCTGCTTTGTGAGGAGGCAAGCCTTCAATCATTTTTATGTCGTGGAGAGAGGATATAAGCACATCTATGTCAGTGTGCTCCAACCCACCTTCTGCTTCTGTTTGCTTTAAATAATTGCATGAAACAATATCTTTAATATTATAATATATTCTTTTCTTCCAATATATGGAAACATTATGTATCTTTAAAGCGGAGATTGGCTCTCTGGAAGCCCGTCCAATTTGACGGGCTTCTAGTTGCATACGCTTAATTAGATCCTCCTTTTTGTCCTCAGTGTCCTCCATGAGGTCAAATTTAATTTTCATTAGGATAGACACAATTTCACGTGATTGCAAATGCTCAATTTCCTCATTATCAGGAACATTGTCTGATAAAAGAACTTTGAGAGAAGGTTGAGATAGAATTCCTTTTATGAAAGGTAAGGCATCCATCTCTGTTTCAACTTTCTCAAAAGTCAAAATCACACCCAAACTATCTCTCTGCTATCCTTGTGAAATGAAAACTGCAAGTTCCTCCAATTCAACTGCAATAAAAAGAAATATTAAAAAATTAAATACTATAATTTGTGCATGACTGAAATCTGACATTAATTATGGAGTTGCTAAAACTTACCAAATGCTACCAACTTAGTAATTAACTGATCAAACTTGAAACTCTAGACCTTAATCACCTATGGTATGAATAGAAAGTGTCTGCATTAGTGTTTTTCAAATTCAATAGATCTTATTTAAAAAAAAAATTATAATAGTTCAGGATGTACTACTGAAATCACTATAATGGAAAGGATTTCTGGGTCACCAATGCAAAATAGTATAAAATGTAGAACCAGAGTCGATTTCATATATTCAAATTTTTTTGAAGAGATCCACCTCTTCTGTCAATGATGATGTCCCGGATAACGAACAAAGGAGAGTGCGTGGGAGCCTTGGCTAAATTGTTTATTTTGTTTAAGGTTCACTGAAAGAATCTATTTTAAAACAGAGGATATAATTTTAAACCAGCGTGAGTGTTAGAAATAGAGATGGTAATAAAGTAACATCCAGAATTCGAAAAAATTATCTCACAAACAACAGTCCTACAACCACGACGATAATATTTGTTGGTTCTACTACAATACAACTTAAATGCAACAAAAACTTTGAAAAAAAATGTAATTATAGGTAGTAATGACTGTCTAATTTTAATTAGATGTATTTGCTATAAATTAGTATGCAGGTCATGTATTTAGAATAAGGTGTAAGAAATAATTAGCATTTTCACAAAATAAGTTTGTGTTTACCAGAATTGCGATCTACAGTTCTGCCAACACTTGCTTCCTCTATCTCTCTCGTTAAATCAAAACAATTTAATCCTTCGTTCGCTCCCTCCCTCACAATCAATGCAACCGCAAGCTCCACCAAGTAACTGCAATGGAAAATAAATATTTAAAAGCTAATATAAATCGAAAAATACTTAAGTCAGACATTATGGAGTTGCTAAAATTTATCAAATGTTAAGACTGTTGAAACTTGAACCTCTAAACTTTAGCCCCTGTCCCCACCATGGAGGTCCGAACAGGACACATGGGCAGGAAAACAATGAGAGAGATAGAAGTGGAACCAAGAGAAAGGAGAGAGAACACACACACCTGGGACAGGAGAAGAGAGAGGAAGGAGAGGGCTAGTGAGGGAAGGGGGAGGAAGTAAGTGTAGAATGATCAGGGGGCTGCGAGAGAGGGGGTTGATGGGAGCTTATAATCTTGTGTTGTAGGGGGACAGAGAGGGAGGTATAATTTATAATGAATATAATGAATATAATGAATATAATGAATATATAATTTCGTAAATTGCAATCCTAGTTCAGATCTCCCATCCTATCCTCCAATTTGAATCCTTACAGATGGCACCGCACTAGATTATTGTAACAGAAGGTCCCCTTGTAGTTCTATAATTTCGTTACATGTTTTCATCTTTTACTTGGACTGTATTTTTTAACAAACTAGATTAATTATAAATGTGGCATGTATTATCTAACATTTAACTTGTGCTTTGATGTAAAATAGATAACTTTTATAGCCGTGCAATTATTTTGTTGTAATTTTAAAACCTTCTACTCGTTGATATGATTTTTAGTCACATGATGGATGATCCATGGTTCTTAAATATGTAGTAAAAAAATTCGAAAAAATGTAAAACTTGGTTTGCAAGTACATATTCATTTTATAATCATGTTGAACGGTTCGGATCGACCGTTATGATTTTGAAAAGTCAAAATTTGAACCGTAGTACGGACCCAATTGGTGCTATGCATAGCACCGTAGCCTCACTCATATATAAATATGTAGTATCCTAATCTATTATACCCAGTGAAAGAAACATTTGAAGAAACGCACCTCTTTTATTAACAGGATTGCGCAAATTGTGTTTATGGGAAGAATTAGTAATACCCTAATGTTTTTTATGGGAAGAATTAGTAATACCTCTTTTAACAAAGTCTTCCTCGACATTAATTAATTATTGATGAGGCCTTGAGAAAATGTCATTCAAATCATTTTCTATTCTGAAAAACATTATTTCAAGATATGGGAATCTTTTTTTCTTTTTGTTTGTTTAGTACATTAAGTCCGCTGTGTATACTGCATTTCAAAATGGGTATCATTTTTTTTGTTTAGATCGCTGTGTATACTGCATTGACCTCGAAATTAGTTTTTACTTTCCATAAATTTAATGAGGAAGTAACATGCGTCACCTCAGAATTTGTGTATATGATGTATTGGTGCGTGAATCTCGAGTATTCATTTCGACATCAGTATTTCATATTCTACTTTAGAAAGTAACATGGGGCTGCACTTCTCCCGACATCTAATGATAAATTATATTATGATCTTAAATATAATTTATACATGAATAAAGTGTTTAGATAGGATTAAATTTTGTAAATGTAATACATTTATTCGCTACCCGAATTTCCAGCAATATATTGTATCATTTTTCATGAGATATCACTATCTGAAATTTACCTCTTAATTTTACCATGACCTTAACAATTCTTCTCCTAATCTACCAAATAAACAAAAAGAAAAATTCTAATTTCTACCAAGGATTCAGCTGTGCACATTCTCTTCTCTTGTAAAATTTCGCCCACCAAACCGTCATATCTACATATTATGCCCTTTCGATAAAGCTATAATTTATCCTAAATGTTTCAAGATAAGTCTACCTAACCCGCTAGAAATTCAGCTTGTTTGCTGTCCAAAATATGCTTCTTCCTGGTTCAAAACAAGTGATATCAACATATATAGATGAACACAACAAAGATTGTAACTAACATTGCGCATTAAATCAAGCAAAAACATACAGCATCGCATGTGGTGGGACCGTTGTTGTTGGTGCACTGTGTGTACACAATAGAAAGACTAGAACATTTCCGAGTCGCTATAGTCACTATTTGATTCTTAAGAGGAGACTTAAGAGAAAAGGTTCGCGCCAGGGCAACCATGTGAAGCTCTATTGAAATAATAAAAGGAGAATCTTGAAAATTCTTTTAATCGCTATTAGTTATCACACATGAAACATACTTATATACTATGTATGTAACTTCGTTGGAGTACATACAAATTTTGGATTCACTAGGAGCCAAGATCTCAATTGTGTACACAATAGAGAGACTAGAGCATCTCGAGTCGCTAGATTTTATAAAATGGAGAAATGGAAGGATGTGCTAGATCGATTCACAAGAGGAGATTATGAGAAAAGTTAGCACAAAGGCACCAATGTTAAGCTCGAAAAATATATACAAATGCATAAGCGTACTTTTAAGATTTTGAAAAAATATATACAAATGCACCAATGTTAAGCGTACTTTTAAGCTCGAAAAATATATAGGCGTCTATATGTAAAAAACACTGGGAATACTATAAAAATTTAATTTTTTTCAAATTTTTTTTTTGTCAAATTTACATTTTAAAATTTTTTTAAAATTTTTTTATTTAAATTTTAATTTTTGTAAACGATACTATGAATGCAAATACATTATAAATACTATATTACACATGATGAATACTTTAAAACCACATTATAATACTATAAAAATTTTAATTTTTTTCAAAAAAAATTTTTTTGAATTCTTTTGAATTCTTTGAAATTTTTTGAAATTTTTTTGAAATTTTTTTACTTTTCAATTTTCATATTTATATTTACATCTTGATCATGTAAAATAAGTATGATTAGTTGATTAGAGTAGTTTACGTGATTCTTGAGAATAAATGAGTTCAGATCTAAAAAGGAGGGTCATTTGACCCGTTGTAAATCCATTTTTTATCAATGAAATTGTTAGTGTGCATTTAAAGCACTAACCATCAAAATCAATTCCATGAATGATTAGACGACTTGGAAAAAACCTAGAGGAAGAACAATCGTCATCGTCATTGAAGTGGTCGTTGTGGTAGAAGGGCATCATGATGAGATGCATGGTATATTGCTATGCTTATTAACAGAATTTGCAAATGTCCTATAATGGCTAATATTGGTTCAGAATTGTTTGTCCGTCAGGTCCGTTTGGACAAAATAACTATTTAATGAATGTGAATTAATACAAAACAAAATAAATATATAAGAGAAATTTTAAAGTGAATGTAAACTATTATATTTATTGGTGACATCAACTTAATAATTTACTATATATAAACTATTATAGAGTTTTATTGTACAAATTAGTGAAATATAATCATGATCAAAGTCAAATGATGATGAATTAGTAGGATTTTGGCTTAGGTTTTGCATATTTTCTCACATTATGTTTAATTAATTAGAGAAAAAGGCTACTGTCACCCTTTTTTATGTTTTATTGCAGAAAACAGGTTTTGGGACTTGGTCAGAGTCAAAATAACGATGATTTACGTAAGATTTTGGCTTAGGTTTGCATATTTTCTCACACTTATGTTTACTTTATTAGAGAAAAAGGCTACTATCACCATTCTTTATGTTTATTGCAGAAAACAGGTTTTGGGACTATTTTACACCAAATGGAGCTAGAATCGGGTCAATCGGATCAGCGACGCTCATCGACTAAGTCTCTGTTACGGTCCGTATTGCCTAATACGGACCAGGCCTAGTACAGACCAGGAGATAGTGCTGGAAGCTTTAAACCCTACCGTCAAGGACCTAATACGGACCGTATCAACTAATACGGTCCGTATCCGAAGGCGTCTCTTGGGGAATAACTGCCGACAGCTGTTTCCAGATCAGTTTCTTAGCCCCTACTAAACCTTTACACGTCCCTCCACTCCTATATAGTCCCCTGGACAGAAGGAATAACTTATCTTTGTAATTAGGGTTAGATTTGATTAAAGAGAGAAGAGAGGAGTGCTTGTAACAATGCCGTTCTGCAGCTAAGTTCCTTTTCTTAGGGCTAGGCAGTAAACCTTGTTACTCTTGATGTTTTGATATATATATTCTGTTGATTATGATTTATTGTTGTTGAAACAAAATGCTTTTGTGATTTACTATCTCTTCATCTAACTTCAATGATATAGTTTGAGTAGCAATGGTGTGCCGAAACAACAACAGAAATCAGACGCAACAAGAATATATTGTCAAAGCGGATGAGTAGCAATGGTGTGCCGAAACCCTAGAAATTCTCATCTCTATCTTTATTTAATTACTTTTAATTGCTTCCTAATTTACATTGATCACAACAATATTTCTCAATTTACATATTTCATCTAGCCTTTCGAAAGATTGTGATTCGATCGCTCAAAGCATTGAACCAATATTCCCTGTGGATCGACCTCGAATATACTACTCGATAGGATTGTGCGCTTGCAGTCCGAACCGATAGCATTTACGAGTTTATAAATATTAAAAAAACATTGCTCTCTTTTGAGTGATCAAGCTTTTTGGCGCCGTTGCCGGGGAATACGGTTTATTGTGCAAGGCCTCGCAAGACGTCCTTGCTTTGACCATTAAATCCAATTAATTAGAAACGCCTAGATTTCTTTTTATTTTCTGCATTTTTATTTTTCTTTTATTTTCAATTTCGTTTTTTTTATTTTTTTATTTTCTTTCATTTTTCAATTTTAGTTTAATTTTCAGATTTTCTTTTCTTTTTAGAACGCTACACGCTGGCCGAATCATCCGTACGAAGATCCGAGAGGATTGCTAGTAGGAGAGGACAATTCGCTTCCACATCACCGATAAGAACCAATCATAGTTCTTCATCGGTAATTCTGAAAGCGAAGAAGACTCAGATTCGATCAACATGAATATCCCACCGAACGAACCGATTAACAATGGAAGACAAAACAATGGTGATAATGAAGTTCACGATGCAGCAAGACCTAAACTTCTACGAGACTATTGCGTACCGCGCGCGAATGATCCTAATTCTAGTATACACCCGCCAACTGTTGAGATCAAACCTGCTCTTATAAATATGGTTTCGCAACAGCAATTTGGAGGATTTCCACATGAAGATCCACATCTTCATTTGTCAATTTTCCTAGGGATATGCGAGACGATAAAGATCAACGGAGTTACCGATGAAGCAATCAGGCTAAGGCTATTTCAATTTTCATTAAAAGATAAAGCAAGAGCATGGTTGTTTTCCCTACCGGCCAATTCCATTCAAACTTGGGACCAATTGTTTAATGTGTTTATTGCAAAATATTTTCCACCATCAAAAACTTCGAGGTTTAGAAATGCAATTACTAATTTTGAACAAAGCGATGGTGAAACTTGTGTGTGCATGGGATAGATATAAGGATATGTTAAGGTGTTGTCCACATCATGGTCTAGAAGATGGCTGATTGTCCAAACTTCTATAATGGTCTAAACCCTACCGATAGGTTGTCTATTAATGCTTCCGCAGGAGGCAATCATGAATAAGGAACCTGACGAGGCTTACAACCTAATTGAAGAGATTGCAATCAACCAACACTACTGGATCCCTGAGCGAAAGAAGCCAAGTCCAACACCTGGCATGCACCGAGTAGATGATCCATGCTGAGCGCAAAGATTGATGCTTTGCAAATGGCACTCAACAAGCAAACCAAGCAGCGAACGGTAGCAGCAGTCAATGCCGCAACAGCATGTGGCTATTGTGGAGGAGCGCATGAGATGACCGATTGTATGAATGTGACGGAAACTGAGGAAGAAGTAGAGCAAGCAAACGCGATCGATAACAGCTTTCGACCTCAGCCCGCCTACAATACATACCATCCGAACAACCGAAACCATCCAAATCTCTCATATGCAAACAATCAAAGGCCTGCTGCACCTCAACAGAACTACCAACCACAACCCAATTATCAACAGAGATACAACAACCCCCAACCGAATTACCAACCAAGGTAATACAATCAACCACAACAACCTGACATCACATCATTAATGGAGAGATTCCTAGAGAAGCAAGATAAGGCTAACGCCGAAATCGCACAAAAGATTGAATCCTTAACAAACCGCAACAAAGACTTAGAAGACAATGTCTCTAAGATGGCAAAAGAACTCTCGAGTATTACACGCGGAAAAGGCAAATTTTCGGGCCAACCGGAAGAAAATCCGAGAGAGACTTGCAAATGCATAACTTAAGGAGCGGCACAGCTTACAAGGGACCTCCCTTGCCCGATCAAACTTTCGATGAGATGCATGCAGAGCCATCGCATTCCGAAGAATACGAGCTGCAACCACCGGAGTCGCCCGTATTCGAAACGCAGGCAGACCCTATTGAAGAGCAGAATGACACCGTAGGTGGAGACGAACGACAAACCGAACCTGAATATATTGCACCACCACCCTACAAGCCACCTCTGCCATTCCCTCCAAGGCCGGCCAAGCACAAAATGGATCCACAATTCGCGAGATTCATGGAGACTCTCAACAACTACAAGTCACAATCCCCTTCACTGAGACAATTGCAAGCATACCCTCGTATGCTAAATTTCTGAAGGAGATTCTTTCAAACCGCAGTAGACTCTAAGAACTCTCAACAATTCCGCTCAACCTGGAATGTAGTGCGCTCGTGCAAAGCAAATTACCGACAAAGTTGAAAGATCCGGGAAGCTTTTCGATACCATGCACAATTGGCACAACATATTTTAAGAAGTTTTATGTGATCTGGGGGCAAGTGTAAGTTTGATGCCAAGGGCGGTATTTGATAAATTGAATTGTGGAGATCTATCACCAACTCGAATGGCATTACAAC
>JAJGRW010001227.1:320766-413367 GCA_025461045.1 Carex parvula | reverse complement strand
GTTAATGCGGCGATCATGGGAGTTATTGCCTTGAGAATACGAGGGTGGTGGAGGTGCATGTGGAGGTGGATTTCCCCTATATGGAGGGGGGGGGGGGGCGGAGGAGGTGGCATGTAATTTCCACCTCTGAGAAAGTATCCTTCTAATTCCACTTGCACAATTGTTGAGTTTGGGTCGTCAATGAGAAGGATATTTTTGGGATTTTTGCCGGATCATGAAAAGCCACAAAACACGAAGCACCTCATAATTACCGTAGGGAAAGAAAGGAGCCACTCTTACCAAATAGCCAAAACCTGATACGAGATCAGAGAGGTCTTCCTTGTTCCAATATTGGAGAGGAACACCATGCAGCCTAATTCTAGCACGGTGGGTTGTGGGCTCGTGGAGCATGCCTAATTCTTCCGTCCATTCCACCAGTTGGACTTCAACATCCTGGTCAAGAACAAAAACGCCCACCCCGATCGTAGCATCTCTCATAATTGAATTTGGGAAAGTGGCAACAAAGTCCCCAATTGATGGGTCAATTTCCGAAATTCTGAAATAATGTGGTGGAATTCCAAAAAATCTACCCAATGCACTCGCCAAACGTGTTGTCGTGCGGTGGTCATTGTAGTGTGGCCCTGCAAATACAATTGCAGAGTGAAGAAGGAACTGATTTTCTTCCGCCATTTCTTGATCCCGTAGAGGCAAATAGACCCTCAGCTCTTCAATGCGATTTTGGATATTAGCCGGATCTTGCATTTGCATAGTTTGCCAATTTGGTGGTGTTGCCATGGTTTTCAGTTTATGAATTGTGATGTCAAGAGCGATGGTGCATGGTTATGTGCAAATGTGTTCCTTCCTTTTATAGATCCTTGTGGCTGTTCAATAGTTTTCTCATGAGTCTCCTTAGTTTGTTTACCTTCTCCTTTATTGCCATGCATGTACTTACTCCCTTTGATAACTGAAGAATTGAATGTATATATTACTAGAAGAAAGTGGATTGCAAAATTTGAAGAGGTTTGTGCCTTGGCAATTAAAGAAACATCTTTTGGTTCTTACAATTCATGCTCTTATGCCCCTTTTTTAAGAATCTGAAGCATTTTCCCAGTATGAACAAATCATGGTGCCCTTTCAACTTTGGCTTGAATTTATTGCCGACATTAACTAAGTTTGGCTTGAATTGCAGCTTCAGCAAGACTGGAGGCTAGCTCAGGAAAAAAAATTAAAAAGAAAAATACATCAGACTACACAGATATTTAACTAAAAACCGTGTACAATAGTATCTGTACACGGATATTTGTGTGCTGTAATTGGAAAACTGGATGTCAAATTATCTGAAAATCTGGTGGTAAACTCAATATTGAATTTTGTAGCAAACTGGCTAGCAAAAATGGAGGCTAGCCCAGAAAAAAATTGTTAATAAAAAAATATACAGGATAACATACACGGATATTTAACTTAAAACCGTGTCCAAATAGTAACTGTACACGGATATTTGTTGAATATTCGTGTACGAATAGCTACACGGATATTTGTACTAGCATTATACACGGTTCTAAGTAAAATAGCCGTGTATGATTTGTTAGAGAGCTACACGGATTTCTTAACGAAATATCCGTGTAGAAAGTAAATGTATACGGTTGTTTGTTGAAAATCCGTGTAGAACCGCGTTCTCCTATCTTAAGTGATACGGATTTTTTTATAAATTCCTAGAAAATGCTAGCATTATACACACGGTTCTTAAATACAATTAACCGTGTATGATTTGTGAGAGAGCTACACGGATTTCTTGACTTAAGATCCGTGGAGAAAAGTCTTTGTAGGGTTTTGGTATAAAAGGCCTTCTCCTTCCAGCGCCGTTTTTTTTATCAAGTAATTAATACTGTCTCTCTCTCTGTATTGAATGCGCTGATCCGATTTCTGCAAAGGCCAGCAGCTGGTATTATCTGAGATCTTTGAAGTTTGTATTTTCTCCTCTCTATCTTTCTAAGGTTAGTGTATATATATATATATATTTTCCTTTTCTTCCTCTAATTTTATGTTACTTATTTGTACTTATTTAGATCATGTGTAAGTAGTGTATTGTTGTCCAATAACCGACCTACTGATGCTTTTAGGTCCTTGCCCGTTCAAAATTAATCCAATAGGGATTAATTTTGGATAGTCCCCGTTTTGGGACTGCTCTTTGAATATTGGGTCTCATTTAGGATGTGAACACATATTAGCGGGATTTAATTAGTAATTGAGGAAAGTTCGACGGTATTTTCCCTTAATGCTCCTACGAGTATGTGGTTTTTACGCATACTTGGGGAGTTAAGGGGAAATGCTGCCGAATTTTTCTCAAATACTAATTAAATCTCGCTAATATGTGTTCACATATGGGACCTAATATTCAAAGAGTGGGTTAGGATTGTAAACCGGCCCTTTGTAAGCCTAGAATTTGGTACCAATTTACATGTTGACCATTATTAATTGAAATCATTTTTTTAATTTAATTTACAGATGGATCGAAGTTGGATGTATGAATTGCGACGTGATAGTGAAGAATATTTGGGTCGCGTTGATGAGTTCATAAAATTCGCTGAGAGGTATAGAGTGAAGATGAAGGAAGCCGACATTTTGTGTCCTTGTAGAGATTGTAAATTTTTTTAAGATTTGGGGACTCCGAAGAAATTAGAGCTCATCTGATTTGTCGTGGATTTAAGAAAAGATATACATGTTGGTTCATGCATGGTGAGAATTTGGGGAAAGTAGTTGTACCAATAAGAATTCTAACCGTTGTGAAGAGAGCGATGAGAATGTAGAAATTTTGGATAATTTTGAACTTGATTTCAGCGATGATGATTTGAATGTCGAAAATTTTGATAATGTTGAACTTGATCGCAACGACGATGATGAGCTGAGACGGAAATCGATGAAAATGTAGTACACGAGTATATTGATAATCTGGAGGACATGTTACATGATGTGGAAGATGAAATTAGTGATAAAAATTATGATAAATTTCATATTTGTCTAATGAATCCAAGAAGCCGTTGTATCCCGGGTGTACCAAATTTACGAAACTGTCAGCTGTGCTGAAATTAGTTAACTTGAAAGCAGAAAATGGTTGAGACGATAGAGTTTCACGTCCTTATTAAAGCTTTTAGGAGAATGCTCCCAGATAACAACGAGTTACCCCGTACAATATATCAGGCGAAGAAGTTGATATTCCGTGGGGTTGAAGATCGAAAAGAATACATGCATGTCGAATGACTGTGTATGATCGTAATGATACGAGGCCATGGAATGTTTGTCCTAAGTGCGGTGTGTTCTCGGTATAAAACGTAAGGACCAGGGCACTACTGATTGTGACGACGGCAAAAGGGCCGGCCTCCGGCTAAGGTGTGTGGGTATTTGCCGATAATACCGAGATTCAAACGGTTATTTTGCAAATCCCAAAGATCGCGAAAGTTATTGCGTTGGCAGGAAGAAGGGGGCGTCAAAAAGGACGTAAACTAAGACCCCGCCTGTCGATCTCCTCAGTGGAGAAATTTTGATAGACATTTCAAAGATTTTAGTTCCGAGGTAAGAAACCTCAAGATTGTGGTGAGCACAGATGGAATGAGTCCGTTTGGAAGCATGAGCAGTCGGCACAGTACTTGGCCAGTTCTGTTAGCCATCTACAATCTTCCTCCTTGGTTGTGCATGAAACGCAGGTATATAATGATGTCATTACTAATCCAAGGACCCAGACAACCCGGAAATGACATAGATGTATATCTCGCACCATTAATCGAGGACCTCCAAAAATTGTGGCGTGATGGCGTCTCGGTGTGGGATGCGTACATGAAAGAGACCTTTAACTTGCGGGCCATGGTGTTTTGCACCGTAAATGATTTCCCCGCGTACGGGAATTTGTCGGGTTACACTTGTAAAGGAGCAAAAGCGTGCCCTATTTGTGAAGATGATACGCAGGTGCTGAGGTTGAAGAACTGTCAAAAGAATGTTTTTATGGGGCACCGTAGGTTTCTTCCAATTAATCACCCATATCGAAGAGAAAAAAGAAGAAGAAGAAGTGCATTCAACAGGGAAAGTTGAGCTTCGGAGTTGGCCACGTCGTCCATTAGATGGGAAGGGGGTGTCTTCGAGCGTGGTAAAAACCTTGATGTTGTGTTTTGGAAAGTGTGCCACAAAAGGGCCGAAGAATATTTGGAAAAAGAGGTCCATATTTGGGAACCTACCTTACTGGGAACATTTAGAATGTGAGACATTGCATAGATGATCATGCATGTTGAAAAAAAACTTCTGCGACAGTTTGACTGGTTTAGTATTGAACATTCTGGGGAAGACTAAATAGGGATGTATCAAAGTTCGAAAAGACATGGTAGAAATGGGAATAGCACGACCCGAGTTTGCACCGCAGGAGAAAGGGAAGCGCACATACCTACCCCCCGCAATGTGGCACATGTCGAAGAAAGAGAAAACAAGCTTTTGTGAATGCCTCCGTAGTATTAAGGTCCCATCAGGGTATTCTTCGAATATTAAGAAGCTGGTGTTGATGAAGGACCTGAAACTGGTCGGTCTGAAATCTCACGACTGTCATGTTTTATTGACACATATGATTCTTGTTGCAATTAGGGGGGTTTTACCAAAGCCTGTTCGTCAAACCATTACGAAGCTTTGTTTTTTTCTTCAATCTAGAAATTACAAAGTGATAGACCCTCTAATACTGGACTCTTTGGAGGTGGAAGTCGTCGCTACTCTTTGCCAACTTGAGATGTATTTCCGCCATCTTTTTTCGATGTTATGGTTCACCTTGTTGTTCATCTAGTGAGAGAAATCAAGATCTGTGGTCCTGTGTCCTGCGGTATATGTATCCATTCGAGAGATACATGGAAATTTTGAAAAAATACGTAAGGAACCGACATCGACCGGAAGGTAGCATTGTAGAAGGATATTCCACAGAAGAGGTGATTGATTTTTGCACCAACTACATGACCGGTGTCGGTCCTATTGGCGTTCCAAAGTCTCGATGTGAGGGAAGGCTCCCAAGGAGTCCGGGACAATTGGGTTGAAGCCGTAGTTGCTGATAGAGATGAACTACAGAAGGCACATTTTTTGGTACTACAGCACATGACAGATGTTGCTCCCTATATAGATGAGCACATGACAATCCTTCAACAAGAGTACTACACGAGAAGTCAGAAGTGGCTTACCAACGAGCATAATCGTTCATTTTGTAGGATGGCTGAGAGAAAGGGTGCAGTCACACCCCGATAGGGGGCCCGTAAATGAAATTGTTCGACTGCTGGGCGAAGGACCCCGAATTGTTGTTAGAACATTCCAAGGATACGAAATTAACGGATATACATTTTACACTAAATCCCAAAGTGATAAGAGCACGATGCAAAATAGTGGGGTGACGTTGGTGGCGACGTCTCAAGAATTCAGTAGATCCAGAGATTCCCGGCCCGTAATAGCATCAAAGTCGTATTATGGCGTATTGAGGAAATTTGGGAGCTCATTTACAGTCCTGACCTTAGCATTCCCCTTGTTTCGGTGTCAATGGGTCGAAGACCTGTGTGTTAAAGTTGATAACGACGGGTTCACACTCGTTGATTTTAATAAAGTTGGGTATGTTGACGATCCGTTTATACTCGCCAAGCAAGCAACCCAAGTCTTTATGTCACTGACCTGAGTGATAATAGGTGGAGCATCGTCCTATCTGGGAAAGAAGAATTGTTGGGGTACAAAACGTCGTCGACGAAGAAGAGGTATGACCAGTTCGACGAAATACCTTCATTTTGTACCGACGTGCAAACTGAGGTAGCCTCAATTGAAGAACAAGACGAAGCAAATTATTTGCGATCCGACCACAATGAAGGAATATGGGCCCAATGTAATGTGAAATCAGTGAAAAAAAAGAGAAAAAGAAAAAAAAAAGGCAGATGTATAATATTTTATTTTGTTTAGAAAATAACTTTTTAATTATCTTGTTTGGAAACAACTTTTAAATAATATTTCTAGTTAAAATATTTCTATTTCAAAACAACATAAAGGTTTTTACATATTAATTCACATATTAAATATTAGTAAAATAATATTTCCAGTTAATATAGTTCTATTAGGATTTGAAAAGTAGTTGAAATATTAAATTTCAGTAAAAAAATATTGGTGTTTCATACATTTCGAGTTCAAATAATACGTATACTTATTTATTATCACTTTCAAATAATATAAAAATAACAAGTTAAAGCACGCAATGTTGTCAATTACTTCACACACGGCCTTTTATTTAATAATACGTGAGGATAACAGTAACGTACACGGATTATTTCACTAAAATCCACACAAAATGAGGAGAGCTACACGGCTTTTAATAAAGGTCCGTGTAAAAATGTAATCAAACACGGATGTTAGAGTAAACGTCCGTGGGTATAGGGTTTAGGGTTTAATGGGGAAGGGGAGCTACACGGATTGTTAAAGGTAAAATCCGTGTAGAAAAATGGAAAAATTTGGTATAAAAGGCAATCTCCTCCCGGCACCGTTTTGATCCAGTAGAAAGAGGGTAACAATATAATAAATGACATGGCTCGCGCCGCTTCGAGTCCTTTGCCAATCTCACCTATCTATTTCTCAAAGGCCGAGTACCCTCGTTGCGATTTCTCCAAATGCTCGACCTTCCTCTCCAACTCAGATTGAAGAACTTCTCCCGGGAGGCTGCATGTGCTTGTTCTGCCTTCAGAGGAGGGAGAAATCTGAGTTTGGAGAGGTTGGTCGAGCATTTGGAGAAATCGCTTGCTGTGGAGTTGTATTTCTAAATTCGGAAATGATCGCTATGACTATTTGGTAAGAGACACGGATGTTAAAATTAAAAATGAGAGGCAATTAGTGAGAAAGAAAGTTTTTTAATTAGGGATAGATACTTATGTTTGTTATATATTTTATGTTTTTGTTTTGTATTAAGTGATGATGTATCCAGTAACTATCCCTATGTTGAAATTAATATATGAAGTATTTTAATTTTTTGTGCTCTTGAACTCTATATTATTTAATTTTCAGTTACAAATTAAGACTTGAGAGTAGGTCCGATCTGCTTTAAGATCACGCCAGAACTTTTTTGTTTTGTGATCGATGACTGTCTGATCTGCTTTAAGATCACGCCAGAACTTTCGTGTCTGCTTTAATTACGGGCACACGAATCTCGAAATAGATCGAACGGTCATAGAGCCCATCGAACTCACTTTGGGTCCAATGGGCATCGGACCCAAGCTGCTCTCGTAATTCGTTCGTATTTGCTTACGATGGGCTTAATCACCGTCTATTTGCTTTAAAAGTCGTGCGGAATAGTTTAAAATTCGTTCGTATCTGTTTCAGTTTCCGTGCGCACATATCTTAAATTAGATCGGACGGTCATCATCGTTGAACATAAAAGTAGGTCCGATGGGCATCGGACCTACTCCGTTCTCTTTAATTGAACATCCGTGTAGAAATGCAAAGCGAGCTACACGGACGTTTAATTAAAAGTCCGTGTAGAAAGGTATCATACACGGACATTTAATTAAACATCCGTGTAAAAAGGGGAGGGAAAGTGAGGCGGGGAAAAGCCAACCTAGGCGAAAATTTTCGTGAAATTTGTTTTGAATTTTTGGGAGCTAAAGGAGGAAAATTCGAAAAAATTTATCCACAGAGAGGAGGGATAGAAGGGGCTTTCGTAAACTCAAAGGTAACATAATATCTGTGGTTATATCCGACCGTCTAATCATTATTATGCACAAATATTAAAGGATCTTGTGCATCATCTAGAACCAGATCTAAACAGAAATATTATGTTACCTCAGAGAGTGTGGAAAATCTACCCACCACCTCTTAAATGAAGACATCAGGACCGTTCTTCGTTTATCGGACGGTCAACAAAGCATGATATTTACTAATCACCTAACACATGTACAACAGTACATACGAAAATAATTCAAAAAATATATTTTTATTTTTTTTACATCTTATATGGCCAAATAATACTTATACATATTATTTTTATAAACTTTCATCATTGTATGTCCCTTCAAATTGTAAAAATATTTTTGGACCGTTCATTTTCAAGCGGAAAATCAACGGTCGATCTGCAATGAAATCATTCCATATCTGTTTCAAAATGATCAAGGGAGGACATTGAATGTAACCAACATAAAAGTTTGGAAAATTTATTATGTATGAGGTTTGATCCAGCACGAAGTGGTTGTGGCCATACGATACTTCAATCTTCAATCCACTAGATAGATGTGTAAATAAAAATATTTTTTGATCAAACTTTCACGGAAGACAATAATGCAATGCTTTTTGATTTGAACGGTCCCGATCAATCAACGGACTAACTATTTTTGTGCGTCTTCACAATCTCACAAGGCAAGAGTTTATGTTTCATGAAACATAAACTCTTGCCTTGTGAGATTGTGAAGACGCACAAAAATAGTTAGTCCGTTGATTGATCGGGACCGTTCAAATCAAAGATTACAGCCTTATCAAGTGCAGCAAATTTTGATGGAATTTTATCTTTATTTACCCATCCATCAAGCTGTATTATCTGAGATCTTTGAATTTTAACTTGTATTATCACAAAAATCACTCTAAAAATCGGGAGGAGCTTGGGTCCGATGCCCATCGGACCTACTTTCATGTTCAACGATGATGACCGTCCAATCTAATTTAAGATATGCGCGCACGGAAACTGAAATAGATACGAACGAATATTAACTATTCCGCATGACTTTTAAAGCAAATAGACGGTGATTAAACCCATCGTAAGCAAATACGAACGAATCAGATAAACTTTTTTCAACGATGATGACCTACTTTTAATATGTTATGTACGAGAGCAGCTTGTGTCCGATGCCCATTGGACCAAAGTGAGTCCGATGGGCTCTATGACCGTCCGATCTATCTCAAGATCCGTGCGCACGTAAATTAAAGAAGGCGCGAAAGTTCTGGCGGGAATCAATTTTTATGTACGTATTTTTTAGGGGAGCGCGCAGCTTGGGTCCGATGCCCATCGGACTCAAAGTGGGTTCACGCCAGAACTTTCGCGCTCAGCAGCTTGGGTCCGATGCCCATCTGTTTTACGATTGATTCCCGCCAGAACTTTCGCGCCTTCTTTAATTTTCATGCGCACGGATCTTGAGATAGATCGGACGGTCATAGAGCCCATCGAACTCACTTTGGGTCCAATGAGCATCGGACACAAGCTGCTCTCGTACATAACATATTAAAAGTAGGTCATCATCGTTGAAAAAAAGTTTATCTGATTCGTTCGTATTTGCTTACAATGGGCTTAATCACCGTCTATTTGCTTTAAAAGTCGTGCGGAATAGATTAATATTCGTTCGTATCTGTTTCAGTTTCCGTGTGCGCATATCTTAAATTAGATCGGACGGTCATCATCGTTGAACATGAAAGTAGGTCCGATGGGCATCGGACCTACTCCGTTCTCTTTAATTGAACATCCGTGTAGAAATGCTATGCGAGCTACACGGACCTTTAATTAAACGTCCGTATAGAAAGGTATTCATACACGGACATTTAATTAAACATCCGTGTAAAAAGGTTTATTAATTTGCAATTCCCGGAAATTATTCTATGTTAAAGCTAGCTTTTGTAATTATTTTGTAAAGTCCCCATAAATTATTTATTATTCATATCAGGTAAGTGTTAATTTATGTTTTCAAATCAGATTATTTAGACAGCATTAAGTATTTTACTTAGAATTGAAGTTTTAAATATTAAAGGTTTTTAAGTAATAACCTTTGTAGTGCTTATATATTGTTGCATGTTGTTGTTTTGTGCTGCTAATTCATATCTATAAAAGTATTTATTTAGATAGCATGAAGTATTTAACAAAAAAGAAACTGTGTAAAAGAAAATTGTTGATTAAAGAACAAAATATATTACATAAAAAGGATCCCCATACATCGTACCAAAAGAAAGGATCCTCATACATGTACCACAAATTTAAAGAAAAACTACAAAATAACTACAAAGCAAACAAAAAAAAAACTAAATTAAACTAGTTAGATGGTGGTGGCTGCCTTGGCCTTGTAATCCAAGGGAAGAATGGTCTGGCTCGCTTGCCCCTACTTATGTAGGGCTTTGGTGGTGGGTGCCCCCTTGGGCTTCACCGTGGCACACTTGAGGGGGGCCATGGCCATGTCCTCTTCACGTAGGGAGGAGGCATTTCGAAGCCAGGAGGGACTGCGGGACCTTCGGCGGGGAATTCGAGAGGGACTTGGGAGGGTTTGAGGGGGGCCGTGGCTCTGTCACATTTGGTGGTGGGTGCCCCCTTGGGCTTCGCCGTGGCACACTTGAGGGGGGTGGTGGCACGGCCATTTGAACATTCCAAATCTCAATCGGGGTTTCTCAGATTATATAGAATTTTGAAGAGTCGTTTCGTCTTCTCCTTAGAAATAATAAAAAGGCAACTTTTCGAATTCCGTCGTGGAATTGTTCAAATTAAACAAAACTTAAATAAATAATCTGATTTTTATACTTTTATCACGGACGTTTAATTACATGTCCGTGTATAATTGTAAAAAGACACGGACGTTTAATTAAACGGCCGTGTTGAAAAGGTATTCGTGCACGAGTGTTGTTGCAATGTCCGAAAAGGTCTAGACACGGACGTCAAAATCAAGTCCGTGTAGAAAGGATCTTTCTACACGGACTTTAGAATTAAAGTCCGTGTAGCTCTCCCTCATTCTACACGGGTGTTAAGTTAATATCCGTGTAGAGAGGTTCTCTCTACACGGATATTTGATAAAAAGTCCGTGTATATCTTCTACTTCCTCTACACGGAGTGTAGATCAAATGTCCGTGTATAAAAGTGTTCCAACACGAATGAATTAAGTGAATTGTCCGTGTAGAACTAGGGTTACAATACATATTACGCGCCTGCTCTTCCAAATTTTTCATAACTTAGCTCGCGCCTTCAATTCTTTTCCAAACATTTCGAAACTTAGCTCGCGCTGCTTCGAGTCCTTCCCCACCTCACCTCGATTTCGTCGCCTCTCCTGTCCAACCAACTCTCCGGTCCGACAACCTACCTCTTCTTTCTCGGGGAAACGCTCAACACCTCCATTGCGAAGAAATTTTGGTATAAAAGTTTTGGTATTTACTGCATGTATTTACTGTATTTACTTTGGTATTTACTGAAAAAGTTCTATTTTTTTTTATAGAACCATGTCGATTGAGAATGAGCACGTAGATATGATGGAAGAAGGCGAGCACCAAGCTGCTGCCCAATCAGGTTCGGCCAAAAGGAAAAGAGGTCCGACAATGTGCGCGTCCACGTCCGAGGCAACGCAACTGGACATCGAGTTCAGTAAAAATGGGTGTGCGAAGGGTACAAGACGAGCTGAGTATGGAAATTATGTGTGCAATTTGGTGAAGCAAAAGGCAGACATCCTGGTAGAGAGATGGGATCAGTTTTCGAAAGACAAAAAGAACGAGTGGTGGGGCATTGTGAAGGTGAAGTACCTAACCAGTTAATATCTTTTTTTTAATTGTACATGAACTTAAATGCAGTAATTTGGGTGTCAATGCAGGCTCAGTGGAACATCCCGGATGACATCCCGGAGGTGGTAAAGGATAAGACCTTGAAGGTAATGAATGAAGCTTGGAAGCAATTCAAAAGTACGCTGAGTACGGATTGGATGGATCAAGGTAAATGCCCGGTAGGCTACTATCCTTGGGTGACTCAAGAGAAGTGGGAGAAGTTTGTGGAGATGAAGAGCACAGACGAGTTCAATGTATGTAAATTCAGCAAAATTACCTTTTTTCCTTTATCGATTTGAATTATGTTGGTAAATGGTGTCCGAAATAGACACCCTGTTCAGGGGCGGAACCAGGATTCGAGTATAGGGGGGGCTAAATAAGAATTCACATCCTCTAAGATATCTCAAACTTTGAGTGTTTTTTTAAAATATCTTAACCGTTCAAATACGTTCTGTACGAATCTCAAAGCACAAATAATACTACCCCTGCGCTATCCCCGAAAGGCACCGTACACGTCTGTTACGCAAAAGTTGAGATATCTCAGAGGATTAGCTATCATTAATTTGGGTTTTTCGAATAATTGCTTAGTTAGAGCCTTATATTTCCTTAGCTAAAACTTGTATTTGGTTTTGTACTATCTTTCATTGTTTTCTTATTTGAACTTTGTAATCCACTTAGATACTGGTAAATTAGTTGGCTGGTAGGAACTTAGCATGTAATTTTACATTTGTTAGCTTAATGAAATTTCAATGCCCACAGACTTTTATCTCAAAAAAAAAAAAGCTATTATCAATTCTTTAGTATGACCTTTCCAATTTGGATAGGGTTCTTTACTTTGTTTTTCCACTGCACACACAGGGCCCAATTACTCAAATAGAAATGAAGCCAGACAGCCGGTCTGTAATTTTTGTTTTTTACATTAAAACCCTTTAACTTTGTTATATTATTATAGGGGGGGTTTATACATATAAAAGAAACAAATTGGTAAAATGATTTTTATATACTTAGTAATAAAATTTTAAAACTTGGGGTGGCTTAGCACCCCCCAGACACTACTATGATCCGCCACTGACCCTGTTGCTGTTGTTCCAATCATATATAAATGTGAAATGGTGTTTATTTTGAATAACTGAATTAATATGAAGTTGAAATGGTGTTCCACTCACAACTTGTAATTTTTTTGTTTGCTTTTTAATTGGTTTATTTACTTTTTAATAAATAGAAAATATTAGGCTAATTTTTTTACTTGGATATGTGAAGAAAAAAAGGGAGGAGGGCAGGAGGATCGTAGGAATGAACAAGTATCCGCACAAGTTGGGGTCGGGTGGTTACCAGGGTAAAAGGGAGGAGTGGGCGAAAATACTGGAGTTGAACAAAGACGTTGACTCACCCGTGGTTAGGATCAAAAATCCTAGGGCCCAAAATTGGACGTTGGCAAGGTCCGAGTTAACCGCTGATGGGAGGATCGTACTACATCCCTCGTTGCAACCCGTGGCTCAGAGAATGGTAAGAGTCGTTCGTTAGAACTATGTGTAATTCAAGCGTGTTAAAAACTTTGTGTACATCACTAATTCTTTTGCTATAACTAATTTTTCTATTCACAGTTGGAGGTGGAGGAGGAGGTCAATTCCGGTGCCCGGTCGGTCGAAAGGCAAGATGACTCCTTGTCCATAGCGCTCGGGAATCCAGAACACCCTGGTCTAATAAGGGGCGTAGGTGCCTACAGGGGCTGGAAGGACGTATTCAATGGACCAAAATCTCGAAGGAAATCTCGTGTGAAAGTGAACAAAGACGAGATAGTTGCGCAGATACGCAAGGAGGTGAGCGCCGAGTACGACGCAAAAATGGAGGAGTTGGAATCAAGGTTGCGTGCTAATTTTACAGCTATGGCGCAGCCAGCCGAGCAAGCACCTCCCACCCCGACGGGAGTTCGGCGAAGTAGTTAGGCATTCGGGACGTTCGGAGACGATTTGGATCATCTAAAGGTAATCACTACTTGTTCGTATTCTAAAGGCAATTACTACTTGTTGGACAATATTTCAATTTAAAAATAACTACTTGCACGAAAATGCAGGACGCCACAGCATGCGAACTAGTGCTGTGGCTCGGGAGTAAGCCTCTGATTGTTGCTAAGGGCATGGTACATTCAGCAGCCGACAAAGTGCACAATCAGCAGCTACTTCCCAGCCATGCCGCCGTACAGATTGACAATGTCGTGAAGGGATGGGAGTGCGTACCTCTTCCTGTCCAAATAATTGAGAGTGGCATGCTCTATGTCGATGATGCCCGGCTGTCATTCGTACAATGGCCCAAGAATCAGATTATTTTGGATCAGGTAATGCATAAATAGTCAAGTTATTTGGTTACATTCAAAGCACTTCCTTTTGAAATACTTTAAAAAGGTAAAAAATTTCAATACAGACACGAGGAGATGATGGTAGTCGCACGGAGGGCGTGATGTCACCGGTACGGAGGGAAGAAGCAGAAGGACCTTCCCAAACAGCAGAACATGTCTCTCCTGCCGGAGCAGCAGGGTCAGCAACTGCTGCTCCGGCTGACCCTACTGCCCCACCAGCAGGCCATGACCCTCCTGCCCGAACATCAGAACCTGACCCTACGGCCGGACCAGTAGTTGCTGACCCTACTGCCGGACCAGCAGGCCATGACCCTCCTGTCCAACTAGCAGGACCTCCACCTCGTCTGCTCACCGAGGAAGAATACAAGCTCCTTCCCGAAAATGATTTGCGGGATCTGCACGACCGCTTGATGGCGGCACCCAAGGACATGACGGAAGTCGTCATACCTGTCCCTCCAGGGATATTTCTACACGATGGTTCGGTTGTACTGCTGCCGTTCACCGACTTCAAGGACTTTCTACATGCCTCGGGGTCCGATAAATGGCTCTCCGTGGGGCACATCACCATTTTTCTCATGTTAGTGACCAAAAATTGTTTATATCATGTGTATAGCACTGAAGAATATATTCTAATGTCATATGATAATTTTTCAGGAGGCTAATCAATAGTACTAACTACAAAGGCAAATAGAACTTGTGTGCTTTTCTGGACCGCAGCGTACGTAGTGCGTCGAACGTGCAAAATGCTCCGAAGGTGGCTATGGATTACCTGTGTGGCGCGATGCTCCAAGCTACTAAGGCGAAGAAGAGATTTCTTCTCTTGCCATACCACCAGATGTTAGTTCTAACCTTGTGATTAAATATATAAATAATTGAAATCACACCATCAAGTCAAGCAAACACGTGTCTCACTATTATATATGCCAAAATATCTGGGTACTTGTAGGGCGCAGAAAGTTGCACAGCTAGTATGGAAGGTGTGTGCATATGTATTTAAATGTCTCACGGTTTAATGCTCTCGATTTTCAAGACATAGAGAGAACATCGAATCTGAAACATTCATTTTCTTCCTTTCTACAATTCCTTCTGGTTCACCCTTGACAGACCTACTATTCATAATCAGCCTGTCGAGAGAGTTTAATGATTGTGGGGACGTTTAACTCCCAGCGGGCGCAAGCCTCCGCTGTTAATTACATCAGATGACCCTTCCAAGCCATGCTGAACACCTCGTCCATTCCGGAATTTGTGCCTATTTGTTGTGGATTGAATAAAGGGGCTAAAAGGGGGGCTCATGTATGGATTCTGATATTGATTTGGTTTTCTATGCATTTGGATACATGTGTGTGATTTTACATTAAGGTAATGTTTATCGCATTTTAAAATAGGAATTTGGATATTTGAGAAGTGTATGTACACCATTTGTTTATATTTGATTCATAACATATTTATTTACATTTTTTATTAATTATTTACATTCCATTAAGAAATCATTTAATTTTGAAAAAAAAAGGTATTTTGGTCATTTCAGGATTTTACTGACTCTTGAACATGTTCAATTTTGATTTAGAAACATAGAGAATTTGATTTGGGTTCATTTGGAGGTGGTTTGAGTCGATTTGGACTTGAAATGAAGAAGTTATGGCCAAAAAGGACTTATTTGTAAATATTTATGTTTTTTCAGGGGCTTATCTATAAAACTGAGAAGGCATAGAAATGTAATATAAATTTTAGGCAGGGTTTATGTGATAAATTGGGCTTTTAAGGACTTCTTTGACAGAATTTTAACCTGGCAGGGATTTATTGGTAAATATTTAAGGGCTCCATTATTAATGTAAAAAGTCAGAAGGACCTCAATGCAGACAGGTTTTGTCTTAAAGATTTTATTTACCATATGGGCTTTAAGATTTGGATTTTTGGGCTTTGGATGTGTAGTTTGGGCTTCATGATTTGTGTTGAGTGTTGGATTTGAATATTAAGCTTTGAGATTCGGGCAAGACGTTTTTATTTTTGAATCAAAGACACCGACAATGCGGGTCCCACAGGGCAGGGGTCTGTTTTAAATTCTTGGGTTTAGATCAAGCCTTGCTTTAAGATTCGTACTACCCATTCAAACATTTACTTTGGCACCTTCATCATATGGTTTGTATTGCTTTAATATTCGTGCAATGGGATACGGGTCAGGTTTGAGACCCGAACTGGGGGTCTGGCTTGGTAGTCACTCCGGCGAGGTTTCCGTTTACGGGGACGCCAAGGAAGGGCACCATTAGGGTCGCCTGGGGTTTGCAAATCCATTGGGTGCATTGTCGGCGATGGTTGATCGCCGGAGGTGACAGAGCACAGCTGACATGAAGTTCGGTACCGATCAAGGTTTTCATCCGGCTTCTTCGACTTTCTTGTTGTTTTCTTCAATTGAGTGGTCATTGAATCTTGTTTCGGTATGTAGGACATATATACAGCTTTAATTTCATTTTTATAAAGATTTGAGCATGCTTTGGGTTTTTGAATTTTCAGTCTAATACCGATTCAGCATCAGTCTGGTACCAGTTGGAGTGGTGGGCCCCTTTAGATCATATTTGGAAGTTGAAGGGTATTTATTCATGTATTCTGAACCTTTTAAGGCAATAGGAGTTTATTTTCTGATTTTTGAATGATGCGGGTAATTATTTCATGGAGTTCTTGAATTTTGGAAAGTTGGATTGATTCAAATCTTTTTGTTTTCATGAAGGATTATGTAATTTCTCATTGCTGATTCATGGGAGGGTGTTCATATTATCTTCAGATTGAATTTTATGATTTTTAGAGATTTTATTCCCATTTTTAAAGTGTTTATTTCTGCAAAGGGCATTGGAGGTAATTCTCCAGTTTTTATTGCTGATTTTCTTGTCATTTAAGAGCTGAACTTTGAAATTCATATTAAAGTGAAATGAAATCATAAAAATATGAAATTTATGTCCATTTTGTATATTTTGAAGTCTTCTATTTAATCATGATGTTTGTTTTTTGATTTGATTTTCCAATTGGTCAGTACAGTCCATTTACCAGCAGCAGCTCCATCTTGTCTAAATGCTGATTTTTCTGTTTTTAAACCTGAACTTTGAAAATTCATATAAAATCGAAATAAAATCAGAAGAATATAAATTTGTGTCAATTTTGTGTGTTTTGATGTCATTTATCTGATGGGGATGTCCGATTTTCATTTTGGTCCCTGTGTCAGTCCAGAAGGTCCTGTTTACCAGAGAAGGTCATTTTAGCACTTTTGAGTGCTTTTCTTGTACCAATGGTACATGCTTTGGATTTTGGTGCTGGTACTGTTCATTGGCTGGTGCCAGGAGCTATGGGAAACCTTTACCATAACTGGTTTTGGGCTTTAACAAGTTTGAGTAGCTTTTAGGCTACAAGTTGGTGCAAACAAAGAGAAAGAGGAAAAGGAGAGAAATCCAAAACTTCAAAAATTCATTGCACTGCTATTTTTGAACATAAAAAAAATCTGTCAAAATGTGGTTTTATGCAGGGAAGCCCCTGATTTTGTTTGAAATCGTATTTTTTGTATAATCTCACATGACAAAGGGACAAATCATCAAGAAGTCATTGATTCAAATGTACAAATGATATTTTCAACATGGTTGACATCTATTTGCAATTTGAACCTCATTCTTTCACTATTTTGCACAAATGTCTATTTGATCTCTTTATATTGTGCCTTTTATACACATGATATGCATTTATGCATGAAGAGATCATCTAGAACTTATTTGTGCAACATAGGTCCCGTATCAAGGAGATTATAATAGGAACTATACAGCTCAACCATTATAACTCATTTTTATTACTCTTAACCCTTTCTAATGAAATAATCGAAATAGGTTGGATGCAATAGGAACTATACAGCTCAACACATGCATCTTTGCTATTTGATTATTTCATACGAGAGTTAAGATCATAGAAATTCAAAGAAAGTTCAAGAAAAATCAGATTTGCATGTTTCGGTTTTTTTTATTTTATTTTTATAAAAATAAAGTGCAAAAGGAAGATAAAAACACTAGTAACAACATATATACATATTTTTGTTTATAAAGGCAGCAAAGAAGAAGGGAGAAAAGGAAAAAGAAAAGGAAGATTGAATTTTTATGTTTATATTCCGATTTTTCAAGATAAAATGAAAATATCAAATATATTTGAGAGATACAATGAAGCATCAAGTCTCATTACTTATTCATTTCCATTCTATCTTCCAAATCCGAATACAAACTTATTTCTGTTTTAAAGGAAATGCAAGAAGACAAAGAGTGAGTAAGCTTGATTATTCTCCAATGGCATTAACAGCCAAGAAGAATATTTTTATTTAATAAGTTTCAAGCTCATGATCATTACAAGACCATGGCTTAAGCCTTCTTCATAATATCAAAGAGAGGAAAGGGAAAAGAAGAAAACAAAGAAAACAGCAAGCAATACTAAAAAGCTCAAAGAGAGCATCTTTTTATTAATCCATCATGATATTACATGGAAAACATAGCCTCTTTAGCATCTACATTGCAAAAAACTTAATCTCTATCTATTTCTTTCTTGAATTTGAGGCAGAGGAGAGGTTTCACAGTGTTTCTGCTACTATTTTCGGGTTTTTTTCTTTTAGCAAAGGTGTGAGGTTGTGGGTTTCGGCTCTCTATTCTATCGTGTTCTCCTTCTTTTCTTCAACAGGGGGTCCTTTTATAACCTTCCAATTAGGGTTTAGGCAGCAGGGGTTGGATTAATGCGGTGGCTTAATCCCCTCCTTTGATTCAATCACGCGGTTGCATTTGAAATAGGCGATAGACCAGGGGCATCTCAGCAGACTGTCATCGTCCTTCTTCTTTTTTGTTGCTTTGCGTTGAGCTGTTAGAGAGAAAGGTCCCTTTGTTTGAATAGACATGGTATAGTGTGCACCGTGAGGGAGCTTTGTGCTACTGTCCACGTGAACCAAGTGTTCAAGAAAGGATTTGCCGTTAATTTCTTTTGTTCTTTGGGCTTCTTCGGCTGAATCGGAAATGGAGTGGATCCATGTTGTAGAGGCGCTGGAAGGGATGTATATTGGGCTTCTAATATTTCGGTACCTCTTTAGCCCACTTCATTAAATTAATTTGTATTAGGCCGGGTAGCAACTGAGCCCAATTTGGTTAATCCGATTCCTTTGGACCATTAATTTCCCTTTAATATATTTCTTTAGTTCACCACCGAGAATACCTTTCTCAATTTCATGATTAAATGGATGCATTATCTCTTCTCCATTTCAACATTTTAAATGGACGTCTCCATTCTTCTATATTTTAGATTTTTTTTGTTTATTTTTAAATCCCGACTTTTAGGGTCAAACAAATGCCCCCCACCTGGGTGAGGTGTGAAGACTTTAGGATTGAACAGCTTAGCCAGGTGCCCCAGTGTTCCTCTTGAACTTTATGGAATTCTTTCTGAGTTGTTTTTCTTGTCTGACTCTCAGGTGTTGGAACTCCATATTGGGCGTTGAGCTCGGAAGCGGGTCTGATCATCTTCTTCGATCACATCTACTTCAAAAAGGTATGTTATCTTTATCTCATTTTGCTAATACTTGCATGGTTGGGTGAGGGCTGAGTATGCATCCTTCAGAGCTTACCTGAGTACTTAATCCCTTGTCTTTATATTAGGGGACCCGGGCAACAACCATACTCTGCAAACATACTCATGGGAAAACCTGTCTAACCGAGGAGGGATTACAGACAGGGGAATTTTATCTCTGGTCTAGTACGGGAACCATGCGGGTACTTTTGCAAAAGTGAGGGTTTGGATAAGATGGCCTTCTGGTTGTAGGCATAACCTTGGATTTTGATCCAGTTTGTCTCGTGTGCTTCTCTTTGGGGTCTTTGGCTAACCAGGGTTGGTTTTGGCTGTATCTCAGGGTCTTCTAGGTCATGTCAGGTTGGGACTTGGCTTTGGTTTTAGTTTAAGGTCTTTTCAGACTGTTGGTGTAGTTTAAGGTCTTTTTGGACCATTGGTGTAGTTAAGGTCCTTTCGGACCATGCCTGGTTGGGTCTTGGTTTCAGGCTGTGGTTTAAAGTCTTTTCAGACTATGGTTTAGTTTAAAGTCTTTTCGGACCATGCTTTCTTTATGGGTTTTAGTTTAGGGTCTTTTCGGACCATCATTTTTCATAAGCTTTAGGGTCTTTTCGAACCATGGTTGTAGTTTAAGGTCTTTTCGGACTATTGTTTCTTCATTGTTTGATTGATTGTGCAGGTGTTCTTTTCACCCGACACGAACCTATGCCGGTTTTTGCGCTTTTTCATGGGAAAGTGGGAGCTTGCACCTTTCTTCGCTTTTGCTTTCAGTTTGGATTCCTTCTTATCCATTGACGAAGTCGTGGATCCTGTAATCAAAACATTCCAAACCTCGGCAGTATCCAAATCTTATAGTACTCTATTTTTGTCGGATATTCATTTTGCATTTATCATATTTATTATGTTTGAGTTTTATCCGCATAAGAAATTTGTTAAAGATATTCACAAAAATGAAGTTTAACATGAGACTTTGGACATAATTTATAAATTTTAGAAGAACATTTAGGTTATACCTTGGAAAATTTTATGTTCATCCCACAAAGTATCTTACTCAATGTCCCTTCAATAAAACGCCTAATCAATATGTTTTGTAAATTTTCTTGGATTAAAGGTGTCAAAATTTATCCTTTTCTTTATATATCAATGCTCGGAAAGTTGTTCAATTTTATTTACTGGAATAAACATAATAAGACTCTTCCCTACTCATCCTAGTATTACCACGTAGAATAGGGTGCTATGCATACTCATGACTTAAAACCTTTCCATTGCACGGATACAAACATGGGGTGATGCGTCACGAATGCACCCATGAACTTTATCAGGTCTAAATCAGCGGAGTAGAGTGTCGAGAAAAATAGTTCCTATTTTTTTCTTTTCATTGTTTACCTTTCTCTTTTTTTTTTTTTTTATTTCTTCCTCATATTTTTTTTTTCACTTCTTTTTATAAATGTTTGTGTTTTTCTCCTTTTATATGAAATTGAATTATATTCCCGGGATCAATTTATAAAAAGAAAGATATATCCCAACACCTTTAATCTTAAGGAGCTTATACAAAACCTATCAAGTAAGCTATTTATACGAGGGACTTCTTTCATTTAATATGGGATTAGCCAAAATCATTCAAGATATCAGAAAATGTTCTTGGAAAATTTTCAAAGTTTGCCCAAATTTTCTTTCAAGCTTCATTTTTGCAAACAATTTTCATAATTTTTTATTTGCGGGTTGCTTTGTTTTATTTTCTCAGATTCAATTTTCTCTATTGCTTTAGAAATAAACTGAGAAATTTTAAGGAGAACAAAGGACAAAGTAGTACTCACAATTTTCATTGCCCGATGAATTCGATGTGCTCTCCTCTTGACTCTTTATCCTCTATGCGGAGTCAAATCAGGTTGTAGCCTGCGTGCTTAATCACAGGACTGGAGGGATTCTTGACTGCCCCCAGGGTATTCTTGTGGTGGCTACACCTTACCTGGTTATCGTGCCTTATGTCTCTTTTTGTGATTTTCTCTTTTCTCTTTTTTTTTTGGAATCGAACTTTTTAAGTGTTCTTCAATCGGGTTCTAAGCGATCAAATAAACTTATTGGCTCGATTCTTTTCTTTATTTTTCTTCTTTCTCTTTTTGGGCCGAGTTCTTCGAGCTTTCTTTAATCGGGTTCTAAGCGATCAAATAAACCCGTATAATTCAGTTTTTCTCTCAAGCCTTCCAAACCTTCTCCAATCGGGTTCTAAGCGATTGGATAGCCTTGTTGACTTGGCTTTCTCCTTTATCTTTTTTTCTTTCTTTTTTGTCGACGAACTCTTCAAGCCTTCTCTAATCGGGTTCTAAGCGATCGGATAAACTTGCTTAGCTCAGTTTTTCTCCTGAACCTTTCAAGTTTTCTCCAATCGGGTTCTAAGCGATCAGACGAACTCGTTAGAGTCAGGGCTTAATCCTAAGTCCTTTGAATCCTCCTCATCGGGTTCTAAGCGACAAGGCACCTTCATTAGACTCAAGCTGTACCTCAAACCTTCTGCATTCTTCCAACCGAGTTCTAAGCGATCGAACGTCTCCAGTTGGCTTGGGTTTTGTCCACCTTGGACAGCCGTTATATAGCTGTACTTTCAGTGAACGGTGAGCGTATAGATACCGACTCCTATATCGTCATGGCTCCACACGTATAGTGACCTCAAGGTTATGAAGAACCAGCTCATATGCTTCTTACGGTTCTTCCACATCCTTGCATCGCCTTCTAGCAAGCACTCGTCTTATAAGTCTTGCACAGAACACGGAAACCCAAATATCTTAAGGTCGTGGAGAACCAGCTCATACGCTTCTTACGGTCTTCCACATCCTTGCATCGCCTTCTAGCAAGCACCCGTCTTATAAGTCTTGCATAGAACACGGAAACCCCGTTAAGGGTGCTAATTTCTTGGGACTGACATGAAAGGATAGCTAAAAAGCTGTACATGCCCCTTCGTCTTCCCACATCGTTTCTTCGCGACTGTCCCTGCTCATACGCCTACATATGGGTTGCACGCAGAATTACGAGACCCCGTTAAGGGTTAGAAATTTCCTGCGACCCCGTTAAGGGCCCGTTTGTAAGAATGAAAGATCAGCTTCATAGGCTCTTCAGACCTCTCGTAATCTTACTCTGCTTCTCGACTACTGACTAGCCCATATGCTGTATATATGTCACGCGTAGAATGCAGACTGCGACCCCGTTAAGGGCCCGTTTGTAAGAATGAAAGATCGGCTTCATAGGCTCTTCAGACCTCCCATAATCTTACTCTGCTTCTCGACTACTGACTAGCTCATATGCTGTATATATGTCACGCGTAGAATGCAGACTGCGACCCCGTTAAGGGCCCGTTTGTAAGAATGAAAGATCGGCTTCATAGGCTCTTCAGACCTCCCATAATCTTACTCTGCTTCTCGACTACTGACTAGCTCATATGCTGTATATATGTCACGCGTAGAATGCAAAAGAAGTCGTTAAACTCCTTGAAAGATCGGCTTCATAGGCTCTTCAGATCTTTCATATCCTTGCTCTATTTCTCGATAACTGACCAGCCTATATGCTGTACTTTCGTCGCACCTTTAATGTAAAAGGGGTAAATGAGAGTGGTAAGGCTTGATGAGGATCGGCCTTATATGCTCTTGTGATCTTTCACAGCCTTGTTTCGCTTTTCGGCAACTGACTAGCCCATATGCTATGTATGCGTCGTGCCAAACGCGAGAACTATTCGAGGGTTTGTTCTTGGGATTCGTTTGTGATATTCCATAATTTCGATTCACTTCTCGGTAATTGACTAGCCCATATGCTATGTATACGTTGAACCGACTGTGAAAAATGTTCAAGGACTCGCCTGTGGGACTTGTGTGAAGGAACATTTGCAGCGTTGTGCAGTCCCTCACGGTCTTGTTGTGCATCTCGATAACCGACCCGCCTGTGCGCTGTTTGGGTTTGAGGTTCGTGGGACACAGGTTTGAGTAAAGTATTATTACAAGTTTCATTCATGGTTGCAATCTGATCGTAGGCCTATTTGTGTGCTGGGCCTTGGTGGGACATGGTTTCAAATAAGAGTCTATCATGGACTCTGGCCTATACATAGGGCTTAAACAGGGTTCTTTGATCTTTGTATAGCGGTTTCGAAGCCAAGAGAATTTATTATGTGGCTTGGGTTTAGATGTCACCCACGGGACATATCGAAAGGGTATGCCAAATTATGCTTGGGCTTGAGGGTATTCGCTTGTCACCCGTGGGACTTGTACTTAACGGCTGGTTGATTTTTAACTCCAGTTTGAGAAGTCCCTGGTTGTTATCGGTGAGACTGTTGTAGAGGTGCGCCAAATTGTGGGCTTTAGTCTTATGTAGGACTTTAATGTTTAGAGCCAAGGGTTCTTGTTCTCGAGCTCTGGTTTAATTATGGTCCGGGGGACGGCTGTTAAAGGCGCATCGAGTCTTGGGTTTCGCCTTTGGTGGGACTTCAGTGTGTTTTGGATTGTGGCCTACGGGGCATTAATTTATAAGTCCATTATTCATGGGTGTTGATCTGGCTCAAGGCTGGTTTTCGCAGAGATTGGTTTGGTGAGAACCCGATTAGGGTTACTGCTTTCGGGCTCCCGTTTTTTATTCTTGGGCCATGATAATTGTTTTAGTGCTCACATGGCCTAGGCACAACATCAAAGCCTTATTTTGTTCGGCACAAATATATAAAGCCTGCTCGTCATTTTAGATGACTGGTTAGACGAGCGTACCAGTGACAATTGTTTAAGGGCACAATCTTGACAAAGCCCATTTTGTGCGTGAGGCTTTCTTTGTGGGCCTTACATCTCTCCACTCTTTTATATTATGGTGGGATTTAGATAAATGTATGCACTTATTTGGAGGTGAAATCTTACTCACTCCTCTCGTGCCTTCTTGAATAGCCTATATGGCATCAATCCTTAGGCAGAGGTATCGCGGGAAATACGAATACCATCATTTTTGAAAACTTTGTTTTAAAAGGGATTTTGTGCCTTCAGAATTTAAATAGTCTAAACGACCGCTTTCTTTAATATTTTGATTTTATTTGAGATATCATCATTAGGCACTCCATTGTTTAAAGGACAATGAAGGAACCTTGTCTCTCCTTTTTTCGACCTGGGAGGAAAGACAAAACCAGTGATAGTTGTTTCAAATGGGCACAACACCAAAGCCCATATTTTGTTCAAAGTACAAAATATAAAACTTGTTTGTCCATATTCAGAACTGGCTGGACAAACTTCGCCAGTGTTAATTGTTTAAGGGTACAAACTTAACAAAACCCATTTTGTGGCGAGAGGCCTTTATGGATTTTATGGATAGTTGGGGGACCTTACTTTTTGCTCGAGACAATTTCACTCATGCTGCGATTTGGTCCTTCATTTGTAGAAGTTTCCGTTTAGGTATTTATCGGGGTATCTTATTTGTGGATATTGGAATTTAGGCTTTGTTGGACTTTTGGATATTTATGGAATTTTATTCGGAGTGTTTTATTTGTGGATATTAGAATTTTGGGTTTTATTAAGTTTTATCGGGACTTTGGATATTTGTGGAATTTAGATCTTAAACCTGTGGAGATCGTAAGACAGGATTTGAAGAGAAGATTTTGTTTGACTTATGTCTCTTCTTGGCTTTGTGCTTTCGAATTTGAGTAGAAAGTCTAGCCATAGACCTTGGTTTTGATACAAGCCCGTATTGGGTGCTGATTTGCATGGAAGGTCTAACCATGAACCTTGGTTTTAATGTAAGCCCATCTTGGGCGCAGATTTGAACAAGAGGCCTGAACATGGGCCTTGGTTTTGATGTGAGCCCATGTTGGGCGCTGACTTGGATGAAAGGCCTAACCATGGGCCTTGGTTTTAATAGGAATCTACCTTGGGTGCTGGTTTGGTAGAAGGCTTGATCATGTGCCTTATTTTAATGGAAGTCTTTCTTCTGGGCATAAGTCTTTGAGAAGCCTCACTATGAGCTTCGGTCTGATGGAAACCCGATTGATGGGTTTGGATTTGCATAGAGCCTCCTATGAGCATAAGTTTTGAGAAGCCTAATTTATGAGCTTCAACTTTTAATGGAGACTCTTGTGGGCATCGATCTCTGAGAAGCCTAACCATGGGCTTCGGTTTTAATGGAGCCTCTTCTGGGCATAAATTTGAACAAGGCCTAGTCACGGCCTTTAGTCTGGATAGGGCCTTTCATGGGCATAAGGGTTGAAGAAAGCCTGACCATAGGCTTTGGTTCGATGGGAGTCTCATACGGGCATGAGTTTGAAGAAAATCCGATTCATGGGTTTGGATTTGAACAAAGCCTAGTTATAGGCTTTGATTTGAATGGAGCCTCTTATCGGCGTAAGGTTTGAGAACGCCCAACCAGGGCTTTGATTTGACAAGAGTTGATTGATGCATCATTATGCGACTTCTTCGAGGGCTTTGATTTAGAGCTGTTGTCCTTCTTCTTTTTGGACTTGGAGGTTTGTTTCTTCTTTTCCTCCTTTTTTGCATTTCCTTTCATTCTCTTCAGCTTCTATATCGCACTTGCAAGGCGTACAATACCAATCGAAGAATCTTTTGTCGTCTCCAGGTTCTATTTTTCTCCCGGTTGTTCACTGTGCAAGAATATCCATGGTATCGATGGCAATTGAAGCTTTTGCTTGCCTTCTTTTGTTGCTTGGTTTGCTTTGGTTATGGTCAGAGCAGATGTTAGGGCTTCCATTTGCTCGAACAAACCTTGAAGAGATTGTGTTTTGTGCGTCTTCGGAGGATTGTCTAGAGGTTGGTTTGGTTTTGACCATCTAGGCAGGGAGCACCTCTTTCACAGCTCATTTTGCGGTCTTTTCCACGATCATTTCTTAAGGCCATTTCTAAGTTGATATGGGTAGCCTTTCTTTGCAATTTGTTTAGGTCGCGTGTAGGTGACTTAATATTTCTATAATTTTGTACGGGAATGAACTTGGTATCGTCGAACCCAACATTAAATTCTTCATACCCAAGACCTCGAGTATTCTTTGGATTCCCATCAGGACCTATATCTTGGTGTTGCGATGAGTCAAAATTTGCTCAAATTGCTTCGCCCTAAAGCCGGTTGTTAACATTGGGCTCATGGTTTCAATGATTTTGATTAACCTCTCAGAACACCATGGTGAGAGAGAAGCATCTTACTTGATGGTTCTGGCCTTAGTGATCTTTTCCTTGGGCGGCATTATGGATATTTTCAGTTCTTGAATTTGTTTCACCTCTCTTGGTGTAAGGTCTTCGAAATGGTCTTTGGGTATTTGCTCGATCATCAAAGATGATTGACCCGGTTTCTTCTTCATATTCTGAAGGAATCATGTAAGACGAGAGGATCATATTTTCATCTGCATCCTCTCCCAAGGAAGAGTCAGTGTTTGCTCTGTACAGCATAAGTTTCATAACTTGTTGACTCTTTGAATGTTCATCTTTCCTGGCGAGTTTACCCAAGAAGTATTTCGAGTTTTTTCAACCCAATCTCATGCGCTTCAAATGATTTTATTTCTCCATGGATTTGCTTGACCTTGCCATCTTTCATATATTTTAGGCATTGGCGCAAAGTCGAGGGAACGACATTATTCTTGTGTAGCCACAGTTGACCTACCAAGGCATTGTAGGTCGTTTCGGCATTGATGACATAGAATTTCATCCATTCTTGTATATCACCACGAAAGGCAGGCTGACTGCCCCCATTGGACCTTATCCATTCTTATATATCACCAGTTTTGAAAGATAGGCTGACTGCCCCCATCAATTACTCCGTTTTATGATTGAAGCTATGGGTGGTGATTTTGTCTTTGACGCAGAACTTTGTGCTCAAAGTGAGACGGTCTAAAGTTCGTTTAGGCATCAGGTTGATAGAAGATCCCGGGTCAATTAACATAAGGGTTACCCTTTGGCCTTCACACTTACCAGTGAGAAAGAGTGGTCTATTGTGATCAGACGTGCCTATGAGCAAATCATCATCATTGAAGGTGATAGTTGGGTTTTTGTTGTCTACTAGCGCTATTTCTTGCATTCTCTTTTCGGCGAAGTGCGCTTGAAATTCTTCAGGGTTTTGGAGTGCATAGATGAGCACTTCTCTCACTTCAGCAGACATCATCAAGATATCAAACACGCTGACCGCAGCTGGTATTTTTCTAAGCTGTGCGAGGATATTGTAGTCTTGCACCATATATTTCTTAGGTACCGGTTCATCGTGTTCTACGGGTTCTTTTCCCTTTGCCTTAGCTTTTGACCTTTCAACTTCATCTTCTTGCAGCGGTTAGCGCTCAGGGATGTACGTACCCGAGCGAAGCACTGCTTGGCAATCAGGTTTCTTGGTTTTGACAAAGACGACTTCACCGTCATCTGAGTCACTTGAAGAACTTCCTCCATAGACAACCACGTTACACATCTCATGGTCATCATCATTGTCTTCTTGATTTTGAGGGATTCGACTCGTTCCCTCTTTTTCGGTTTTGAGGCCCAACATCAAGGCCAATACATCTTCTGTTAGGAAGTCTAAGAGGATCAATGGTAGCGGAGTACCTTGCTTATGATTTTCTAGAGCTTGTATGTGCTCTTGGATTTCAGAAGGTGTAGGCAACTTTGCTGGTTTGGGCGACTTCTTGCCCTTTTGGCTGCCATTCTTGTTTGGCTTACGATGGATGACCCGTTTTGGGGGCCTTGGCACTGTGGGGTTTAAATTGCTGTCCCATTTGACTTGAGGCTCTTTCAGAAGCTGCCTTAGCAGCTTTTTGGTTTTTCTGGAGAGGTGGAATTCCCATGTTTCATTTGCGGGACTTTCAACCCTTTTTTCTTCGATCATCTCATCATGAGAGATAACATTAACTTGCTCGTGAGGTGCGGGTTGTTGCACGACACTTGGCGCTAATTGCATACGACCCTCTTGTATTCTCCTTTCTATTAGGTCTTTGAAGACCCAACAGTCTTCTATTTTATGACTTATCACCCTATGATATGGGCAATAGTTAGGGTGATCAACCTTATCTGCCTGATCGGGGCGTTTGCTTGGAGGTAACTCCATACCATCTTCCAAGGCTTGCTTGAATATCTTAGCCGTTTTCTCCTTCTTGAAAGAATACTTCTTATTCTTTCGTTCTTCTAACAATTTGGAATAACGACTATTTTGGTTATCACGAGAAACTGGCTGAGTGGGTTGGCTGTCAACTTGTCTCGCCTCCTCGTCAGAAGAGTCAGAATCTCTGTCTTTGGTTTTGTTGGCTTTATTGGTTTTGATGGCGTATACCGTCTTTGATTCCTTCTTCTTTGGAAAGTCTCTTCTAGGTTTGAAGGAGGTTGATGACTTCTCTTCTATATCCGTTTGCCCCAATCTGGATACGGTGTCTACCAGATCTTGATAGCTGTTAGGATTGGCAACGATCAACATTTATCTCATTTTGCCAGATGTACTTCTTATTAGCAAATCAACTGCCTCCCTTTCGGGTATAGTATGGCTCGACTTAATGCTCATATTTCTCCATCGGTTGATATACGCTAAGAGTGTTTCATTTGGCCCTTGGCCCATGCTAAATCAGTAAGTCTCACTGGTCTGCTCGCAGTGGCGAACCTATTTATGAAGGCACGCGTCATTTGGTCCCAGGATCTCAAACTTCTTGGTTCTAGAGATCAATACCATTGAAACGCTGGTCCTGAAAGACTTCTAGCGAATTGGCGGCAGAGGAATGCTTCCTCTCTTGATGAGTCTCCACATTGAATCATGAAGTGGCTGACACGTTGTTCAGGTCCTGTCTCATCTGTCTCATTTCCTGAGAACTTGGAGAACAAAGGAACAAAGTATATTGGGGGGTATTTTGGTACATCGAATTCGGGAGGGTATGGTTTCCCTAGTTGCAGTGTTGTTTGTTTTGGGGCAATCCCCATTTCTCGTAACTGACGGCTGATCATTTCTTGAACATCAACCGCAGTAAAGGTTGGGGAGGTTTCTCGCCTTTCATCTTCCCAATGTACCCTACGTCTTTCTTGAGGGTTTGGTATTTCTAGTCTTTCAAGCCCGCTTGCAGGGCTGGACCGATTTGACGTTTCTCCTCTTTCGAGTTCGGAGCTAGCTAGTCCTTTTTCTCGGATCTCAGCTATCAACCTTTGTTCCCTTTCGTGGGTTTGATGTACTTCAGTTCTAAGATTTTGTATCTCAGCTTACATTTGGTTGAAGGCGGATAACATTTGTTCTTGCGTTTGTGCACCGGTTTGACTTTCGCCGGCACACGGAGAAGTTACCATGACTACATTAAGGTTGCCTAAGGCAGATCCGTCCATATGACCCGCATCTGAGCTAGTCACGGTTTTAGGTTTGGGGTTCATTGGAGGAGGGCATGCTGCATCGGACTCTTCCTCATCGTCACTTGGATCGACAATGGGGTCCTTTCCTTTCTTCACCATGCATACGGTGGGGTTGGAAGGTTCGACAGGATGATCATATCCTTCTTCGAGGTCTTCATCAATGGTTATCATGAAGACCGTCGCTTCTTCTTCTTGCTTAGGGTGTGTTTTAGTGACCCTTCGCTTCTTATGAGTGGCATTCGGCGCCACTATTGTTAAACTTCCAGTGTTGGAGTGGTGCGGATTTATTCGTGCCCCCAGCCTATCATGAACACTGGCTGGTCTCCTCAGAATTTGAGGGGTTTGATTTGATCCCTCGTTGCTTGAGCTTCGAGAGGTGCTTGAGCGCATCTCTCGACGGAGTTTTGGTTCAAACGAGGCACCATGATGTGCCCCCAGCCTTGGGGCTGAGAACATTGGTTTTGGTTTTGGAAAGAAGGCACTGTCGCGTGCTTTAGGTTTTGAGGCTGGGAATGTCAGTCTCGACTTGATTGATGGTTGGGCGTCATTGGATGCCCCCAGCATTTGGGCTGGAAACGTCAATCTTGATTTGACGGAAGGGGGTGTAGAGGTTTCTTGCGCAGGATGCACGTAGCATCGATTCCTACGCTGCTTCAACATGCGAAGCTGTTTGTGGGCCCTATGAATGGCCATGGCAGTGTCATCAACCATTTTGCGGCTGGTGTTCATCCTTTTCGGTTCATGGATGAACGAGACGGTTTGAGAGATTTCTCCCGCTGCACGTATGTGTGCAGTAGAAGAATTTCTCCTCACTATCCTGAGTGGGGAGAATGAGTTGCGGACAGGGAGGGCTGGTTGAGCCACCAACTCATCCTGGTATGCTTGGAGATTTCTTTCTTGGTGACCGACAGAGGGGTCATGGGAATTTGGTTGATTCTGGTTATTGCTTTAGACGTGCGTCTTCTTGCGTGCCTAGTTCTGGAAAGGGGAGTGAACGTCTTGCCGTCCATCCCCTTAGGGGTGAGAAAGTAGCATGGTTCTTCATCATCTTCAACTTCTTCCTCGGTGACAGACCCGAGGGACAGTTGATCATTCATTGGAGTAGGAGCAGGGGCTTCAAATGCCCTGACTTCATCAACAGGGACTGCGAAAGTCCCAAAATAAACGACTTCTTCGCCAGCTGGGAGGCTGGCAACTTGGGCAAAAGAGCGTGCGTTGATTGCGGTGTAAGCCATTCCTGCAAACAAGCAAAACTCAAAATTTCATTAGTCAATTTTCATATATAAACTCATACGTGAGTGTTAGCCCGATTATTCAATCCATAGGCGTCGATATCGAATATAAAAGGAAATGACATAACTCGAGTGGTCCAATGACTTGTTGTTTGAGTGTTTTAAAGTCATTGGTTACTTGAGTATGTTCCTTTTATCTTCGTATCGGATCCCGAACCTGTGAGGAGGAGAATGTCCCACCGGGCGTGCCAAAACCTGTAGGGCGCAGAAAGTCGCACAGCTAGTATGGAAGGTGTGTGCATATGTATTTAAATGTCTCATGGTTTAATGCTCTCGATTTTCAAGACATGGAGAGAACATCGAATCTGAAACATTCATTTTCTTTCTTTCTACAATTCCTTCTGGTTCACCCTCGATAGACCTACTGTTCATAATCAGCCTGTCGAGAGAGTTTAATGATTGTGGGGACGTTTAACTCCCAGCGGGCGCAAGCCCCCGCTGTTAATTACATTAGATGGCCCTTCCAAGCCATACTGAACACCTCGTCCATTCCGGGATTTGTGCCTATTTGAGTGAATTGAATAAAGGGGCTAAAAAGGGGGGGCTCATGTATGGATTCTGATATTGATTTGGTTTTCTATGCATTTGGATACATGTGTGTGATTTTACATTAAAATAATGTTTATCGCATTTTAAAATAGGAACTTGGATATTTGAGAAGTGTATGTACACCATTCGTTCATACATATTTATTTACATTTTTATTAATTATTTACATTCCATTAAGAAATCATTTAATTCTAGAAAAGGGTATTTTGGTCATTTCAGGATTTTTATGACGCTTGAACATGTTCAATTTTGATTTAGAAACATAGGGAATTTGATTTGGGTTCATTTGGAGGTGGTTTGAGTCGATTTGGACTTGAAATGAAGAAGTTATGGCCAAAAAGGACTTATTTGTAAATATTTATGTTTTTCCATGGGGCTTATTTATAAAACTGAGAAGGCATAGAAATGTAATATAAATTTTAGGCAGGGTTTATGTGATAAATTGGGCTTTTAAGGACTTCTTTGACAGAATTTTAACCTGGCAGGGATTTATTGGTAAATATTTAAGGGCTCCATTATTAATGTAAAAAGTCAGAAGGACCTCAATGCAGACAGGTTTTGTCTTAAAGATTTTATTTACCAGATGGGCTTTAAGATTTGGATTTTTGGGCTTTGGATGTGTAGTTTGGGCTTCATGATTTGTGTTGGGTGTTGGATTTGAATATTAAGCTTTGAGATTCGGGCAAGACATTTTTATTCTTGAATCAAAGACACCGACAATGCGGGTCCCACAGGGCAGGGGTCTGTTTTAAATTCTTGAGTTTGGATCAAGCCTTGCTTTAAGATTCGGGCTACCCATTCAAACATTTACTTTGGCGCCTTCATCATATGGTTTGTATTGCTTTAATATTCGTGCAATGGGATACGGGTCAGGTTTGAGACCCGAACTGGGGGTCTGGCTTGGTAGTCACTCCGGCGAGGTTTCCGTTTACGGGGACGCCAAGGAAGGGCACCATTAGGGTCGCCTGGGGTTTGCAAATCCATTGGGTGCATTGTCGGCGATGGTCGATCGCCGGAGGTGACAGAGCATAGCTGACATGAAGTTTCGGTACCAATCAAGGTTTTCATCCAGTTTCTTCGACTTTCTTGTTGTTTTCTTCAATTGAGTGGTCATTGAATCTTGTTTCGGTATGTAGGACATATATACAGCTTTAATTTCATTTTTATAAAGATTTGAGCATGCTTTGGGTTTTTGAATTTTCAGTCTAATACCGATTCAGCATCAGTCTGGTACCAGTTGGAGTGGTGGGCCCCTTTAGATCATATTTGGAAGTTGAAGGGTATTTATTCATGTATTCTGAACCTTTTAAGGCAATAGGAGTTTATTTTCTGATTTTTGAATGATGCGGGTAATTATTTCATGGAGTTCTTGAATTTTGGAAAGTTGGATTGATTCAAATCTTTTTGTTTTCATGAAGGATTATGTAATTTCTCATTGCTGATTCATGGGAGGGTGTTCATATTATCTTCAGATTGAATTTTATGATTTTTAGAGATTTTATTCCCATTTTTAAAGTGTTTATTTCTGCAAAGGGCATTGGAGGTAATTCTCCAGTTTTTATTGCTGATTTTCTTGTCATTTAAGAGCTGAACTTTGAAATTCATATTAAAGTGAAATGAAATCATAAAAATATGAAATTTATGTCCATTTTGTATATTTTGAAGTCTTCTATTTAATCATGATGTTTGTTTTTTGATTTGATTTTCCAATTGGTCAGTACAGTCCATTTACCAGCAGCAGCCCCCTTTTATGTAAATGCTGATTTTTCTGTTTTTAAACCTGAACTTTGAAAATTCATATAAAATCGAAATAAAATCAGAAAAATGTAAAATTTGTGTCAATTTTGTGTGTTTTGATGTCCTCTATCTGATGGTGAAGTCCATTTTTCATTTTGGTCCCTGTGTCAGTCCAGAAGGTTCTGTTTACCAGAGAAGGTCATTTTAGCACTTTTGAGTGCTTTTCTTGTACCAATGGTACATGCTTTGGATTTTGGTGCTGGTACTGTTCATTGGCTGGTACCAGGAGCTATGGAAAACCTTTATCATGACTGGTTTTGAGTTTTAACAAGTTTGAGTAGCTTTTAGGCTACAAATTGGTGCAAACAAAGAGAAAGAGGAAAAGGAGAGAAATCCAAAACTTCAAAAATTCATTGCACTACTATTTTTGAACATCAAAATCTGTTGAAATTTGGTTTTATGCAGGGAAGCCCCTGGTTTTATTTGAAATCACATTTTTTGTATAATCTCACTTGACAAAGGGACAAATCATTAAGAGATCATTGATTCAAATGTACAAATGATATTTTCAACATGGTTGACATCTATTTGCAATTTGAACCTCATTCTTTTACTATTTTGCACAAATGTCTATTTGATCTCTTTATATTGTGCCTTTTATACACATGATATGCATTTATGCATGAAGAGATCATCTAGAACTTATTTGTGCAACATAAGTCCCGTATCAAGGAGATTATAATAGGAACTATACAGCTCAACCATTATAACTCATTTTTATTACTCTTAACCCTTTCTAATGAAATAATCGAAATAGGTTGGATGCAATAGGAACTATATAGCTCAACACATGCATCTTTGCTATTTGATTATTTCATACAAGAGTTAAGAGCATAGAAATTCAAGGAAAGTTCAAGAAAAATCAGATTTGCATGTTTCAGTTTTTTTTTTTTTTTTATTTTTATAAAAATAAAGTGCAAAAGGAAGATAAAAACACTAGTAACAACATATGTACATATTTTTGTTTATAAAGGCAGCAAAGAAGAAGGGAGAAAAAGAAAAAGAAAAGGAAGATTGAATTTTTATGTTTATATTCCGATTTTTCAAGATAAAATGAAAATATCAAATATATTTGAGAGATACAATGAAGCATCAGGTCTCATTACTTATTCATTTCCATTCTATCTTCCAAATCCGAATACAAACTTATTTCTGTTTTAAAAGAAATGCAAGAAGACAAAGAGCGAGTAAGCTTGATTATTCCCCAATGGCATTAACAGCCAAGAAGAATATTTTTATTTAATAAGTTTCAAGCTCATGGTCATTACAAGACCATGGCTTAAACCTTTTTCATAATATCAAAGAGAGAAAAGGGAAAAGAAGAAAATAAAGAAAACAGCAAGCAATACTAAAAAGCTCAAAGAGAGCATCTTTTTATTAATCCATCATGATATTACATGGAAAACATAGCCTCTTTAGCATCTACATTGCAAAAAACTTAATCTCTATCTATTTCTTTCTTGAATTTGAGGCAGAGGAGAGGTTTCACAGTATTTCTGCTACTATTTCGGTTTTTTTTCTCTTAGCATAGGTGTGAGGTTGTGGGTTTCGGCTCTTGTCTTGGTCTCCTTTTCTTCTTCAACAGGGGCTCTTTATATAGCCTTCCAATTAGGGTTTTGGCAGCATAGGTTGGGTCAATGCGGTGGCTTAATCCCCTCCTTTGATTCAATCACGCGGTTGCATTTGAAATAGGCGATAGACCAGGGGCATCTCAGCAGACTGTCATCGTCCTTCTTCTTTTTTGTTGCTTTGCGTTGAGCTGTTAGAGAGAAAGGTCCCTTTGTTTGAATAGACATGGTATAGTGTGCACCGTGAGGGAGCTTTGTGCTACTGTCCACGTGAACCAAGTGTTCAAGAAAGGATTTGCCGTTAATTTCTTTTGTTCTTTGGGCTTCTTCGGCTGAATCGGAAATGGAGTGGATCCATGTTGTAGAGGCGCTGGAAGGGATGTATATTGGGCTTCTAATATTTCAGTACCTCTTTAGCCCACTTCATTAAATTAATTTGTATTAGGCCGGGTAGCAACTGAGCCCAATTTGGTTAATCCGATTCCTTTGGACCATTAATTTCCCTTTAATATATTTCTTTAGTTCACCACCGAGAATACCTTTCTCAATTTCATGATTAAATGGATGCATTATCTCTTCTCCATTTCAACATTTTAAATGGACGTCTCCATTCTTCTATATTTTAGATTTTTTTTGTTTATTTTTAAATCCCGACTTTTTAGGGTCAAACAGTACTGTATGCTAAGATCCTATAATTCTTCTCCTCCCACAGGGGACACTGGTGTTTGATCATCATTGTGCCTTGCCTGAGTGCGGTTTACGTCGTGGATTCTTTGCAGCCCAAAGAAAAGATCCCATTTAGCACGTGCAAAGCAATCTTTCCGTATGTGCAAAAGTAAGCAATAATCTTTCACTATGTTTGATTTTTTCCCAATTATAACAAATTGTGGAATTGCTAATTAGAGTCACTCCATTTTGTAAGGGCTTTTGCTGAGTCCGGCTAATATGACATTGGTGTCATTCCAAATTCAATAACACCACATCGTATACCGTTGGATCTGCTTTAATATCCGTGCAAAACACTAGTGTCTTTAATATTTGTGCAAAACACGGATATTAAAACAGATCCAACGGTATACGATGTGGTGTTATTGAATTTGGAATGACACCAATGTCATATTAGCCGGACTCGCTTTTGCTACATACGTTACAAAAGGAGGATTGCGCAGCAAGGACAAGAAAATGGGAAATAGGTTGACTTGGAGGTGGTGGTCGGTGAGCACAACACAATTCTATAATTTCATATTTTGTTCAAAAAATTATTGTCATTCTAACATAGGCCGCTAAATGTAAATTGTAGAGCCCGCAATAGGAGGCGGGTTGGGAATGCGGATATTACATGATGATTTCCATGTTTATCTTTGTCGAAAAAATGCAATTCACATTTTCAGATGTGGTATGTAATTCATATTAATTGTGCCTATATAATAGCAATTGATATTTTCATATTATGCTTAATTATAATTCTCATTTCATTAATTAGCAATTGATATTTGCGACTGTCTTGCATCTACCTTTTATTGTTACTAACTAATACCAAATTATAATTGTAGCAACCATCAAAGCAAACTGAGTACAGCAAGGAGCAGATCGACTTTGTAAGATGTAGCTGGGCAAGATGGTTTCTATCTGAATATTGTAATGCTGAACATGGATTTGTATAACAATTTAGTGTATATATGAATTTAGCAAGCATAATTTAATGTCAAATTATCTGGAAATTAAACTGGCTAGCAAAACAGAATGGTATATGAATTTTGTAGGAAAACTGGCTAGCAAATTAAACTGGAGGCTAGCCCAGAAATGAAAAAAATCAAGAAAAAAAAATGGGACAATTCTACACGGATATTAAACGAAAGCCCGTGTAGAACGAGTTGAGTGAGCAATGATTATTTTATATTTGTCCGTGTAAAGTTACGATACCTACACGGATGTGAATTATAAGTCCGTGTCAAAAGCAACGCTACACGGACTTTAAACAAAAGCCCGTGTATGTGCACAGAGAGCTACACGGATGCTTTTATATAGTCCGTGTATGTAGTTAAGAGAACTTCACGGATATGAAACTAAACGTCCGTGTAAACACAGTAATTCCACACCGTTGTTAAACAAACAACCGTGTAGAAATGAGTACAGATATTCTTTTATACAGTCCGTGTATGATAGTTAAGAATGCTTCACGGATATGAAGTTAAAAGTCCGTGTAGAAAACAATAATTGACACGGTTATTTAACAAAAACCCGTGTAGATCGTTTTCGGTGTCTACACCGATTATTTTATATTTGTCCGTGTACGATAGTTATGACAGGACACGGATATGAAATTAAACGTCCGTGTAGCTAGAGTAATTCGACACAGTTGTTCTGACCAATGTCCGTGTAGAACGAGTTCGGAGATACAAGGATTATTTATTTTTTATTGATTTGTTAAGAGAGGGACACGGATATACAACTAAATGTCCGTGTAAATAAAGTACCCGACACGGACATTTAGTTGCATTGTCCGTGAATAAAGAGTAGTCGTACACGGTCGTTTACGTAATATCCGTTTTGCTCGGTTATATGGAGAGCGCCACAGGCAGGTGTATGTTCACGGCTGTTTATTTGGTAATCCATGTAGAAAGCCTTAGATATACACGGGTAAATATCCGTGTCTATAGAGGGTACCTTTTATACACCCTCAACTCATACACGGCAGGGAAATCCGTGTTGCTCTTCCGGTAATGTCCGTCTGCAATCTCTTTTTCTGTAGTAGTGATAAGTGTATACTTTTGTCGCTATAGACAATTTTGTACAGGTGAATGTTGCCTTGATCGAAACTGCATCCTTTTGGCTTCATTTGAAATAAAAAATCAAAATCAAATTAACTCAAGCAAACAAGTCGTGAGTCACAAATTTGTTCACCCATAAATCAACTGTTATTTTTGTCTAACAGAGATGAGAATCTGAGAAGAAATAATATATTTGATTATGTTGTATTTTTACAATTCTAAGATCCTATTTATATTACAAGGTATATAGCCATTGGCTCATTTATTGCTTGCTACTTTTGGTACTGTGTAACGTTGGAATTTATTTCCTAAGATGCCTATTGCAATTTTACTAGAATGCCCTTGATCTATGATGAAATCAAATCTGAGATTGTTCTTCAACAACAGGTGAAGTAAACATCTGTATAAGGTAGACCGATGATATACTACAACAATTATTTGCAACTACCCGCGAGGACTGCTTAACAATATCAGTATCTTGGAAATAATCATTTTTGTCGGTTTATCCTTGATAATAGTCATTTTTTAACTCTAGCATATACTTACCGATTCTTGTAGCATGAGTTCAAGACAAAAATATTTGAGACGATTAAAACTCAAATTATATATACATATTCTAAAATAAAAATATTAGCAAGGTCAAGCCTTTATATTAAGCGTGAACTATATGTACGATGCTAATTTGTTAATTGTGAACCCATTACCAATTTCAATTGTACAAAATCGACACTTGACCGAATATATTAATTTACGAAGTTATAAAACATTAATTATATATAATTTTTTAATTTTTAAATATCACCTCTATATATATTTAGAAATGAACAGAATTGACATCTTGAGGTGCGAATATGTTTCACTGGAAAACCGGAAGTTTAAGGTGAGATAACATGCTGTTTATTGACTGTATCTTATATTTTTGCTTGCCTACTTTTATTAAAGATAACATGCTGCCACATGGTAGGGTACTAATTGGATGATACATAGAGATTGCATTGACTTCGTACATAAGAAAATTGGAGACGGTTGCAAATAAATTTTGTGTATCATATTAATTTATTACTGATCAGCACGATATAACGATCAAAATGCAAAATTTATATATCACATATCTGTGGATGATCCTATTGTGAAACTTTATTGGGAGTGTCTAATTATCCTCCAGTTCATTTTCCCAATTCATTTTCGGTCATTATAATTAATTGTCTGAGGGAACACTCATTAATTGGAAGGGACCACAACTTCCAGCGCAAAAAGACAAAAAAACACGTAAATATCAGTTATTACGTGGGGGGGTGCTAATTAACTGGGGAGACCGTAACTACTTGGGGGCGGTAATATTTGAAAGATTTTACAACTAGCGCGTGCAAATATGGATACCTAAGCGTACAAGTATTAATATATAATATATCAAGTATTCATACCTAAAATACCAAATATTTCAAAAAAAAAACTGAACATATCATTTTTCTTTTATCTCTCATCACACACTCATCTTTTATACGTTTTTAGAAATAAATTTTTTTTCTCTATTCCAACTCGCCAATATTTCTGATGATCTGTGAGAAATTTCGCGAATCTTAAATCACGAACGTCTTCTATGTAATTTTCTCTTTCAAATGAGATCTATGATGATATATTTTCGGGTTGTCTGTCGATCAAGTATTCATACCTAACAATCAAGTATTTATAAAAAAACTGAACATATCAACTTTCTTTTTTCTCTCTCATCACGCACCCATTTTTTACACATTTTTAGAGGTGGATTTTTTTCTCCGTTTAATTTCGTCCATATTTCTGACGATCTGTAAGGAATTTTGCGAATAAAAAACTATGAACGTATTCTACGTAATTTTCTCATTCAAATGAGATTCATAGTAAAGTACTTTCGGATTCTCAGTCGCACAAGTATTCGTACCTTGTCGAGTAAGTATTCACACCTCATTGTGTAAATATTTGGAGCTCGTCGAGCAAGTATTTATACCTCGTAATACAAGTGTATATATATAGTTCATGTATCAAATGTTTGGACCTAATAGATTTAATAAAAATGTAATATTTTTTTCCATATGGTAATGAATGACGTTTTGAAAGTGTAAATATCAAGTATTGCAAGTATTTTATACCCGTAATGGAAGTGTAAATAGTTCATATGTCATGTGTTTATACCTAACAAATTATATGAAATTTTAATTTTTTTTCCATATGGCATTGGATGATGTCTGGAACTATTAATATCAATTATTGTAAGTATTCATACCTCGTAATGCAAGTGTAAATAGTTCATGTATCATGTGTTTGAATCTAACAAATTATATCAATTTTTTTTTTCCATATAACATTGGGTGACGTTTCTAAGTATTAATATCAAGTATTCATATATCGTCACACAAGTGTGAATAGTTCATGTATAAGGTGTTTGTATCTAACATATTTTATTAATTGTTTTTCTTATGACATTGGATAACGTTTGACAGTATTGATATCAAATATTACAAGTATTCATATCTCGTCATGTATGTGTGAATAGTTCATATGTCAAGTATTTGTACCTAATATATTATATCAAATTGTTATTTTTATTTCCAATGACATTGGATATTTGTGTCTAATACGGATTCGAATACATATACGAAACTAATAATTGTCGGATAATTGAGTCATATGCATTTATAAAATATACATATTAATTAATAAATTTTTAATATAAAAATAAATGAATAATGCCTGTACATAGTACTGATTCAAAGTTTCAATCAATTCATGTTCTTTTTTTTGTGGGCATCAATCAATTCAGTTAACAAGCGAGAAAATCCATCAAAAAGTTTGTCGAATAAAACCTGAACACGTGGCATAGAGTTGGGACAAAAGATGGCTCCACTCTTCAACTTACCATAACGCCATTCGCTTACCCACGTGGCATAAAGGAAATAACCGGATACAACCGGTAATAAAGGAAATATGTTTTGGAAAGAAACCGGATATAACAGGATCGGATTTGAAAGGACCCACGTGATCATTAAATTTCACTTACCTGATCCTAGTGGAGATGGAAGATGGAGAAACAAATAATTATTCATTTTTATTTTACTTCTTTAATTTTAATTTGGTACTGTGATTATATTTTTCTATTGTACAATAAAACTCTATACTCCATTTTTCCATTTTGGAAGTGTACTGTCTATTCAAATCGTTACAATGTATTTTACATATAGTATAAATTATTAAGTTGATGTCACCACTAAATATAATAGTTTACATTCACTTTAAAATTTCTCTTATATATTTATTTTGTTTTGTATTAATTCACATTCATTAAACAATTGTTTTGTCAAAACGGACGTCACGAACAAACAATTCTGAACCAATATTAGTTATCGATCATGCGGATATATATATTAGTTGTTTATTTGTTAGATCAAGTTAAATTGATCGGAACATTTTTTTTGGGTAAAAGGAAGTTGGATTCCTTAGATAAATTAATAATACTATCTATTATGGTGACATTAATGTGTAACCATCCCGCATTTGCTTAATAGAAATTCATTCTTTAATTTGTATTATGGCCTTTTACATAATTTCCAACGGAATCAGACCAACCTTAAATTTCATGTTCAGTATGGTTATAGCGTGGGAAAATCTTTATTGTGAATATATGCAACTCTACAAATTTTGTGTTTTCAAAATTGTATAATTTCGGCCATGCCACAAATCTCAGAGAACAAATATATATTGAATATAAACAAAAATTAATTTTCTACCCATAAAATTAAAGACGTCAATTATTGGTTGGCAGCACAAGGAAAAAGTATTCACAATTTGTTCAATCTTGTATATTTCAAATAATATATACAACCTCTATTATCATATTCATTTACGGTCATGTGGCATGATGCTCCCTTTAATCAAGGAAAGCAATAAAATAGAAATTTAAAATGATAAAGAAATAACTACTTACGAGTAATTACCTGGCAAGTATATGATACCCTAATTTTGGACTATATCACCGTCGAAAGGAACAATGCTTTGACCACCGCTTATATGTACAAAAGGAAATATTTTATTTTAATTAAATACTGCGCCAACGAAATAAAAAAGAACAAGAAGCTTCAGTAGCTCCTTCAGTCGTTCATAAAAAAATTAAATTGAAAATAAATCTTTTAAAAAAAAAAAAAATTTAAGCATCATCAGAGGACACAAAAAAGAACTGCTTGGTTGGCCAATGGCAGGATATTCTTAATCTAAATCTAATTCTGAATATAAATCTGAATAAAAATTTAAAGGTAAATCTGAATCGATGTGCACAAATGAACTGCTTGGTTGGCCAATGGCAGGAACTTCAGGTTTCGCAACATTTTCGATAATCATTTGAATGGATTCGATAGCACCAATGAACCGGTCCATATAGACATGTAAATCATCTATTTCATCATACATCTTCGCTTCCTCAATGAATTCTCGCATAGCAGGACTGGCATAGAGCTCAAATTTATCATCACTTTCCCATCCACGCTGGGTGAAATTGGAAATCAGTAAGGAATATGCAAAAGAGCGGCCTTGCTTTTCATTTATTGCTTGTGATTGCATCAATTCACTCAGCTCCTCCAGCTCGGCCCTCAAACACGTCAGATGCTGTCACAGATATGTCGTTAAGGCATTCCTGTTCTCCTCCCCCAATGTATTCAGACTATGGACAAGCTCATCCCGAACACTTTTCAGATCCTCCTTATCAGCAACACCTGTTGCTTGTTTGATCACCTCAGCAATAAGCAGATGGACCTCTTCAATAACAATAGTTTCATAAAAAGAAGATTCTCCACAAGCAGTGCGATGTACAGTAACGGTGGCAGGATTAGCCACAAACAGTTCTCCATCAAAGCTGTTTCTGCTCAGAGTCATCAAAATAGTGATAAGTTGTACACAAGTACATAACTACACATATACATAACTTTTTTGGAAGATACTGTGATTTGATATACCTGTATGTGTAAGAGACTTTGAGAACATCTACTTCACCTTCCTTTTCGGTAAGAGGGAGAAGAATGTGAACTAACACCCTGCAGACATCTTGCCTGTAGAGAGTGCCAAATGTTATAGTTACAGAACCAGCAGCATTGTCTACGGAGTGGAGATATCTTCCGGCAGATGCCCGTTTTACTGTTGACTCTTTTTCTATTTGAGTGACAGTCACCGTCAGGTCCCAAACAAGCACCCTTTGAAGCTCATCTAAGCAATGGCCAAAGGTTAAGTTCAAGTTGTCCATGGAAACCTGCGCGTAGGTTCCTCCCTGCCAGCTATTATTGGCGATAGCGATGAGCACCTATTAAGTACTTGAAAAAGTTAATAAGAACGCAGCACAGGTAAATTTTTTCTTGAAATGGTCAAAAAGTAAGAGGTTATTTTGAAATTTTAACTGTACCTCCGGATTGTGATCTTCACCAAAACGAAATGTGAACACTTGAACATTGCCTACTGGAAGATCAGCAGCATCACCGCCTTGATTCTGCTCACCATCCGACATAAGAATGATAACACCAACACGTCCACTGCTAAATGAACGATCCTTGAGAACATTCAGCGCCGTCTCAAGGCCATCAGTGATGTTCGTTCCAGGCTGAGGTTTCAAATCATCAATCAGATTTACAAGTTTTGTTTTAGAACTTTCAGTGATCTGGGTCAATGGGCATAGCCTCTTTGCTTTACTAGAATACTCAACAATTGACAAACTGTCCGTATCGCTGAGATTCTTAATCAAAAGTAGCATAGCCATTTTCATTTTTGCTAACTTATATCCTTCCATGCTGCTGCTAACATCCAAGACCGCCAAAAGGTCCAACCCAAACTCACTATTTTCTACTTCGGAGAGCTCCAACAACACCTTTTGGATGTTTGTTTCAAGTGGCGCTTTATTGTTGTTGCTGATTACCAGCTGTACTCTTTCAGGCATGATGGGTTTCGGCACTGCAGTAATAGCCATAAGCAAATTAAGCAAAACTAATTCAATGTGGTATGAATTTCAGTTATGGTATAATTCTGAAAATCGGAATCGGAATCTGAATCGGTCACTTGACTGTTGAATCGGAATCTGATAAATCGGCCGGGATCGGCCAAATCGGATCGGAAACTCGGATTTTTTTAGCAGAATCTTATTTTGTACTAAAAAAATAGAAAAAAAATAATTTGTCAAAAAAATTATGTTAAGATAAAATTTTACACTCAAATAATGCACTAATATAAGATAATACAAGCATTATAACATATTTCTTTTTTACTGTCAAAAGCTCTGACGATCTAGCTGGATCTTATTATTCTCTATATTAAAATATAAAAGAGGATATTGTTGTACTGATTCAAATAATAAAAACATTAATATTATAACAATCAAATTTGTGCTGAAATTACTTAAAGAAATAAAACTTATATAATTTAAAAATAAAATAATAATAATAAACTAACTAATATTTACAAGTGAAATACTTATTTTTTTAATTTCTACTTTTATATTTTCATAACAATCAAATTTTTAGGTTAATCCCATACTCCCTTCTTTACTTTTTAGTCAAATAAAAAAAAAAAACAAACCAGTTGAGTGGCAACAGCTGTACACAATACACCATTGTCTCTATTCAGTAAAACATTACAAATTTAAAACAATCCGTTCCGGATCACTTATCTATATAATAGTTGGTATGAACATGGTCTACCGTGAAACAATTATATTGTCAAATATAATAGTACACACCTCACGTACACCCAGTCTATCTAACATTTTATAATCCTTTAAAGCTTCTTCTCTTCTCCAAGTCGCATCTATTTTCCCCAATTGTCTTTGACATCCATGGAAAAATACAAATTGGTTCGATTTAACTATCAAAACAGTTTAATTTGGCTCTAAACGCAAGAGAAATAGAGGAAATTTGGCCGATTGTTTCAATTTATCATCGATTTTATCGTTTTTCTGCACATACTAGCACAACCGAGTCAACTCGGGAAAAATCGGCCGATTTTCCAAATCATAATAATTACACTATATAATCTTCAAAAATGGCTAATTGGGATCAATATTGGTTAAAATAAATGATTTGTAAAACAAACATCAGTGTTTGAACGATGAGACAACTGGGACCGAACCTGATGAATCTGGATCATTGTTATATTGCTTGTTATCTTCCATATCATGCGACTTCTTGGCTTCCTCAAGGAATTCTTGCATAGCGGGAGTGGAAAAGAGCTGAAACTTACTGATATTATTTCCTCTTGCCGTTTGACGCTGTGTGGCAAGGGAACTCAGTAAGGAATATGCAAAAGGAAGGTGAATCTGTAAGGAATATGCACAATTAAGTTCGTCTCTTTCAAACATTTGTTGTGTCATTTGCATCAATTTAAGCAGCTCCTCTAACTCGGGCCTTAGCTGGGCCTTCAACTTCTCTATATCCACATCTTCCAATTCAAGCAGACCATTTGCAAGCTTGTCTTGAGCACTTTTAAGATCCCCCTTATGAGCATCAGCGGTCGCTTGTTTGATCACCTTGGCAATTACAAGATGAACCTCTTCCGCTCTCACCTCTGGTAGTGCTTGCTGCTCTTCAGCTCTCAACCCTGACTTGCGGCGTACAGTAACAGTCTGAGGACTGGCCTCATAGAGTTCTCCATCAAATCTGCATCCGCATAAGATTTACAATTAGATTAATGATAGTCATCAAAATGCTCAAAGGTTATTCGCGTATGCATATAAAAGAACTAAATGATTTAAAACTTAGTTTATTTCATCAAAGAGTTGGGCTTATATAGCCTTTACATCTTACATTCAAGTCTCTTGACTTTTTCTATATTTCTATTTTACGGATAGGTCCCTAAACTAGATACAAAATACCAACGCTCCCTCTCAAGATGGGCAAAAGATATCCACTAAGCCCATCTTGTCACACAATCTAGATAGATCTAATGAGCTAAGTCCCTTGGTGAGACAATCAGCCACTTGCTCCCTAGTAGCTACATGACCTAGCTCCAATAGTCCACTATTCAGTTTTTCCTTAATGAAGAACCTATCAATCTCCACATGCTTGGTTCTGTCATGCTGCACGGGGTTGTTTGCAATGCTAATCGCGGACTTGCTGTCGCACCACAACTTCATTTGAGCCCCTTGATCCACCTTGAGCTCTACCAATAGAGCTCTCAACCACAACATTTCGGCAACCCCTAATGCCATGGCTCTGTACTCTGCTTCTGCTGTGGACCTTGCAACCACTGGTTGCTTCTTGCTCTTCCATGAGACCAAATTACCCCCTACGAACATACAATATCCTGAAGTGGACTTTCTGTCATCAGCACAACTCGCCCAGTCAGAATCACAATAGCCCTCAATGCCTAAATGCCCATTCTTCCTGAAGATCAATCATTTTCCTGGTGCACTCTTCAGGTACCTTAGAATATGGTACACGGCATCCATGTGACCCTTCCTAGGGTCATGCATATAGCGGCTCACTACACTCACTGCAAATGATATGTCGGGACGAGTGTGGCTCAGATAGATCAGACGGCCTACCAACCTCTGATATCTCTCACGATCAACTGGCTCTCCTGCCTCTGCACTCAACTTGGACTTCTGATCAATGGGCGTGACTACAGGCTTGCACCCCATCATACCCGTCTCTGTGAGCAAGTCTAGCACATACTTCCTCTGAGATAGAACAATTCCCTCTGCTCCACGAGCCACCTCAATTCCAAGGAAGTATCTAAGCTGCCCCAAGTCCTTTACCTTAACTTCTTTGCCCAGTTTCGCCTTCAGTTGAGCAATATCATCCTCATCATCCCCAGTGACAATCATATCATCTACATACACAGCTAGCATGGTAACATGACCACCCTGTCGTCGGAAGAACACTGTGTGGTCGGCATTGATATGTTGATAGCCCAAGCCTACCATGGCTTTCCTGAACCTGTCAAACCAAGCTCTAGGAGACTGTTTCAATCCATACAGTGACTTCCTCAGTCTACATACCTTGCCAGTTGTTTGGTTTATGCTGAAGCCTGGGGGTATCTCCATATACACCTCTTCTAGCAAATCTCCATGGAGAAATGCATTTTTCACATCAAGCTGGTGTAACTTCCATCCACCATTCACCGCAAGAGAGACGAGAATCCTGACTGTGCTCATCTTCGCTACCGGTGCAAAAGTCTCATCATAGTCGATGCCATACGTCTGACTGTACCCCTTTGCCACCAACCGTGCCTTGTAGCGATCAATTTTTCCTTCTGGAGTCTGCTTCACTGTGAAGACCGATTTGCACCCCACTGCCTTCTTACCCGCTGGTAGCGGCCCTATCTCCCATGTCTTGTTTTTATCGAGGGCACCAAGCTCTTCCTGCATAGCAGCTTTCCACTTTGGATCCTCCTTAGCAACCTGCCAACACTTGGGTATAGAGACAGTGTCCAAAGATGCAATGAATGCTCCATGTGCAGGTGATATGTTAGAGTATGAGACAAACTGAGCGATATCATGTGGGAAACCATAACGATCAGGGGGAACTCCCGCATTGCTGCGAGAGGTCCTCCTTACTGACATGGGAGTGGGAGGAGAAGAGAGAGGAATCATATCACCTGTGTAGTCTGAGTCTGAGGGTGGTGTAGGTGTCTCAGAAGTCGGAGTAGGTCGAGACAATGGATTAGATGGCACAAGTGGTACTGCAGGCGCTAGCACTGGTACCTCATTTTGCATCTTTCTCCTTGTATACACTCTCAGCTCCCCCTGAGGTTGAGTCCCACCACCTATGGACTCCTCCTTCTCCTCGTCTTCGTCACTCTCCTGTTCCTCCTCAACCGGTCCTCCCCTCTCAACAGGGCAAGAAATCGATAAAGGGATTGATCCCACATTCACATTCACCAACCCCTCACCATTCTCCCCCTCTCGCCTCATACCTCTAGTATCGGGCGAGTCACCGAAGGGTGAAGTCACCTCCAATGTGTAATACGGCTCAAACTCTCGAAAATGCACATCCATGCTCACAAACAGCCTCTTCTCTACTGGGCTCCAACAAACATACCCCTTCTGGGTAGCAGAGTATCCCACAAAAACACACTTCACGGCTCTGGGATCAAGCTTTCCTACGGATGGTCTGTTGTCCTTCACAAAACACACACAACCAAACACCTTCAAAGGAAGAATCCCACCATTATCTCCTTTCAACATTTCACACGGAGACTTCCACTCCAACACTCTTGAGGGCATCCTATTGATCAATTGAGCGGCTGTCAGAACCGCTTGCCTCCATAACTGCTTTGGAACTTTCATTGAGATCATCATGCTTCTAGCTACCTCTAGAAGGTGTCTGTTCTTCCTTTCGGCTATCCCATTTTGAGCCGGCGTGTATGGGCATGTAGTCTGATGCTGTATTCCTTGAGCTGACAAATACTCCTCAAATGCCTTGTTTGCATACTCGGTCCCATTATCAGACCTCAGTACCTTCACCACTGCACCATACTGAGTCTGAACTGACTTATGGAAATCCTTGAAACAAGTAAGCACATCACTCTTGTTTTTCATCAAATATAACCAAGTAACACGAGTATAACAGTCAATAAAAGTCACAAAAAATCTATAACCATTCATCGCAGTTGTTGAGCAAGGCCCCCATACATCCGAGTGTATCAAGTCAAAAGCACGAGAGCTTCTATGACCAGAACTAACATAAGAGCTTCTAGTAAGCTTGCCAAACTCACATGCATCACACACAAGTTTCTGTTTATTCGCTTTTTCAAACATAACTGGATACAACCGACTCAACACACTAAACGAACAGTGTCCCATGCGCTGGTGATGGAGCATCAACACATCCTCAGCACTCCTCTCAGAGCCTCCTACTCCTGCCCTCTCTACCATAGATATCAACGCTGAGTCTATCCCCTCACGATCCAGGTACCACAGTCCACTACGCCACATGCCAGTCCCAAGTCTCCGACCAGTCCCCTTCTCCTGAAAGATCACCTTGGGAATATCAAAAAGGACAACACATTTTAGTTGGAGTATGATGGCACTAATGGATAAAAGATTTACTGGAAAGGAAGGAGCATGCAAAACATTGGACAAAGTTACAGAACCGGTACATTTCACTGTACCCTTACCAACCACAGGCTGTGCTGTACCATCCGCGGTCTGGATGCTCTCAGGCATCGCTAGGTGAGTATAGGAAGAGAACTCACTAGCATTACCTGTCACATGTCGGGATGCACCAGAATCTACTATCCATTCTGGTGATCTCATGGTAGATATAGAGGCAAGAGCGTGTGTGTCACCATTACCCTTGGTCGAATGAGCATAAGAAGCAGTGTTACCCCTGAGCAAGAAAGAGGTGGATGCATCATTGACTGCACTCTTCCCATCACCTGCTGCTTTCTGCTTCCTCTTCAGTGCCTCCAAGAACTCATGGTCCTCCTCAGTGAAGACCACACATGTCTTCTTCTCTCCACTTGGTACCATCAGGTTTGCCCGGTAGCCTCCTCTTCCACCTTTTTGGCCCCCATGGCCACGACCACGGCCTCCAGGCTGCCCACGTCCACTCTCTCTCATCCTAGGTGGCTTAGGACAAGCTTTGCTCAGATGGCCCACTTCGTCACAGTTGTAACACCTGCGAGTCTCCCCCTGTGCCCCTGCTTTACTTGAGTTCGAGACCACCAGTGCTGACTTCATCCCTAGAAGTCCCTTGAGTTTCAGATCAATAGGTGGAAGCTCCACCCTCTGTGGCCTCGGTGCGCTCTCACTTGCTGCCACACTAAACGCTCGCATCATAATCGCGATCTCAGAGTCCCGATCCACCTTCTTCCTCTTTTAGACCCGATCTTGCACCCTCAAGATCTAGATCTGCCTCATCTCAATCATTGCTTCCCTTTTCTTGATCCGATCTTGATCTATCTACTCATCAAAGATCGAGATCCGAACCCGATCAACCCTCCAATGGGTATCGTGGGGTATAGGCCCCCCACGCCGGCCTAATCACACCAAAATCCGAACCCTAGGTGGTGGCCGGCCCTAGTAGAGAGAGAACCGGCCTAGAGAGAAGAGAGAGAAGAGAAGGGTTCGGTTACTGTAGCAGCGCGGTACTGTAGCGTCAAGTACTGTAGCGGCGGCGGGTACTGTAGCAGCGCGGTTATTATAGCAGCAGCCCAAACCTGACTCTGATACCAAAAAGAACTAAATGATTTAAAACTTAGTTTATTTCATCAAAGAGTTGGGCTTATATAGCCTTTACATCTTACATTCAAGTCCCTCGACTTTCTCTATATTTCTATTCTACGAATAGGTCCCTAAACTAGATACAAAATACCAACACATATTTTGTTTGCTTGTTACTGTGATTTGATATACCTGTATGTGTAAGAGACTTTGAGAACATTTGCTTCATCTTCCTTTTTAGTAACAGGGAGAAGAATGTCGACTAACACCTTGCGGATCTCTCGGATGTAGATATCGCCGAATGTTATAGTTATAGATCCAGCAACATTGTCCCTAGATTGCGGATAACTTCCGGCAGATACCTGCTTTATGGTTGACTCATCATTGATTTGACTCACAGTCACTGTCAAGTCCTGAGCAACCACATTGAGAAGCCCGGCCAAGCACTGTGAAAAGGCTAAGCTCAAGTTGCCCTCACGAACAGCCGAGTAGGTTCCTCCCAGCTGACTATTATTGGCAATAACTTTGAGCACCTATTAAGAACATGAGCAAATTAGTTAGAATACACCACATGCAAATTTTTGCTTCAAATTGTCAATAAATAAGGGTTTACATTCAATTTTCCACTGTACCTTCGGATCATGAACCTGACCAAAACCAAATGTGTGCACAGGTACATTTCCTACCGGAACAGCAGCAACATTGCCTATAATCTCCCAACTACCTAACATAAGCATGATGACGCCAACACGTCCACTGCTAACTGAACGGTTCTTGAGAATATTCAGTGCCGTCTCAAGGCCGTCGGCGATGTTCACATTAAGTTCCACATCCGATTCAATTTTTTCCACCCATGAGGTGATTAGATCTTCATGTTCCGTTTGGGAACTTTTAGCCATTTGTCGCAATGGGCAAAGTATCTCTGCTTTACGGGAGTAGGTGACAATTGACAAACGGTCAACAACTCTGAGTTTCTTCATCAGAAATAGCAGAGCCATTTTCAATTGAAGTAACTTTTCTCCTCTTATCCAGAAGCTAGAATCTAAAACCACCACAAGGTCCAATCCCAATGGACTTTTTTCTTCGCCGGTGAGTTCCAGCATCACCTTTTGGATGTTTTCTCCAAGTGGGACCTTGTCGTTGTTTCTGATTGCCAGCTGTACTCTTCCAGGCACGGTGGGTCTTGGCCCTGCAGTAATTTCAATATTAGCAAACTAATTCCAATGCGTTCAATATGTAGTACGAACTGAAGTTATAGAGTAATAACTTTATCCAATATTGAACAAAAGATGGTTGATTGGGATGAATAGTGCTTAAAATAAAGAATTTGAAAAAAAAAATCAATTGAACGGTTAGACAACTGGGAAAGAACCTGGAGGAAGAACAATCGGCTTGTCGTCGTCGAAGCTCATCGTGTAAGGTGTTGGAAATGAAACTCGGATTGTGGTATTGAAAGAGGAGTTTGTAATATAATTTCTTTTATTACCAAAGAGGAATACAAGGTTTGGAGTACAAAGCCTTGATATATTTTTCACACCTATATATATACTATAATGTCGGTTAACACAATTCTGGATTATACATGATACTCAAAAGTCTAGATGCTTTTAAAAATAAAATATTACAAAAGCATTTTCTAGGACATTTCATATTACCGACTATAGTCGGTTAGAAACTTCTTGAATTTTATAGAATGGACTTGGTCTCTTTCGAAATTTCTCATGCTCCATGCAACTTAGCCCCTTTATTTAATATTAGAGAAAATTTCTAGTGTAGTTTGACCAAGTAATTTCTAGTAACTTTGACCGACTCACATGAATAATCTAGAATAGATTATTGGGCTTGGGCCTTCGGTGTTGTTATTTTCAACATAAGGATCAATGGTATACTGCTATTCACTTAAGATACGGTGGGAGAGTAGAGGTGTGAGTAATGTTGGTTCAGAATGGTTGAGTTAATCAATTTGGTTTCTCGAGTGCGTTATTATATAGGGCACTAATGTTGGTTCAGAATTGTTCGTTTGACAAAACAATTGTTTAATAAATGTGAATTAATACAAAACTAATTATATTTATAAGAGAAATTTTTAAGTGAATGTTAACTATTATATTTAGGGTGACATCAACTTAATAATTTATACTGTATGTAAAGTAAAATGGATTCAGGTGGACAAGCGAATCATCCACAGATGTGATTGTTCCCCTCTAGACAACTGTGATATATTTATTTTGCAATTTGATCCATATATCGTGCTGATCAATAATAAATTAAAGTGATACACTAAAATATATTTGCAAATGTCTCCAATTTTGTAATGGTCAAAGTCAAAGTAATCTCTGTATATCATCCAATTAGTTCCCTATAAAATATAAGATACCGTCGAGAAACATATTCGCACCTAAAGATTTGAATTCTGTTTGTTTTTAAATTTATATAGAGTTGATATTTAACAATAAAAAAATTATAAATAATAATTTATTAACTTTTTATACATAATTTATATAGATTTGAATTCTGTCTTGTGTCGATTATGCACAATATAAATTGGTAATGGGTGAAGGGTTCACAATTAGCAAATTAGCACCATACATATAGTTCACGCTTAATATAGAGGCTAATAGATTATAATTATTATTTTTACAAAAAATACAAAATGAGTTTGAATCGTCGAAAATATTTTACCCTGTAGGAAAATCCTCTCTTTACTTCACTTTCTTTATGGGTGACAATATTCATAAATCAAGATTTGTTTGCGTAGTGGATTTCTATTTTTATATCAAATTAAGCCAAAGAGATCCAATTTCGATCAAGGCAACATTCACGTCTACTAAATTTGTACGTATCCATTCATTTGGTCTTGTGTTGCAATCCCACCAGGAAATTTCCATTCTAATTTTTTTCAATTTTAAATTATCATCGTAGGCTTAACTTAAATTTAAAACTAAGATGATAAGGTAAGATGTACGTATTACCAGTCAATAGGATAAAATATTCATCAGAAAAGACTAGACAAATTATTCTGTAATCCATTAATGAAATTAAAATAGATTAGATAAGACAAAAGAAAACATAATGTTCTCATATAGAAAGTGTCTATATATATATATATATATGGGAAAGTCGCTGATTAAAAATTCATATGAAAATATTAAAATCTGGAAGACCTTCCCTAAAAGAATTTATTATGTAGGGTTGTTATCAATCAATGGAGATTATTTTGTCTTAATGCGGACTAATCATTTCTTAATACATGTTAAGAATTTCTCCTGCAGATAAGAAATTTGAAGCAATGATATTACATGTTACTGTTGCTTCGGTGTAAAATAAAAGGAAATGATAGTTAGGGCAGCTAAAAACATTGACTTGGACCAAGCAATAATGATTAGGACATTTTATAGATTGACCCACTTCTAATAAGAAAATATATATATATTTTGAGTAGAACTAGGGTGTGATGTGCTCACCAAACTTTTTGGTGAGCACACCTTCAAAAACCGTATTTTCAAAGTTCAAATAGTCGATTCGAACCTTTCAACGTGTTATTCATATTAAAATGTGCTTGGAGACCAAATTTTACATTTTTTGAAAATTTTTTACTATTTTTTCAGAATTTTTGAAAATCATCACTTTTCATTAAATAAAAAAAAAATTCAAAAAACACTGATTTTCAAAAATTCTGAAAAAATAGTAAAAAATTTCCAAAAAATATAAAATTTGGTCTCCAAGCACATTTTAATATGAAGAACACGTTGGAAGGTTCGAATAGACTATTTAAACTTTGAAAATGCAGTTTTTGGAGGTGTGCTCACCAAAAGAGCTTGGTGAGCACATCACACCCTAGTTCTACTCATATATTTTTTGTTTATATGTTTATGTATAAATACCTAAAATTTGACACATAAAAAATTAATAATTGATGGTTAAATTGATTAAAATTTGATATTTAATAATTGACAACCACAGCAGGATGTACCCGTAAGCATGTTCTCATATTTTTTAGCAATGCACAGCGGGTACCCATAAGCTTTTTTTTCTAAGTTTTTATCTGTCTTTGGGGACAACACTTTTATTTCTTCTTTCAATGGAGTTGATGTAACATCCTAATTTAAGAATATATGAAAATTTTAGTTGACTAGAAGTAAAGTGTGTTTAAAATAACAATTTGGATTTTTAAATAATTATAAATGTTAATTAACTTAGCTGTACTTGTATTATTTTTTTCTAGCTTGGAGTAATTTGAAAAGTTATTGCAACGTCATATTAGTTGTATTATTTTAAAGTGAATTTATTTCTAATAATATGGGGGGTTTAGTGTAAATTTTCCAACCAATGAATAAGATGAAATATTAAAATGTTAAAATTATGAATGTTGGGAGGGACACATGTCATTACTAGAACTATCAATTATCCCCAACTTTACCAACCGGACCATTTTTCCCTTCTAATAAAATTATTAATAAATCTTTTATAAAATTTTGAGTGTGGAGACACATGTCATACACACCAGCGATCCACCTAACCCCCACTTATTCTCTTTCTTTTCTCATTTTGCTTCTTCCCCGAGCTTACTCATTTTTGTCTCCTTTTTGATTGATGTATTCACACAATTATTTCTCTCTTCCTCTTATAATCGGATTCAACAAGAAAATAAATGATCACACAATTATTTCTCTCTTCCTTTTTGTTGCCTTTTCACTAGTAATCCTTGCTACTCTTATCACTCAAACCTCTTCCCTTGCTGGAGGGTAACAAGAATATAAAAATCAAAGTCGAGATGACAAGGGTTGAGGTGATGGTGTTGGCGACCCTGCAATAGGGAACATCGAAGGAGAAGATAGAAGCCTGCTGGCTTGCTTTGCTTCTTAATTGCGTTCTTATGGCAGCTAACGAGCAAGTCTATTGTTGTGAATTTGGTACTTCAGGTTCTCTGTTCTTACTAGTCTAACTTGAGTTTCTTTCCTTCTTAATTGGCTACCCACCGACCAAATTGGCTTACCCTTCTTTCATTCCGAGCAAGCGCTGTTCTCAAATCCCACCGATGAAAGTAGTACTACTCTACTTGTTCCCCAATCCCCACTCACCAAAATTACTCCCAGCCCCAGCACCACACCGCCGCCTCTTTCTCTTCTTTCCACGCAACTCCTCTACTCTGACTCTCAGCTCACCTCCTCTCTCAAGTCTCTCTTGCACTTCAACTGTTTGTCAAAAAGCTCCTTACAAGTTTTGTTGCTCCAAGCACCACGCGTCATACTTGTTGCTCTTTCAAATGAAAGAAGACAGACTATGACTAGGCTATCTCTATTCTCTAACTGTGGTTACAGTACCAGTTTCCAATCAAGGACTCCAATCTCAGTTTGTTAACCTGCACATGTGCTGGTTATCACTGTGCATGCACACTGTCTGCTTCCACAGATCCAATTTACTTAGGCATGGATGCTTCGACAAATCTGAATCAAACAGACCACCTACTTAACATGCCTGCAGAATGATGAACTTGACCTCGAGCCACGTCGTACCCAACATTGCTAAGGTGCGGGTTTCGAGTTATTCTCAGATTCCTCTAACTTATTTTATTGATTGTTGATTGCTTGCTTATAATTGTTGATTTGGTTTGCTTGATTGTGGATTGCTTGCTTATAATTGTTAATTTGTTGTGCTTGAATGATATATAGTAAATGTCTATAGATTATGGGGTAACGGTTTGTGTTTGCCAGGCATGCATAATTAACATAACATAAGGGTATTAATCAATAATAAAGTGGTATCGGAGCAAATATACATATGTATTACCAATGGCATACCGCAGTTCTGACGCCGTCTTAAATAATTTTAGATTTTAAAGAAATATGTCTTTAGATATTAATCAATACTCTTGAATTTTAACGATACGAAAAATACGTAATGACTAGTTAATGATTATAATGTATATGTATATACGTGATTATGTAAAATGATAGAAATCGCCTTGCACTGATGAGCACGGCGGATTGTCGGCCCCGTTGTCGGGGTGTGACAACAACAAACCATTAAGGACCAAAATCTACTGAAAAATGAAACAATACAGTAATACATCATTCCGTAAAGATGCGTATGTCTTCACTTGAATTTAGGCAAGAAGGTTAATTTCATTAATTCACTCAAAGGGTTATATATAGAGTGCACATCTTATATATAAGTCCCTAACCTATTCCATAATTGTCATTTTATATAACTACTCTTTTAAACTTGATTCTCAACATCTTCTAATAGTAAAATAGTAAAATTTAATTGTTGAATGTTTCTAATAATAGTCCATGTTGTTTTATGTATCTATGCTTGTTTATAATTAATATGGCTAGCAAATTAATTAGAGGGGCTAACTAATTTTATAAATTAAATTAAAAAATATCTTGTATCAGTGCCCATAGGAGAACCACATTTTTTCTATCGGTAATGTGTTTTTACCGATGGAATATTGTTAATCTAATATCAGTATGGAACCGTTAGTAGATTTCTTGTTGGTCTCTAGCGATAGAAAATCCATTAGTACCTCTAGATTTTATCAGATAAAAGACTGTAGTGTTGTAGTAATGAGGCCAACTTGAAGAACTTAACATGTCCTAATTTATTATAAAACAGTTAAGAGATAAGTCCAACTTTGTTGTCATTTTCGTAAAATAATACAATTAATTGTATAACATGTTAATGTGCCTGTTCCATCCAAATTAATCACATCAAATCCACAATGGTTTTTAATAAAAAAAATTCAAGTTTGATTAAATTTAAATTAAATGATAAAGTTACGACTTCAACTTTACAAGTAAGATAGTAATTAATTAGAATATAATATAAATACATTGTAACACCCTGAAAGGCTAGAAACGCACAGAGCAACCACTCACGAACCAATTGCTAGCTTCGAACTACTCATTAATTTGTCTTCAATGCATTGGTAAAACTAAATACGTACATATCTCGAGGTCTCATCTATTTGTTTAATTCGGTTGATTTATTCGAGATCAGATCACAATTTTCGTGCTGCACCCAGCATCTCATGTGTAGGAAACAATTAAAAATTGAAAACGATTAATTAATATTGTTAGTTGTTGGATGGGGAGAGAATCATTGACTTGTCACGTCTAAGTGCTTTAAATGCGCTGTCTCCATTTGAACAATATAGAAAATAATTCACCCATGTATCATGAGGCTTTCAGATGATATATTGCTTTTCCATGTCTTATAAATTATGTTTATTTTTCTCATGTACTTGGCTTTAAAAGTGAAGCCTTGTCTTTTGGAGATGTCACGAGTTAGATATATTCCGCTGACCAAATTCAAGATTATCTAGGAGACCAAGTATATAGAATATCATGTACAACAAATAAAAATCAAACGTAACAGATATAATTTAGAGAACCAGACAAATTATTATTACTCTTCAATCAATATTTTTTTTTGGGTGAAAGATGTAGATTTAACATCCATTTCATTCAATGAAAAAGTTCATACAATTTATGCAAATAGAAAAGTAAAAGTACTTTATATCTTTCTGCATTATGTAAAGATCTTTGTTGCTTAAGAGTTAAGAACTACAACAATACATAACAAACAAAAAAGTTCATTCCAATAAACTCTAAAGAAACAAAATCTACTAAAAAACAAAACAAGGCAGTAATACACCATCCCGCATTTGTTTGATAAAAGGTTCCTATTTTTGTATAAATGGCGTTTGTTTAATTTAATTAATCGTTTATTAGCCTACGTTGAACATTTTTACTCTAGCTCGGTTTTTTTACAAAATTTCCAACATAATTAGACCTAGCATTAAATTTCATATTCTCCACCAAAGCCTGAGGTAATTTTATGCCCAAAAAGCACAAGCCCAAAAAAGCCCAAGTCTGACTTTTGATGTTGTCATTTCTTTCCTTATAATTTCAAGAGCCAGAAAGCCCAAAAAGATCAAAGACATGGCTCAATTCAAAATGCATGAAAGATCTCAGCTCATCAGATTTCACACAAGATCTGCAAACAGTCGATCCAACTGTTAGATATGATCGCTACATTAAAATGTGCTTGGAGACCAAAATTTATATTTTTTTTGAACTTTTTACTATTTATTAAGCTAGCTTTAAAATCGATGCTTTCAATGATCCAAAATTTTTTCACTGTTTATTAAAATCAGTGATTTCAAAACTGACTTAATAAATAGTGAAGTTCCAAAAAATGTAAAATTTGGTCTCCAAGCATATTTTAATATAGAGATTATATCTAATAATTTGGATCGACCGTTTGGACTTTGAAATTAGAAAATCAATTAGTTGCACATGGCTCTGCAACAAACAATTTAATATTAGCCAACCTATATATATATATATGTATATATATATATATATATGTATATATATATATATATATGTATATATATATATCAGATAGTAAAGCTAAAATAACTAAGGCATGCCAAACGCCAACTCAATCAAAATAGACGGTGTTAATAACCTTTGTCATATGTTGCTAAACGAAAGAGATGACATTGGGTACAAAACGCTGTCTGTCGGATAGTTCGAACCGATGGCATACGTGCTCAACGCCATCGGTTCTGAGCCGATGATATGTGTACACCTTCACTATTAGAGCGATAGCCATCGATTCAGAAACATATGGCCAATTGCGATTTGAACCGACGACAAAGTGTTTTTTTGTAGTAGTGCTAGCGGTAGGAAATTTACCTGTTCCATTCAAATTAACCACATTAAATCCAATATGTTCTTAATTAATAAAAAATTCATGTTTTAGAAAAAAATTAGATTAAATAATAAAGTTACGACTTCAACTTTACAAGTAAGATAGTAATTAATTAAAAAATAATATAAATACGTTATGCCACTCACGAACCAATTGCTAACTTCGAACTACTCATTAATTTGTCTTCAATGCAATGGTAAAACTAAATACAGATCTCGAGGTCTCGTCCATTTGTTTAATTCGGTTGATTTATTCGAGATCAGATCGCAATTTTCGTGCTGCACCCAGCATCTCATGTGTAGGAAACAATTAAAAATTGAAAACGATTAATTAATATTTTTAGTTGTTGAATGGGGAGAGAATCATTGACTTGTCACGTCTAGGTCCTATAAATGCGCTGTCTCCATTTGAACAATATAGAAAATAATTCACCCATCTAATCACGAGGCTTTCAGATGATATGTCGCTTTTCCATGTCTAATAAATTATGTTTATTTGTATCATGTATTTGTCTTTAAATGTGAGGCGGCCTTGTCTTCTGGATATGCCAAGAGGTAGATATATACTCCACCAACCAAATTCAAGATTAACTAGGAGACTAAGTATGTATAATATCATGTAGAAGAACAAAAATCAAACGTAACAGATATAATTTAGAGAATCAGACAAATTATAATTGCTTTCAATCAATATTATTTTTTCGGTGAAAGGTGTATCAATTTCATTCAAAGAAAAAGTTCATACAATTTATGTAAAGACCTTTATTGCTTAAGAACTACAAAAATACATAACAAACAAAAAAGTTCAACACAATAAACCCTTAAGAAACAAAATCTACTAAAAAATAAAACGAAGACAGTAATACACCATTCCGTAACTTTGTATAGAGTATAGACATCCCACATTTGTGGATAGAAATTTTTTATTTTTGTATAAATGGCGTTTGTATAATTTAATTAATCATTTATTAGCCCACATTTAACATTTTTACTCTAGCTTACAGAATTTCCAACATAATTAGACCAATCATTAAATTTCATATTCTCCGCCAAAGCCTCAGGTCATTTTATGCCCAAAAAGCACAAGCCCAAAAAAGCCCAAGTCTGAATTTCATGTTGTCATCTTTTTCCTTGTAATTTCAAGAGTCGGAAGGCCCAAAAAGATCAAAGGCATGGCTCAATTCAAAATGCATGAAAGTCTCATCTCAGCAGATTTCACACAAGTATCTGCAGTCTGGTCTCTGCTTTAGATGAAAGATCATTTGAATTCCTTAAAATGGCCAATTTTGGATAATACATGATCTGGTCATGATATACCACTCCTTAGTGGTTTTGGGTTTAATTATATACCCGGAATGCCCTTTTGTAATTCTCAGAGAATATAACATAGATGTTCCTTTATATCCAACCAATTATTCAGCTTATAAACAAAAATTCACATTTTATAGAGCTAATTTAAAATCTTGAGAACCAGCTTTTGGTCTAGTGGCAAAGGCAATGCTCTCCATGTGGGAGGTCGCAGGTTCGAAACACGGAATGAGCAATCCTTTGTGGATATTAAATAGTTGGGTGGCTTCACTTCCAAACTTTACTAAAATAAAAGTGTATGAAAATATTTATTGTGTTCATATGTAACATCTAAATCCGTGTTTCTAAAATTTCTACAATTTCGGATTTGCCACAGATTTTAGAGAGTATCAACAACAAATCCCAATTTCACAAACTTTACACGACAACTAGGTACCAGTCAAACTAGCAAAGACAGAAAACCGGAACAAAAAAAAAACAATTAAATCAAGATAACTGACACAGCCTCCAGAGCCAGCAAGGAACCAAGCAAGCAATGACACATTTAATTTTTTTTTAGTCAGCCATCAATGGCAATTTTACCAAAAGCAATAACAAAACATAGAAAGAGAAAAATGGACAAATGGAAAGGGGAGGTAGCACAGTTGGCTAGGAAAAAGTCATAGGATAGTTGGTTACCCAATGGTCAACAGTTTGATTCCCCTCACGACTTTACAGTCTTTGCGAAGGTTTTTAAAAAAAAGAAAAAGAAAAAAGGGACATATACCAGTAGGATATCACAAGACTAATCATGAAATCAGTCCTGTGCAATAGGAGCGTGTTTTATTTAATTCGAGCATATTTAGAATTATCGCCTATTGGAAGGAATAATGGCATCACTGAGGCATGCCTGCTGGGTTAGTTTCTAGGGCTGATGGGGCATACACCTGACTGTTGCAGCTACAACTTAGATAGTGGCAAATTTCTCATTTCTTTCTTTATGTAATATTTGGATTCCCTGTTATTTAATAACTAAATACTCATTAGCCTAGGAGTGTACTGTTTACTGGAGGTAATTATTCTCTGTTAGAAGGCATGCATGTAATCTAGAAAATTTTGGAGGGAGAAAAGGCCAAGTAGACAGCACTAGTATGATGCATCATTGGATGGTTTTGGCTGGTAAGTCTGTTATAAGTTCATTGAAATTATATGGATAATGACATGTATATCCTGAATGCCCTGTCATTAATTACACTTCATGCATATGCATGCATTCGCCATGCCACTTTTTGCTCATGAAACACATTGATAAATTAAAAGAAAATACAAATTCAAATGGCCATAACACTCCCCAATTAATCCAGTCCAATACAAAACAACAATAGTCACATATAAATAAAACACTAAAAAGAAAGAAAAAATATCCAACATGTAAATCCTTTTTCAATAAAAGAAAAAGGTAACGAAAGCATAATAAGAGAAAGAACACATAACAACAATCTATGTTCATTGAAATAATAGAAAGAACACAAAATTATGTATCAATCAGACGGACCCAGATTGGAATTGCTGCATCTTGTGCTCCTCGACAACTCCCAATTGAGACATCAGCAACCACAAATGAGTGAGTAATTCACCACCTCTCCTCAGGGACTTGGCATGTTGGTATGAATCGCAATGAATGGCGGCATATCCCAGCATCTCCATCCAGGTCTCGCTAATTAACTTCCATCTTATTTGTTCGTCGACTTTCTGCAATTCGTCTGCAAGTCTAAGACTGTCCCTTAATACCAATTTGCCCATTTCATCCTCATCCTTACGCTTACGCTTATCCTCCTCACGCTTACGCCTACCCCAGCATCTCAAATTTGCCCATATCTTCTTTAATACAAATGTATCCTTTTTATCTGTTGGTTGACGGCCGTCAGCTGGTTCTTGTGCATCATTCTGCTCAAGTACCGGTGCGGCCCCTTCATCCTTCTTAATAAGCTCTTCGCGTGCATTCTTGTCTTCAAGCTTTCCCTTACCCTTGAATTTCTTCTTGACGACAGCACATGTGGCCTCAAATCGTGTCTTACCATATCCGAGCTGCATCATTGACTGCTGCTGGGTTAGGAGATAGAGCATGTAATTGGATGTCTTCCAACTTGTTGAAAATAATCCAAGTCAGAAATGAATACGGACCGTATCCCAATACGGATCGTATCAGCAGGGTGAAGATGCAGTTTTTATATTTCGGTTTTTAGAGCAGTTTTATTTTCTGTTTAGAGTTAATTAGAGTTAATTGTAAACTTGGACAGCAAGTTATCTATTTAGACATGTGCAGAAAAGTAGTCATGTAGTGGGTTGGTTATAGGTTAGTTATAGCAAAGTTAGTGGAGTTAGTGGGGTGCGAAATGATGGATATGCACCACTATAAATAGTAGATCTGTTTATGTTAATTAATCAATGAAAAAAATGGAGTTGTGAGAAAGTTTCGGCTGCTGCCCTCGTTTTCTGTTTTTTCCTCTTTTCCGAAAAACTCCCAACAAAATTTGTATCAGAGCAAGGTGAGAGATCAAGGCAGATCCGACAAAGCCAAAGGTGAGAGGGTGAGAGATCAAGGCAGATCCGACTAAGCCAAAGGTGAGAGATCAAGACAGATCCGACCATGGCCGACGCAAGCAACAACACCACCATTAGCATGTCAAATCAGATGGTACCCTTGTTCAAGGGTGAGAATTACGAATTCTGGAGCATCAAGTTACGAACTATGCTGAAATCTCATGGCTTGTGGGAACTAGCAGACAAGGGAATACCGAATCCTGATCCGACACCAATCGACACAGCCAAGCGAGATGCAAAGGCGCTCTTCTTCGTTCAGCAAGCCGTACACGAATCGGTGTTTGCAAAGATTGCAGCAGCAGAAACAGCAAATCAGGCTTGGACAACTCTGAAAACCGCATTTCAGGGAAGTTCCAAGGTGGTAGCCATCAAGTTGCAGGGCTTGAGACGGGAGTTTGAGACATTGAACATGAAACAAGGCGAGTCAGTTCAATCCTTCTTCGCGCAAGTTACAACAATAGTCAACCCAATCCGAAGTTGTGGAGAAGATCTTCCAGAAAAGACGGTTGTGATGAAGGTGTTGCGCAGCCTGACAACCAAATTTGATCATGTGGTCGCAGCGATCGAAGAATCCAAAGATCTGTCCACCTACACGTTTGATGAGTTGATGGGATCACTGCAGGTCCATGAAGTTCGTCTCAACAGATCAGAAGTGAAGGATGACACCAAAGCTTTCTATACCAATGGCAATTCCTCAAGAAGCCAACAGCAAGGCAGAGGTAGAGGCCAAGGTTACAGCAGAGGTCGAGGCAGTCAAGCCGGCAGAGGCAGAGGCAAGACTAGTTACAATCAACCGCATTCTAATCAACCGAAGAAAGATGTAGAATGCTACTACTGTCACAAGAAAGGGCATATGCAAGCCGATTGTTACAAGAAACAGAGAGAAGAAGGTCAAGATGTGGAGTGCTATTACTGCCACAAGTCTGGTCATGTGCAGGCCGACTGCTACAAGAAGAAAAGAGAAGAAGGACAGGCAAGTTTTGTTGAAGAGAAGAACAATCAGACACAGTTGTTCATGGCCAAAACCTATGAAGAATCAGATGCGAGTCAAATCTGGTTTTTGGACAGCGGGTGCTCAAACCATATGACGGGTTTCAAACATCTATTTGTTGAATTAGATGAGTCATACAAGAAGGCAGTAAAGCTTGGTGACGATAAAGAGATTCATGTTGAAGGAAAAGGAAGAGTAGCCGTGCAGACCAGCAGTCACAATACACGGATGCTACATGATGTGTACTATATTCCTCAACTGTCCCAAAACCTTCTCAGCATTGGTCAGATGATGGGCAGCGGGTGTACCATCAAGTTTGAAGGCGACAATTGCAGAATTGTAGATGCAGCCACGAATCAGAAGATGGCAACAATCAAGAAGACACAAAACAACTTGTTCCCTCTGGAGATAACCAAGGTGAAAGACAAGGCACTTGCAGCCAAGGAGATTAGTTCCAGCGAGTTATGGCATTTGAGGTATGGTCATCTAAACATGAATGGTTTGAGATTGTTGAATCAAAAGAAAATGGTGAATGGGTTACCCGAAATTGGTGAAATCGGGTTATGTGAAGGATGTGTGTTTGGCAAGCAATCGAAGCTGCCATTTCCAAAAGATCAGTCGATGCGTGCAACCAAGGTACTTGAGTTAGTGCATACTGATTTGTGCGGTCCCATGGAGGTTGAATCAATGGGAGGAAGCAAGTATTTTATGCTGTTTATTGATGATTACAGCAGGATGACTTGGGTTTATTTCCTTAGTTATAAAAGTGAAGCGTTTGGGCTGTTCAAAAGGTTCAAAGCCATGGCAGAGACGCAAACAGGGGCTAGGCTGAAAGCTCTAAGATCAGACCGTGGTGGTGAATTTCAATCAAAAGAATTCAAGCAGTTCTGTGAGAAAGAAGGAGTGCTACAGCAGCTGACCACTCCATACACACCTGAGCAAAACGGTGTAGCTGAACGCAAGAACCGCACGGTAGTAGAACTAGCAAGAAGTATGCTGAAATCTAAAGGTATGCCGAATAGTTTTTGGGCTGAAGCAGTAGCAACAGCGGTATATGTTCTAAATCTGTCACCGACCAAGGCAGTGATGAACAAAACACCATTTGAAGCGTGGTTTGAAAGGAAGCCCAGTGTGGGGCATTTGCGAGTTTTTGGGTGCATCGCTTACACTCTCATAACTACACAAAACCGAAAGAAACTGGACTCAAAATCTGAAAAGTGTGTGTTCATTGGGTATTGCATACAATCTAAAGGTTATAGGTTGTTTAATCCGGTGACAAAGAAGATTATAGTCAGTAGAAATATCATGTTTGATGAGAATGCTAGTTGGAGTTGGTCTATGGAGGAAGACAACACACCAATAGCAGAAATAGAAGATGAAGAAGAAGAAGGCAGCGGTGAGCAGCCGCAAAGCAGTCCAAGCTCTAGTAGCACATCACATCGGATGGTTGATCCGGATACACAAGGAAGAAAGGTACGATCCTTGCAAGAATTGTATGAAGCAACTCAGGTTATGTATGTAGCAGATCCATTGTCCTATGAAGAAGCCGTAGAAAGAAAGGAATGGGTACAAGCAATGAAAGAAGAAATGAGTTCAATCGAGCAAAACCAAACCTGAAAGTTGGTATTACCAAAAGATCGCAATGCAATTGGAGTAAAATGGGTCTACAAGACTAAATTTGGTCCAGATGGCAGTGTATTAAAATACAAAGCGAGGTTAGTGGCAAAAGGATATGCACAAAAGCAAGGCATAGACTATGAAGAGACGTTCTCCCCGGTGGCTAGATTTGAAACGGTTCGGTTGTTGATTGCAATGGCTGCCCAATTGAGACAACCTATTTATCAATTTAATGTGAAGTCAGCATTCCTCAATGGTGAACTAAAAGAAGAGGTTTATGTTGAGCAACCAGAAGGGTTTGAGGTGAAGGGCAAAGAACAGTGGGTGTACCGTTTGTTCAAAGCATTATACGGTTTGAAGCAGGCTTCTCGTGCATGGTACAACAAGATTGATGCACATTTTCAGAAATTGGGATTTGAGAGAAGCAAGAATGAGCCTAATCTCTATGTCAAATGCAAAGAAAAAGGAGGTTTAAAAGCGGTATGTCTCTATGTTGATGATATGATTTATTTTGGCACAGATGACGCAATGGTGAAGGAGTTTAAAGAGCAAATGATGCATGTGTTTGAGATGACCGATCTAGGAGAAATGAATTACTTTCTAGGTCTGGAGGTTGAACAAGAGAAGGGAAAAATCTTTGTGTCGCAACGCAAGTATGCAAGAGACTTGGTAGAAAAGTTCGGATTAAAAGATTGCAATCCCGTACTAATTCCATTGAATACAAATGAGAAGTTGACAGCTATTGATGGAACCGGAGCTGCAGATGCAACTCGGTTTAGGAGTTTGGTGGGAGGTCTGTTGTACTTGACGCACACAAGACCAGACATCACACATGCAGTTGGAATGGTTGCGAGGTACATGCAGAATCCAACTAAACAACACATGGGAGCAGCAAAGCGAATTCTTAGGTACATTGCAGGTACAACAAGCTATGGTCTATGGTACAAGGGTGTTGATGAACCGTGTTTAACAGGCTACAGCGATAGTGATTGGGCAGGCAGCATAGATGATCGAAAAAGCACAACAGGTCAGGTATTCTTCTTTGGCAACAGCGTAATAAGTTGGAATTCGAAGAAACAGTCAACAGTTGCACTATCAACCGCAGAAGCTGAGTACAATGCAGTAACATCAGCAGCATGCCAAGGTGTATGGTTAAGGCGCTTATTGGAAGAGTTAGATTGTGAGCAGAAAGGTGCAACAATACTCTATTGTGATAATCAGTCGACAATTGCAATTAGTAACAACCCGGTGCATCACAACAGAACAAAACACATAGACACTCGACTCCATTTCATACGAGATCTGATTGAGCAAAAGATGATAGAGTTGCAGTATGTGAACACGAACCAGCAAGTTGCAGATGTGCTGACCAAATCACTCCCACGTGAAAAGTTCAACTGGTGTCGAGATATGATGAATGTGCTGGACTTTGGATTAAGGGGGGGGTGTTGAAAATAATCCAAGTCAGAAATGAATACGGACCGTATTGCCCAATACGGACCGTATCAGCAGGGTGAAGATTCAGTTTTTATATTTCGGTTTTTAGAGCAGTTTTATTTTCTGTTTAGAGTTAATTAGAGTTAATTGTAAACTTGGACAGCAAGTTATCTATTTAGACATGTGCAGAAAAGTAGTCATGTAGTGGGTTGGTTATAGGTTAGTTATGGCAAAGTTAGTGGAGTTAGTGGGGTGCGAAATGATGGATATGCACCACTATAAATAGTAGATCTGTTTATGTTAATTAATCAATGAAAAAAATAGAGTTGTGAGAAAGTTTCGGCTGCTGCCCTGTTTTCTGTTTTTTCCTCTTTTCCGAAAATCTCCCAACACAACTAACATCACGCTCGGTGTCAATTTTTTCATTGGGTTGTTTCTTTCTCTTAGGCAGAGACCAACAATTTTTTCTTCCATTAGGTTGGTTGGAAGGTTCTTTTTCATAATAACAAATGTCTGTGGCAACATGCCACAAAATAATTGACTCATCAAATTCCCTTTTGAGACTCCAGTCTAGATTCTTCAGTTGGCCGTGACGTTCCAATGCTTTGCCTCCCCTATATGATCTAGCCTCAAGTAACACATTGTATATATGAACATTTTGTGCTCTCCTTTTTGCCTCAGTGAACATAATTTTCTCGAACAACTCCGGCAAGGGGATCGTCCTGCTCTCACGCATGTTGTCCCATATATGTTTTAGTTTATTTAGTTTTTTCATGATCCATTTATCTGGGGTGTACCTGTCTCTTAGGCAGAGACCAACTAGGTTGAACTGCCCGATGTTTCTCGACCACCGACTTTTGCCCTTTTGGAAGGTAATTCCTTTCACCATTGAGGTTATAGCACAGGCAATACGCTTTTTCCATCCCATGTTTGTAAGAGACACAACTGTCCAGTCTGAGGATACAAGAAGCACGGCAGCGATGACCTCAATGATGAGGCCTGCACCGAATAGGATATAGGTTATGATAATATCTTTAGATGCATATTTTTGCATGTCGAGATAATGAAATACAACCAGTGCTGCTATGATGGAGACCAGAGAAAAACAGCGCAATACACGGCCTGAATTGTTGTGCATGTGGCCTGCCTTCGTATGTAGGATATCATACATGAATGAGAGCTCTATGGCGACCAAATGAAGTGCATCCTTTGCCTCCATTCCTGAGAAACGATCCTGGCTCTTCATTAATAGATTTGAGGAGAAAGTTACATCCACCAAAAGGCGCTTGAACATATTGAACCATTTGTAACCTTCACAAATGTCCTCGCTTTCCTTTTCTCTTTTGCTTGGCTTATCTGCATAAAGTTCAAAACGTATTTTGTTAACCATTTCTCTCTCAATCACTAATATCACCCTTTTTTTCTTTTGACATCCATTTAATACTGAAAAATTGCCTTCATTGTAAGGTACAGCAACAAAAATTTACCAGACTGGAAATATTTGCATGACATTATTGACAGTTTGAGCTAGAAGAAGAACTAACTATTTTTTTCATACGTACATAGTAAGTGGAAGTATATATTATATAGCTCATAGAACTGTTAACTGTAACTATTACATAAAGAATATTTTATTATTGGGTCAACACCCACACACAAGTAGAACTAATACATCATATTTTGTGAAAGCAGTAGCATACAAAATGTACTATCTCATATTAAAGGATGACTGCCAAGTACTGCTGCAAAACCCTGACCACTTTTGATCTTAGTTTGCAGAAGCATTTCTAGTGTATCTGCTTCAGATTTGTATGCGTGCCTTGGATACTCTCTTGTTAGTTTTCAGTCTCAAGCTGGAATGGTAGAGTGATTTTTGATATTGGGGAAATCAAAATATTGGTACCTTACATATTTTGAATGTTTGAGTGGCATATCGCTTTTGGTCAGACGCTATTTGTGCCAGTTGTCAGGATCATATTGATGCTCTTTTTAAACTAATTCCGTATATAACATATCTATCTTGTAAGTTTCAGTTACTGTATTTGTCTTTTAAGACAAAGTCCTTATGTTAAACAATTTCAGAATTCATTCATTTCGCTAGAAAAAACATTAGCTTTTTGGTAACGTACAGTAATTTAGTACTAACAATGAATTTTACTGAGGAATAAAACAGAGGATTATGAAGAATTACTTATTCTTTACCTTTCATTCTCTACTGAGTCAGGTGTCTGCACTAATGCTTCTCAAGTATAGGTCCCATAATGATATTCATTTATTTATTCTTCTTAGCTAATGTAAATTTTCATTTCTTTATGTGGATCTATGTAATATTTGTTCTTCTTAGCAAATGTAATATATTAATTCTTAATTTATTTATCAACTATGGACATAGATAAATTAATGTTTCATACCCAATATACTACAGACTAAAATCAGTAGGAAATTATAAAACATAATCTGTTTGACGTATGTTTGATGGTGTATAATATTACATGCAAGTCGGTCATATTAGTAAACCTTTCATATCTTTTAGTTTCTATTTTTAAGAAAAAACAGTTGATTAATTCACAATCCCTAAAGCACCAACCTCGATTTTTTATGTACCTCTTGATTGTACCCAGAGTACCATATTTCATTCCCCCATCCCACCCTGTTTAAATAATTGGTATTGTGCACATGCATACCGCAGTTCTGAACATTTAGTTTGGTGAGCTTTCTGCAACCGACCACGTCTGGGCTTTAGCTCTTTTGCTTTTAAATAAAGATGAGAGTTGAGCTCTCAACTTTAAATACTCATAAAAATATTTGAACCCAATTCCGAACCTACAACTTCCTACATGAAAAATGCTGCCTTAACAACTAGATTAAACAAAAAGAGTTGGGCTTCAGCACTTTTGTTTTTCTAATATGTTTTTTATTCAATGTAATTTTAGTACTGCAAAAAGACCTTTACAAGGTAAAGAAAAATTTGACTAAACTGGAAAAAATTTAATGACATTATTGACAGTTTGAGCTAGAAGAAGAACTGGCTATTTTTTTTCGTATGGCACCATAGTAAACGAAAGTATATAGTCCATAATATCTGTTGACTCTTAACTATTACATAATTGATATTTGATTAATGGGTCCACACCCACACACAAAAAAAGTGAATCTAATACATGATATTTTGTGAATGTAGTTACCAGTAATGCTTCATATCCCTGTCCACTTTTGTTCTTAATTTGCATAAGCATTTTATGTGTATTTGCTTCAGATGTGTACGTGTGGTTTAGATACTTTATGGTTAGTATTTAGTCTCAACAAAGGATGGGTAGAGTGATTTTTTTAAATTTGGAAACTGTATGAACAGGCAACTAAGCTATTTCTTTTTTGACAATAATCTATATAATGTCCTTATAATAATCCCAAACTCGTCATATATTTAAATACGCTATAGATAATACAACCAAGTACATGCAGCATAACGACACTCGAATTTTGCGAATTAACTCTCTACTCCCATTTTTTCTAACCTGCTGCCGATTTTTTCCGTAAATTAAAATGAAGCAACAGTCTAAATTTCCATTTCCAGCATCATTTTCAACAGGTCGAAATATTTGGACTCTATATTTAGATTTGAGATTGTAGATTGTAAATATGACTATTTTGAGTAATAAAGTTTATAGTCAACTCAACTCTAAAAATCAACAGAATATTTGAATAATAAGATTTTGCTCAAGTTAATATTGTTAACTGGGATATATGTACCTTCAGTAGTTCCAGTTGCTGGGTCGACGGGGTTCGAGGTAGTATTACCGTTGCAATCTGAGTGGAGAACAATTAAATCAAACAATAAGGCACTCTTAGAAATAATAAGATTTCACTCGAGATAATTTTGTTAACCGGATGTTAGTGGAAGGTTGGGATCTATGTACCTTTAGTAGTTCCATTTGCTGGGTTGACGGGGTTCGAGGTAGGATTATCGTTGCTATCTGTGTAAAGAACAATTAAATCAAACAATAAGGTACTCTTAGAGATAATAAGATTTCACTCGAGATAATTTTGTTAACCGGATGTTAGTCGAAGGTTGGGATATATGTACCTTTAGTAGTTCCATTTGCTGGGTCGATGGGGTTCGAGGTAGGATTATCGTTGCTATCTGAGTGGAGAACAATTAAATCAAACAATAAGGCACTCTTAGAAATAATAAGATTACACTCGAGATAATTTTTTTAACCGGATGTTAGTGGAAGGTTGGGATATATGTACCTTTAGTAGTTCCATTTGCTGGGTCGACGGGGTTCGAGGTAGGATTATCGTTGCTATCTGTGTAAAGAACAATTAAATCAAACAATAAGGTACTCTTAGAGATAATAAGATTTCACTCGAGATAATTTTGTTAACCGGATGTTAGTGGAAGGTTGGGATCTATGTACCTTTAGTAGTTCCATTTGCTGGGTTGACGGGGTTCGAGGTAGGATTATCGTTGCTATCTGTGTAAAGAACAATTAAATCAAACAATAAGGTACTCTTACAGATAATAAGTTTTCACTCGAGATAATTTTGTTAACCGGATGTTAGTGGAAGGCTGGGATATATGTACCTTTAGTAGTTCCATTTGCTGGGTCGACGGCGTTCGAGGTAGTATTATCATTGCTATCTGAGTGGAGAACAAGTAAGCAAACAATAAGGTACTCACAGAAAAAATAAAATTTCACTCAGAGATAATTTTGTTAACCGGATGTTAGTGGAAGGTTGGGATATATGTGTACCTTTGTCAGTGTCATTTCCTAGGCCGAGTTCTGAGATAATTTTGTCCTTGAGATTGTCCTTGCTTCCTAAGCGGAGAGCATGGGTCCTTTCGGCAAACTTTATTAGTCCCGGGATGAATACTAACATTGTTGGTATCCACATCAACCCCTTTGGTGGTGATTGCCAAAATACATAAACTGTAACTACAACCTGAACAAATAGCCCCAGAAGGTGACGCCACCAGAGCTCGTTATCCTCGACTGAGTATGATGTGATGCTATCGGGACCCCCAAGGTGAAGCAGGAGGAATGGGGCCCACAAGACAGTGAGTTTGCCTGGCACGGTTCCACTGTCACCACTTTTTGCCGGATCCTCCTGGTTGCTGATGTTACCCAATGCTAATATGGCAACAGAGTCAGCAGTCAGGTACAACAGCCAGAGCGTGAGCTTGAGCACTGTGTTCTTGCTGCGTTTACGCAACGGTGCCAAGACGATGAGACATATTTGCATGCCAAGGCTGACAAGGACGAGGACAATTACCTCGTTTGAGCTCCATCGGTTTTGCCATTTCTCATAGTTAATCGCCATTCTCTCTTTCTCCCACTCTCTCTCTCTCTGTTTTTATTTTTTATAAATTGGAGGGTCTCTTTTGAAAACTTGGCAGAGGCTGGCAAGTGAGTCTCTATCTTTCTCTATCTATCTCTCTTTTTTAAACCTTGACAGTGGTTGCCAAGTCTCTCTCTCTCTCTGTCTCTCCTTGTCTCCTCCCTCTTTTTGGTCTCTTGCTTGTAGATGCCTGGCTATATCCAAGCCTTGCTCAACAAATCCAAATATGACCGTTGCTTCCCACGATTAGCTAGAATCATTGGGCTCCACAACTGATTCAACGTGAGATTTTATTTTTTAATATTATTTGTCACATGACATGTTTCTTTCAGTTGACTAATAAAACTTTCCAATGCACAGATCCAGCTCATATGTAACGGCCGAAATTCAGGGAAGCGACTTTTATTATAGGAATATTAATTTGGTTATCAAAAAGTACAAGGAAAGCCTGATTTTGAATTACAAATAATACATATACCAGAACCGCAAATCTCAATTGGATTAATTGTATAATAACAACTTGAAAAAATTGGAAAACGAAACTGTTGTCATCAGACTTTGATCTATTGTTTGCGGCAAGATATTAACTTTTTTTTTTCAATTTTTTGAGGGTAATATTAATAAATATGCTTTTTACTCTGTGCCGACACTAGTAAGTAGAATGAATGAATTAATAAATAAACAATGTACAAAAACGCTGCAATTTTGGAATCATCCACTTTTTCTGTGAACTGCAAGAATGTATATTATTATTACTTTCACAGCCCACAAAACAGGCAAAACAATTCATTTGACAGAAAAAGATTATAAGCAAGAATATGTAAGCAGTTCGAATCCACAGATTGGATTTTGAAACCGGATATATGACTTATAAACATATGCACTCATATGCTTATATAAGTAGTGTAGCTGGACTCTCTCTATATATATTAAGAGAAAGAGAGATGGGTTATGGTACATTGCAATGTATAGACCCTCTCATGCATTGGATACCAAATCATTGGATTCAAAGTACAAACAGTTCAATGTGATATCTATATTAAAATGTGCTCGGAGACCAAATTTTACATTTTTCAGAAATTTTTTACTATTTGTTTTGAATTTTTGAAATTTGTTGTTTTTTTTGTCCATTCTTGTTGGGAAAAGCATCAATTTTATACCCATCGTTAGAAATAGTACTAAATTTCCAAAAACTATAAAATTTGGTCTCCAAGGACAGTTTCATATGGAGAACATCTTAAGAGAGAGATTGCCTAAGGTCATAGCGGTATGACCAAGGACTGAGTAGAACTAGGGTGTTCCTAAGTTTACCAAGCCTCTTGGTGATCTCAACTCTGAAACCTATCAAATTGGCTTCAAATGACGAATCCAAACTGTTGAAATTCTTCTGCCTTATGAGTGATGCGTCCACATGTGAGAATTTTGAAGTTTAAAAAATCGAATTAATTTAGTATAAAGTCAAGTGGTTAAAATTAGAAGATTTATAAATTAATATTAATGCATTCATTTTTTGGACGCTTTTGACCACTTGACTCTATACAAAATTAATTTCAAATTTTTAAATTTTCACATGTAGACACATCATTCGTAAGGTAGAAGTATTTTAACCATTTGGATTCATCGTTTGAAGTCAATCCAAGATTTTAGAGTTGAGTTCACCTAAGGACTTGGTGAACATAGGAACACACTAGTTCTACTCTATATATATATATATGTTTTATTTTGGACTTCCAGAAGGGAGATAAATCAGATTATATTCACCTAATTCCAGTCGCATATTTACTAGACTCGATTGTGTATAACTTTTTTTTTTAGCTTAAAAGAAATATGTCGATATTTCATTTGAAGCAAGTACTCAACGGAGTCAAGTTTCGAGGCGTGACTAATTAAGTATTTAACTGGTAATATGGTTGAGTATTTAATTTTGGCATGACTTCAGTATATTTTGTTTTGGTTTTGACATGAATCTTTATGAAAGTATTTGAGATTTCGGATTTGTATTTTGCAAAATGAAACATTTCAATGATTTAAATTGTAACATTTATCATTTGGTTGCAAGCAACTAGCCTGGCTGTCTGGTTGAATTGTTTAAGCAATAATTGCTCACGGTATGCCTTACATAAACAAATCCTTACAATGATGGATTACAACTAGCAATTTATAGAGTCGTTGACTATTTAATATAATATTCCCATAACTTATATTACTGTGTTTTTGCAAACGGTGATCATAAAATAACCAATATGTCCAAAGTTTTACAGGAATTGTTGTATAGTATTGTTTCTGAAAATGTTGTTGCCAAGAGAATAACTGGACCGTATTCCTATATAAACTATTGTATACGCTTTAATTTCACATTTGTAATGATATTTTCACAAAATCATTTGGTTTGGCAGTTTGGCCAAGTTCTTTTGTGCATTTTTATTAACAGAGTGCAATGTCCTTTCTGTTCATTTTAATATCCATGTCGTTGGAGCATATACACGAATACATGTATAATGCTAGAGTTGACCCTGCTCTTTACTTGAACAATGCTATACTTGTTTTTTTTGTTCCTTTCAGGTTTAATAACTCTTGTAATGTTTTTTTTTTTCTTTTCAGCTTCTGAAAGGTAATGTAAATCCATCTAAGATTCATTTCAATAAAAATAGAAGTTAATGAAAAATTCTCCTACATTTGGCGGATCCATACCCTAGTACCACCAGAAGACACATCCCGGCCTTCCTGTGAGCCAAAGGGCATCCATTCCTGGTTAAACAAAACATTTCCTAAAGGGACCCACGTCCAGAGTAGAGGCAGTAATATAATAAGAGCGTTGAGAAACAAAGAAATTAATTTATATATAATATACTAAGTTATCTGCAGACTGAAATTAATATTTTTTTATCTCTCTCTCCAACTCGTGCTTCATGCTTCAAATGCAATGATCCCAGAAAAACTATTATGATCGTACATTTTAATCCCTTACACAATATAAAGATTTCAATAATGTATAGAGAATTTAAATAACATTACAACTACATATATATGTTATCGGTTCATACCATATGTCATTAAATTTTAACTATTATTTTGTAAGTTGTAGAGTCTAAATATTCAACAAAATATAACAATAGTTAAAAGCAAATATGTTTTATTGATAATTAAATTGTTCGGATAACATCGACAACCAATTCAATGGTTGTTTAAAACCAAATGTTCTCCATAATTGTAGATTGTCTATTTATTTCAATTTTAAAACCATTGATCATCCATCAAGTGACTAGCAATTTTTTTTAGTAATTAATTTTAATTTATTACAAAACATTTGTGGATGGATCTATCTATCTTGTTGTAAGGACCGGATTCTTATCTCTGTGCACAAAACATATGCATAATTAGTTTTTATAAAAAGGTAAAAAAATTAATGCCGAATTTACAAATAATATCTTATTTCAATAATGAAACGGACTGGATTCAAAATAGAAAACAGGCAAATAATTATATTTTTAAAGTCTAAACTTAGCAAACACATGAATTAAAATAAAGCTCAATTTCGTCTTAGTTAAAATTTAATCTGTTAGTGTTATCATTCCTCATCATCCCCGTATCATTACCTACAAATAACTATATATGGTCACGTACGGTTATTTTTTCTTTTGGGAGCATTAAATTTTTTTTTAATTTTAATTCTTTCTAGACACAAAATTTTATGCGTACATTAGATTTAAGATTAATTGAATTAGTTTATCGTTAATTAGATGCCGAGAGAAGTGGTGAAGCCGATGGAAAACACAATATTTAATACTCAGTTTTGTTTTTACGTACCCAAATCTTTTTCAATATTAGTAATTGACATTGTTGAATAACAAAATTTGAAGATGAGTTCGATGTGGGAGAGCACAATGCGGATCATGTGCCCTGTAGCATTTCCGTTGAACAGAAGTTGCAATAATATAATAAGATATTTTCTGCTAATTAATAACAATAGCGTTGAGAAACTTCACTACTACTGTAATTAATCTCCTTAGCCCGTAGCATTCACATTAACAGATTGATAGGTGCGTCTTCACTGCTACTGAAAATGATTTGGGTAAATACATTTTTCTATAATTACTTCCAATTGGTGTGCCAAAATTTCACTAATGACACACGGTTTTGCAACCGTGTCTGCGCGCATCGTATATGAAAGTGTCTATAAATAAGTTACAAACACGGTTCCTATAAGGAGACCGTGTCAGACCTCAAAAAAGGCATTGATACAGTTGATTAATTGTAACATCCGGTAATTTTTATAAATATTCTAATATTTGTTTTGGACTTATTTGTAATATTGCAAAAGTTAAAAGTTCAAATGTAAATTTCTAAACTTCAAAAAAAAAAAGTAAAAAGCCAACGTGGCATGGGTGCCACGCGGCCGTGTCCCCTTTGTATAAATATCAACCCTCTCACTTCAATTGATTCATTAAAAAAAAAAGGAACCAAATAAAATCGATGAAAAAGAACAGAAACAGAGATTGAAAGAGAGTAAAAAACAATATATTTTTTATAAACGTTTTGGATATTGATTATTGTTTGATTATATGTCTGATTGGAATTCAGACTACGTTGCGTTGATTTTGAATAATTGTTGCCACTTGAATTGGATTTTCAAATTGATCGCTCTCAGGCAACCGGACATCTCTATAATCTGTGTTTTTGATTTGTGTGGTTAAATTTGATTTTGAATTGGGTATTGGATTATGAAGGCATATTTAATTGGATAGCGGGTCTGAGGCTCGAACTTGATTGTGAAATGATGAGATTGTGTGTTCTCAGAATTTGTGCAATGATATGATTGTGTAAAATGAAATGATATTGATACTATGTGACTTGTTTTAGTGATAATCTAGACCCATGTGCTATTATCGTTAAATATGAATGCATAATTTGATATGAATATGTGTAGTGTAGATTAATCCAGTCTGTTTGAATGGTTGTTTAAATAAGCCAATTATAGAGAAGCGCGTCGTTAAATAACCAGTTACTGAGTTTTGTAGCTAACTCTGTGTTGTTTCTGTTTGTTATTTTTGTTTGCGACGTAGGTTGATGGAACGAAGGATGAATGCGAGGGTGTCACTCTTGTCGCGATCCCTGGCCCGGCGGCAGGGTCGTGACAATGTAATTAAATTATAGCTTTCAGAAAATCACAGAGAGTGTACAATATGATGGCCGTAGGATGTGACATCTATGTTGGTAGGCTTCCATGATAAATTTTGGCAGAATATTGAGATTTGCTGATGGGCTAGTGGATAATGATAAAAATCAAGTAACGTAAATGTAAATTAAAGAGATAAAATTTAGAATTTAATATATCATTGTTTATTAAATTATAAATTTTTTATTCATTTCTAAACACATAATTGAAATGTAAATTATATTTCAAATTTGATCAGTTTATCAAATTAGATGTGTTGAGAGAAGGGGGTTGCTGCATGTTACTTTCTTAGGTGATGCATGTTCACCTCAAATATTTAATACTGATTTCAAGGTGAATGCATGAAACCTGGCGACCTTAATGTACTAAAACAAATTGATACCCATCTTAAAATTTATTTGAAGACTTTGTCCTTCTCCAAGATATCCACATCAGTGCATGGGAGCTCACAACGCGGATCATGTGCTTTTCAAAATTTATATACAAATTATCATAATGAATAGAGCCAGGATACAAACCCAAGGCAAAAGTTAATTTTCGTTTCATCTACTTTATTTTTATTTTTTATAGTATTGGGTGGATTTGTTCTTAGTAGAGGTACAAAGTTCTCTTTTTGTCCAGATTGTTGATGGAGAAAGGCTTGAGTTTAAAATTTTGTACAACTGTTCAATTTTCTCTCTACTGTTGGGTTACCGTTTGTGTCTTTCTTGTGTTGAATAGTGACAACACTTAATATGATATCATTATAATAAACTATTGTTAAAACAAATTAGTACGAATATTTTTGTTATTTGTGCGCTATGTTAATCTTAATTCACATGGTTGCATTTTTTTATATTGTGTTAAATTTGAATTTTGAAATAAATATTATAAATTTATGGAGTTTTGTAAATTGTTTTTGATGTAATAGATATTATAAATTTAAAAATTATTACATTAATATATTTCATAAAAAAATAATTGAAGCCCCCATGCAAAAGAAATTTGTGTTCCCTTGCAAATGAGAAGAGAAAACAACTTTCAGCATTACAATCAAATCATGACACGTCACCAACTAAATTGCAAGGAGCTCAGCTGCATAGGCTAAAAAAATATTGAACTTGTATGCTGCATCAAGTCAAATTAGCACTGTTAACATTTTCACCCGGACGCTGGCTCTGCCAGAATTCCAGCTTAATTTGAAGCTAACAAGTGTGATTTTATTGTCTATAATTAGGTGATGCATGTTACTTTCTTAGGTGATGCATGTTCACCTCGGATATTTAATACTGATTTCAAGGTGAATGCATGCATGAAACCCGTCGACCTTAATGTACTAAAAAAATGATACCCATCTTAAAATGTATTTGAGAATAGCATAATAACAAAACTGGAAGAAGACTTTGTCCTTCTCCAAGATATCCACAAAACGAGGATCATGTGCTTTTCAAAATTTATATACAAATTATCATAATGAATAGAGCCAGTATACAAACCAAGGCCATAAGTTTATTTTCGTTTCATCTACTTGATTTTTAATTTTATAGTATTGGTTAAATTTGTTCTTTGTAGAGGTACAAAAGCTCTCTCTTTTTGTCCAGATTGTTGATGGAGAAAGGCTTGAGATGAAATTTTTGAACAATTGTCAAATCTTTGCTGAAGCAAAATGGTAGTGGCTCGAGTTTGGTGCCTTGATTGGATGGAGCCTTCTGTTCAATTTTCTCTCTACAAGTAATTATGACTCAGGATTGTACTTCTTAGATAGGCCCAGACAAAGCAATGGGCTTGGGCCCAACAAGTAATGGAATTTTGCATTCCTGGACTATATCATTTTGAAAAAAATTAACCCTCATTTTACTAGTATGGTGAAAAACTAGAAACACACAAAGCATCTAGCCAGCTAGCCATGTGCGAACCATGCATATATAAATACCGATTGCCAGTTTCCAAGTACTCAGTTGTCTTTAATTCATTAGTCAAACTTAATGGCACATCTCGAGATATCGTTCATTTGTTTAATTTTGTTGATTTAGTCGAGTTCAGATCTGTACTCAGCGGCTCATGTGTACAGTGTACTAAACGACAATGTATAGTAAATGCTTTGCACTCCAGTTGGAAAAACATAAAAAATAATCTTCACATGTATCATGAATGATGCTTTTAGTTTAGATAGTATGTCCCTTTCCATGTCTTGATAATGGTGAATGATGCTTTTAGATAGTATGTTCCTTTCCATGTCTTGATAATGGCTGTCAAGTTGTATGTATAAAATAAAACAATCTAGTACATGCTCACCAGCTATGTAGGCACCCTCGAAATTTGTATACATAGGAAAATAAAAAAAAATTAAAAATAGGAAATATCGTGTGAGAATTTGAAAAATGGAAAGGCGTGAAAAAAAATAAAATTTTTTTTTTCATAAGTGGGACGCCATGGGGCAACCCAACCTAGGAAAGAAAAAAAAAGAAAAAAAGAAAGTGGGCCGCCATGGGACAACGTACCCAACCCAGGAAATGAAAAAAATCTTGTCTTTGCAATCTTGGGGACTTGTTTCCTTTTTTCGTTTCCTGAGTTGGTTTGTCCCATAACGTTCCACTTTCTTCTCTTTTCTTTTTTTTCGTTTTCTGGGTTTGGTTGTCCCATGGTGATCACTCAAAAGAGAGCAATGTTTCTTTTAATATTTATAAACTCGTAAATGCTATCGGTTCGGATTGCAAGCGCACAATCCTTATCGAGTAGTATATGCGAGGTCGATCCACAGGGAATATTGGTTCAATGCTTTGAGCGATCGAATCACAACCCTTCGAAAGGCTAGACGAAATCTGAAATTTGAGAGGTGTTTGTTGATCAATGTAAATTAGGAAACAATTAAAAGTAATTAAAGTAAAGATAGAGATGAGAATTCCTAGGATTTTGGCACACCATTGCTACTCAATCCGTCTTGACAATATATTCCTGTTGCGTCTGATTTCCTGTTATTGTTTTATGAAAGATAACTACAAAGGTCACTGTGATTTATGTTACGCCAGAATGACAGATCTTTCATCGAGACTCTACTCAGGACAATGCAATTTACCTTACGCAACTATCGGGTCTCTTATCTCCCAAATCACTACACAGATCACTGCGATTTACCTTACGCATATGATGGAATTTGGTCATACGTTTTGTTGTTCTGGTTTATGGTTTCCCCCGCGAAGGTTTTCTTCACATAAACCTAATAGATCTCAACGAGGCTAACTCATCCAAATAGTTTAAAGAGTTATTAAAGCACTGTCACTACCCTAATGAACTAAAACTAGATCATTGAAATTAGATGAAGAGATAATAAAATCACAAAAGCATATTCGATACAACAACAAGAAACCATAATCAACAGAAATATATATATCAAAACATCAAGAGTAACAAGGTTTACTGCCTAGCTCTAAGAAAAGGAACTTAGCCGCGGAACGGCATGGTTACAATCACTCCTCTCTTCTCTCTTTAATCAAATCTAACTCCTAAGTACAAAGATGCCAATTCTATCTGCCCAGGGGCCTTATATAAGAGTGTAGGGACGTGTAGAGGTTGATTGGAGGCTAAGAAATCAATCTGGAAACAGCTGTCGGCAGTTATTTCCCAATAGACGCCTTCGGATACGGACCGTATCAGGTAATACGGTCCGTAATGAGACCTTGGCGGTTATGGTTGCAACTTCCTACGCCATCTTCTGAGTCTGTGCTATGTTTGGTCCGTATTAACCAATACGGGCCGTAACCAAGACTTAGTTGAAGGCATCGCTGATTCGATTGACCTGATTCTAGCTCCTTTTGATATGAAATTGTCCCAAAACCTGTTTTCTGCAATAAAACATAAAGAAGGGTGACAGTAGCCTTTTTCTCTAAATAATTAAACATAAGTGTGAGAAAATATGCAAAACCTAAGCCAAAACCCTACGTAAATCATCATCATTTTGACTCTGATCACGCCTCCCAACTTGAATTGTTGCTTGTCCTCAAGCAACGACATCCCAGCTAGTCAAAGATCTGGTCTAGGTTAAATCATACAATCTCAAGGACTTGTTTAAAATTTAATCGGAACTTAGGTTTGGTACAATTGGCATGACAATAAAAATTTAGAACTCTAAAATATTAGAATAAAGATTTTGGTACCCACAGTTGAGTACCCGCATTGTACCCGCAGTTGATTCATTTCCCAATTAACTTCCATAACGGTATAACTAACTTTGTCAATCATTAAATCACCTTGAAAAACGTGTAAAAGATGAGTCCAGTTGATTTATTTAAATACTTGATATCTTAAGTATAAATACTTGATGAATTATATATGAATATTTGATATATTAGGTATGAATACTTTCTATTTTGTATGAATACTTTTCATATTTGAATATTTGATACTTTGAAAAACGTGTAAAAGTATGTCATCATGGATCTCATTTGAAAAAGAAAAAAAAATGGAATACGTTCGTGGTTTTAGATTTGCAAAATTCCTCATAGATCGTTCCAAAAATAGATTAGATTGAACGAAGAAAAAAAAACCACATTGAAAAACGTGTAAAAGATGAGTAGGTATTGTGTCCAGTTTTTTTTTAAATACTTGATATCTTAGGTATGAATACTTGATGAATTATATATGAATACTTGATAATTTAGGTATAAATACTTTTCATTTTGTATGTGAATACTTGAAAAACGTGTAAAAGATGAGTCCAGTTTTTTTCTTTAAATACTTGATATCTTAAGTATGAATACTTGATGAATTATATATGAATACTTGATAATTTAGGTATAAATACTTTCCATTTTGTATGTGAATACTTGAAAAACGTGTAAAAGATGAGTCCAGTTTTTTTCTTTAAATACTTGATATCTTAAGTATAAATACTTGATGAATTATATATGAATATTTGATATATTAGGTATGAATACTTTCTGTTTTGTATGAATACTTTTCATATTTGAATATTTGATACTTTGAAAAACGTGTAAAAGTATGTCATCATGGATCTCATTTGAAAGAGAAAAAAAAATGGAACACGTTCGTGGTTTTAGATTTGCAAAATTCCTCATAGATCGTCCCAAAAATTGGTTAGATTGAACGGAGAAAAAAAAAACCACCTTGAAAAACGTGTAAAAGTAATGGTCACCAGTTTTGATAGTGTAATGGTTCCCAATTCATATATCATATATGTAGTTCATTGTATAGATATAAATACTTGTCTTGTATAGGTATAAATACTTCACAATGTTACTATTAATACTTGTAAAATAAAATTACAGTTTTTGACAGTTTAGGTCCCCAAAAACAGTTATGACAGTTTAGGTGCGGTTCCCAAAAACAGTTATGATAGTTTATGTGCGGGTATAATGCGGGTACTCAACTGCGGGTACTCATATCAGCTTCCAAAATATTAATGATCTCTCCCTTGAACAATTTATTCACCCCATGATTGACCTCATTATGCTAACCCTAGAATAATTATTATCAAACAATCTATTTCACAAATATCCTTAAAATTGAGAGTATTAATTTCCCCTTTTATTATAAATGGATCACTTCCAATCAATAGGAATTCTAATGATATAAATTTTGATTTTCCTTCCCAATTGATTGGAGCAAAGTATGACAACTGAGTGTGTTGGTACTTGTGACTATTTTTCGAAAATTAAATATGTACAAAAATTAAAATTTGAGAGGTTTTTATTGGTAACCAGTCTTGCGTAGGCACCCGTACTCTTTTTATCCTCCATCTTTTATTCTATTTTTTTCTTTTTCTATTTTTTTTTATTTTTTTATTTTTCTCTTTTTCGATTTTTTTTTTTTTTTTTTTTTTGTATTTTTCTATTTTTGTGAAAAATAAAATAACATATTTTTGTGTCACAAGCACCATGATTACACACAATTTCAAGTATTCATTCATACAAGAAATTATTGCATAGTTTCGCTAGGGGTCTATCTATAATAAATGGGTATTCTAAAACACTATCAAATTTAAAAGACTTTGCAAAAATAAATTACTCAAAATAAAAATTCTAGGTTTTGCAATTTTTGGTCAACTCTCATGGTTAGCAATTAATTGTTCACTTCGAAATCACTAATAATTAAAATTCTGAATTTTTGGTATCATGGCCAATTGTCTAAACCTTAGTCTAATTAAAATTTTAAAACAATTCCTATTTGATTAATCTACATGCAAATTATATGATCCTATCAATGCAAATGCCTATATGCACGCTAGATAAAACCTCAACCGTTCCTCCCAACTTATCTTGGTTAATCCTTGAAAAAGTGGTCCCGATTGAGTAAAACTGCTAGCGAAAAAGAAAAAAAATAAGGGTCTTACATGCCATGATCCTAGATACAATGCAATTCCTAAACTAATTTCTTATCCCCTACCCCCATGCTTAAATTTTGTATTGTCCTCAATGCAAGAAAATAAACAAGAAAGAGAGGGATAAGAAAGATCTCACAGATTACTCATTGTCGCGGGGTGGTGGTGGGTTGAATGGAATCGGTGGTGTGAATGGTATTCCCTTGGAAAGGCAATATTCATAGAAATTCTCGTGTGCTTTGTTTACCTTGTCCAAGTATTCTTCCAAGTAGCGTGTGCGCTTCTTTAAATTCTCGAGGGTGTTGTTGGCGTAACGTGCGGTAGGGCCTGGCTCGCGAGGTTGTGATATTGTCGGTTCTTGCTCCCAACCGGTGGGCGCGGGTATGGAGTTGGATGCATTTGTAGTGTCGCGTGGTGGAATGAGATGTCGTACAAATGCCATATCATGGTGTTGGATGGTTGAGTGGTGTGGTGTGCTTTGTGATTCCTCCATATGTTCTTCGGTTGGTTCCTCCTCCGTAGGCTCCTCCTCCGTTGGCTCCTCTTCTTCTGGTTCCTCCTCTTCTTGTGCTTCATCTTCATGTTCGGATTCGTATCCGAACTGAAATGACCCCCTATCCGTACCAATGTGGATGGTCATATTTTCACCAATTTTGAGAGTGTACCTAATGTCGCCGGTGTGTGCGTTGAAGACCGCTTGTACATGGTTATTATTCACCAAATAGTTCATATTGAGGCGGTTGTTGCCGAATACTTCCACAAAGCCGTCAAAACTTATGTTGTGGTGGTGTGCAAGGAGGGTTGCGAAGCAACCCACGGAAACCACATGGTTGTTTTTTGTGTCGGCGGCCACGGAAGTAAGGTGGTGCATGATGTGGTGGCCGAGATGTGGTTGATGCTTATGGCTCTTCATGCAACGCATGATGAAGATATCTCGCTCTTGCACCTCCGTTGTGTCTTCTCCTGTTGGGAAGATAGAGTTAGTCAAGATAATATGAATATACCGCAATTCTATTGAAGAAATAAAGCGTGAGTCTTTGCGGTATATTTTGCGCTCATCGATTGCGACCATCTCCCAATACTTCGTGCGCTTCTCCCTCGTGCACAGTTTGATTTCGCCATTTGTTGGGATGGACAACGCCTTGCAAAAGTCCTCCATGGTTATTGTAAATGGGCGGTTGAGTAAACGGTATGTGATCATGTCGCCTTCCCATTGTAGTGTTGATAAGAATTCTATGGAGGGTCTTAGATATACTCTTGTAGTCCGTAGGCGGTCCACCAAGTCCCATAAATTGATATTATTGAGGGACACGCGCACGTAATCATAACACCCGAGGACTTTCATGGTGTTTATGCACATAGCCTTGCTGTTCGCGACGGTTCGGTCGAGCAATGTTTGAGCGCGATCAATTCTTGCTTGCTGTAGAACTTGATTCCCATGGCTGTTGCGAAGATGTGTTCATTGTTGGATTGAGGATCGGAGGAACGGGGGCTGTTGTGCGCCATTTCTCTCTGGTTTCAGTCTCTGTTACGGGCCGTATTAAGCTGATACGGTGCTAATACGGGCTTGACTTGGAGAATTTCTGTGGACAGGTTTCGAATTTTGATCTGAAAATCTACAAAATGGTGCAGGGAAAAAGGGAGGTGATTGAAGGGTTTAAATGGCAGTGAAAAGATGTGATGAATGTGTAGAAAGTGCTGGTAGTGGGAGGTTAGATTTAGTTAAAATTCGAGTTTTTGTTCCTTGAAGCATCAGAAATAGAGTTGGTTAAAACTGCTCATTGATTACGGTCCGTATCAACTGATACGGTCCGTAACCGTTGTGCGGTTTTTGTGTTGAACCTTTCTTTTTCTGCGCAAGTCCCAGATAAGCCCGTATTGGAGAACTACTCCGTATTGGACTGATACAGTCCGTAACAGAGAATAATTTTTCGTGACGGGCTTCGAATTTTGTCAATTAAATTCTTCCAGCATTTCCTCCTGTAGGTAAGAATAGTAACCCTGTGATTAGTACAATAGTTTAGGATCAAATGAAATATTTTTTTTTATTTTTGAATTTTTATATGAAAAAGAAAACAAAAGTGGCCTTGGGTTGCCTCCCAAGAAGCGCTTGTTTAAAGTCATTAGCTTGACTTTGTGTCGCATCAGTCGTTTGGCTGATTCCCGAAGGAATATGTCTCTTTATGCTCGTCATTTGTTCCTGCGATGTAGTGCTTCAACCTCTGGCCGTTCACCTTAAAATACCCGGTTTCTTGACTCCAGATTTGGATTGTTCCATAAGGGTACACGCAAGTGACCTTGTATGGCCCCGTCCATCTGGATCTCAATTTTCCGGGGAAGAGTTTTAATCTTGAATTGAAGAGAAGCACCATGTCGCCTTCTTTGAATTCCCTTTTTCTTATCTTTTTGTCATGGTAGAATTTCGCCCGTTCTTTATACATCTTTGCATTATCGTATGCGTGTAGTCTCAGTTCGTCTAGTGCATTCAGATCTAGTAGCCTCTTCTTGCCTGCATCTCTAAGGTCATAATTGAACGTTTTTATTGCCCAATATGCCTTGTGTTCTAACTCCACCGGCAGATGACAAGCCTTTCCGTAGATCAGTTTGTAGGGTGTCATTCCGATTGGAGTTTTGAACGAGGTTCTGTAGGCCCAAAGTGCTTCGTCTAGTTTGAGTGCCCAATTCTTTCTGGACCAAGACACCGTCTTTTGCAAGATGTTCTTGATTTCTCTGTTTGAAATTTCTACTTGCCCACTGGTTTGTGGATGGTAAGGAGTTGCCACCTTGTGTGTGACGCCATATTTCTTCAGAAGATTGTTGAATTGATTGTTGATGAAATGCGATCCTCCATCACTTATCACTACTCGAGGGATGCCAAACCTTGGAAATATGATCTTCTGGAACAGCCTCTTGACTATATTTGCATCTGCTGATGGTGCTGGAATTGCTTCCACCCATTTTGAGACATAGTCGACTGCTACGAGGATATACTTGTTGTTACCTGAGCTCGGGAATGGCCCCATGAAATCAATTCCCCAAACATCGAAAATCTCCACTTCTAGGATTGAATTTTGAGGCATCTCATCGCGTTTGGATATGTTTCCCGTCCGTTGACATGCGTCACAGCGGGAGACATAATCCTGAACATCTCTGAAGATGTCGGGCCAATAAAAACCTGCTTGAAGGATTTTCAATGCTGTCTTTCGGAATGATGCATGGCCACCATACGGCGAGGAGTGACAGTCATGAATGATGCTTTTCGATTCTTCGTGTGTGACACATCTTCTGTGTATTCCGTCTACACAAAGGCGGAAGAGGTAAGGATCATCCCAGTAGTAATGTTTGGCACTTGTTAGAAATCTCTTCTTTTGCTGAAATGTCATGTTAGGCGGGATGGCTCCACATGCAATGTAGTTGGCCAGATCTGCGTACCATGGCCGTCTGCATGTCTCTACAGAGTAGAGTTGTTCATCAGCAAAAGAATCATCGATCGGTTGATCATCACTGCTTGGTTGTCTCAGTCTTGACAGGTGGTCGGCTACCGAATTCTCTGTGCCCTTCTTATCCCTAATTTCGATATCAAACTCTTGTAGGAGAAGTACCCATCGGATGAGTCTAGGTTTTGCGTCCTTCTTGTTGATGAGGTACTTGATTGCTGCATGATCTGTGTAAATGATGACTTTTGAACCTACAAGGTAAGATCGAAATTTGTTAATTGCAAATATTACTGCGAGTAGTTCTTTCTCAGTTGTTGTGTAATTGCATTGAGCTTCATTTAGAACTTTGCTCGCGTAATAGATTGCATAGGGTTTCTTATCCTTCCGTTGTCCCAGGACTGCTCCCACTGCGTAATCACTTGCATCGCACATGATTTCAAAAGGGTGGTCCCAGTCAGGCGGTTGGAGAATTGGGGCTGAAATCAAAGCATTCCTGAGTGTGTTGAATGCTTCGATACATTTCTCATCGAAGATGAACTCGGTATCCTTCATGGTCAAGTTTGAGAGTGGCTTTGCAATTTTTGAGAAGTCCTTGATAAATCTTCGATAAAAACCTGCATGACCAAGAAAACTGCGAATGTCACGAACACATGTTGGTTGAGTTAATTTTTCAATTACCTCGACTTTTGCTTTGTCAACTTCCATTCCCTTAGAGGAAATGGTATGACCAAGCACCACTCCTTCCTGTACCATAAAATGACATTTTTCCCAATTTAATACGAGGTTTACTTCTTCACATCTTTTAAGAACTTTAGACAAGTTCCTTAAACATGAGTCGAAGGTATCCCCATAAACTGAAAAGTCATCCATGAATACTTCCATTATTTCCTCGACATAATCCGAAAAGATAGACACCATGGCTCTTTGGAAGGTTGCGGGAGCGTTGCATAACCCGAAGGGCATGCGACGGTAAGCGAAAGTTCCATAGGGGCATGTGAATGTGGTCTTTTCTTGATCTTGAGGATGAATTGGAATTTGGAAGAAGCCGGAGTATCCATCAAGGTAGCAGAAGTATGAGTGCTTTGCTAATCGCTCCAACAGTTGATCGATAAACGGAAGAGGGTAGTGGTCCTTTCTTGTTGCCACATTTAGCCGCCGATAGTCAATGCACATTCGCCATCCTGTAACAACTCTTGTTTGGAGCATTTCGTCGTTATCTCCTTTCACAACTGTGGTGCCTCCCTTCTTCGGAACGACCTGGACGGGACTCACCCAATTGCTATCAGAGATGGGGTAAATGATGCCTGCATCTAGCAGCTTCAGGACTTCTTTCTTGACCACTTCCTTCAAATTTGGATTGAGTCTTCTTTGCGGTTCTCGTGAAGGTTTGTGATCTTCCTCTAGCAGAATTCGGTGCATGCAAATGGTAGGACTGAGGCCTTTGATGTCATCGATTGAGTAGCCAATTGCTTTCTTGTGTTTCCTGAGTGTATTGACGAGTTTGCTGATTTGGGTCTTGTCAAGCTGAGAGCCGACAATTACCGGGTAGGTTCGATTCGGGCCTAGAAATTCGTATTGTAGGTTGGGTGGAAGAGGTTTTAGCTCGAGTTGTGGAGGAGAGGTTGCCTTTTCCTTCTTCTTCTCTTCGCTACTACCCATATCGGAAAATACGGGTTGTAGGACTTTGGACACGGGAATTACTTCTTCTTCAGTGATAGTAGTGCATCTTGCGCAAGTTTCATTATAAACCTCGTCAGGTTTAGTGGCGACATCTTGTTCAGGTTGCACTTCATCATCTTCCCTTCCAAGAAGGCTATCCAAATCCTCAATACCCATGAACTCTCCAAATTCATCGAATGGGTACTCTTCCTCTTCAAATTCATCAGTGATGCCCAAGTTGAAGACACGATCAATGTCAGAAGGGTATTTTAAAGCTCTGTTTATGTCGTAAGTAACCTTGTCCTTTCCGACATTTAATGAAATTTTCCCATTCTTAACATCAATCATTGCTCCACATGTGGCGAGGAATGGCCTTCCAAGGATGATTGGAATGTGTTCGTCTTCTTCCATGTCTACTACAACAAAATCTCCAGGTATCCAAAGGTCTCCAACTTTGATCGGTACATCTAGCAATACTCCTTCAGGATATCGAATTGACCGATCAGCCAGTTGTAATGCCATTCGAGTTGGTGATAGATCTCCACAATTCAATTTATCAAATACCGCCTTCGGCATCAAACTCACACTTGCCCCCAAATCACATAAAGCTTTCTTGAAATCTGTTGTGCCAATTGTGCATGGTATCGAAAAGCTTCCCGGATCTTTCAACTTCGTCGGTAATTTGCTTTGCACGAGCGCACTACATTCCAGATTGAGCGGAATTGTTGAGAATTCTTGGAGTCTACTGCGGTTTGAAAGAATCTCCTTCAGAAATTTAGCATACGAAGGTATGTTTGCAATTGCCTCAGTGAAGGGGATTGTGATTTGTAGTTGCTTGAGTGTCTCCATGAATCTCGCGAATTGTGGCTCCATCTTGTGTTTGGCCGGCCTTGGAGGGAATGGCAGAGGTGGCTTGTAGGGTGGTGGTGCAATATATTCAGGTTCGGGTTGTCGCTCGTCTCCACCTACGGTGTCATTCTGCTCCTCAATAAGGTCTGCCTGTGGTTCGAATACGGGCTGCTCCGGTGGTTGCGGCTCGTACTCTTCTGAATGCAATGGTTCTGCATGCATCTCATCGGAAGTTTGATCGGGCATGGGAGGTCCCTGATAAGCTGTACCGCTCCTTAGTGTAATGCTCTTGCAAGTCTCTCTCGGGTTTTCTTCCGGTTGGCCCGGAAATTTGCCTTTTCCACGTGCGATACTTGAGAGTTCTCTTGCCATCTTAGAGACATTGTCTTCTAAGTCTTTGTTGCGGTTTGTTAAGGATTCGATCTTTTGTGCGATTTCGGCGTTAGCCTTCTCTTGCTTCTCTAGGAATCTCTCCATTAATGATGTGATGTCTGGTTGCTGCGGTTGATTGTATTGCCTTGGTTGGTAGTTCGGTTGAGGATTGTTGTATCTTGGCTGAAAATTGGATTGTGGTTGGTAGTTCTGTTGGGGTGCAGCAGGCCTTTGATTGTTTGCATATGAGAGATTTGGATGGTTTCGGTTGTTCGGATGGTATGTGTTGTAAGCGGCCTGAGGTCGAAAGCTGTTAGTCGATTGCGTTTGCTTGCTCCATTTCTTCCTCAGGTTCCGTCACACTCATACACTCGGTCATCTCATGCGCTCCTCCGCAATAGCCACATGCTGTTGCGGCATTGACTGCTGCTACCGTTCGCTGCTTGGTCTGCTTGTTGAGTGCCATTTGCAGAGCATCAATCTTTGCGCTCAGCATGGAGATATCATCTACTCGGTGCATGCCAGGTGTTGGCGCTGGCTTCTTTCGCTCAGGGATCCAGTAGTGTTGGTTGATTGCAATCTCTTCAATTAGGTTGTAAGCCTCGTCAGGTTCCTTGTTCATGATTGCTCCTCCTGCAGAAGCATCAATAGACAACCTATCGGTAGGGTTCAGACCATTATAAAAAGTTTGGACAATCAGCCATCTTTCTAGACCAGTGATGTGGACAACACCTTAACATATCCTTATATCTATCCCATGCCTCACACAATGTTTCACCATCCCTTTGTTCAAAATTAGTAATTAGCATTTCTAAACCTTGAAGTTTTGGATGGTGGAAAATATTTTGCAATAAACACATTAAACAATTGGTCCCAAGTTTGAATGGAATTGGCCGGTAAGGAAAACAACCATGCTCTTGCTTTATCTTTTAATGAAAATTGAAATAGCCTTAGCCTGATTGCTTCATCGGTAACTCCGTTGATCTTTATCGTCTCGCATATCCCTAGGAAAATTGACAAATGAAGATGTGGATCTTCATGTGGCAATCCTCCAAATTGCTGTTGCGAAACCATATTTATGAGAGCAGGTTTGATCTCAAAATTACGGTTTGTAACAGTTGGCGGGTTTATACTAGAATTAGGATCATTCGCGCGCGGTACGCAATAGTCCCTTAGAAGTTTGGGTCTTGCTGCATCGTGAACTCCATTGTTAATCGGTGGGTATCCATGTTGATCGAATCTGGGTCTTCTTCGCCTTCAGAATTACTGGATGAAGAACTATGGTTGGTTCTTATCGGTGATGTGGAAGCGAATTGTCCCCTCCTACTAGCAATCCTCTCGGATCTTCGTACGGATGATTCGGCCAGCGTGCAGTATCCTAACAAAGAAAAGAAAATCTGAAATTTAAACTAAAAAAACCGAAAATAAAAAGAAAAATAAAATAAAAACGAAATTAAAAATAAAAGAAAAATGAAAATAAAGAAAGTAAAAAGAAATCTAGGCGTTTCTAATTAATTGGATTCAATGGTCAAAGCAAGGGCGTCTTTCGAGGCCTTGCACAATGAACCGTTATTCCCCGGCAACGGCGCCAAAAAGCTTGATCACTCAAAAGAGAGCAATGTTTCTTTTAATATTTATAAACTCGTAAATGCTATCGGTTCGGACTGCAAGCGCACAATCCTTATCGAGTAGTATATGCGAGGTCGATCCACAGGGAATATTGGTTCAATGCTTTGAGCGATCGAATCACAACCTTTCGAAAGGCTAGACGAAATCTGAAATTTGAGAGATGTTTGTTGATCAATGTAAATTAGGAAACAATTAAAAGTAATTAAAGTAAAGATAGAGATGAGAATTCCTAGGGTTTTGGCACACCATTGCTACTCAATCCGCCTTGACAATATATTCCTGTTGCGTCTGATTTCCTGTTGTTGTTTTATGAAAGATAACTACAAAGGTCACTGCGATTTATGTTACGCCAGAATGACAGATCTTTCATCGAGACTCTACTCAGGACAATGCGATTTACCTTACGCAACTATCGGGTCTCTTATCTCCCAAATTACTACACAGATCACTGCGATTTACCTTACGCAAATGATGGAATTTGGTCATGCGTTTTGTTGTTCTGGTTTATGGTTTCCCCGCGAAGGTTTCTTCACATAAACATAATAGATCTCAACGAGGCTAACTCATCCAAATAGTTTAAAGAGTTATTAAAGCACTGTCACTACCCTAATGAACTCAAACTAGATCATTGAAATTAGATGAAGAGATAATAAATCACAAAAGCATATTCGATACAACAACAAGAAACCATAATCAACAGAAATATATATATCAAAACATCAAGAGTAACAAGGTTTACTGCCTAGCCCTAAGAAAAGGAACTTAGCCGCGGAACGGCATGGTTACAATCACTCCTCTCTTCTCTCTTTAATCAAATCTAACCCTAAGTACAAAGATGCCTATTCTATCTGCCCAGGGGCCTTATATAGGAGTGTAGGGACGTGTAGAGGTTGATTGGAGGCTAAGAAATCAATCTGGAAACAGCTGTCGGCAGTTATTTCCCAAGAGACGCCTTCGGATACGGACCGTATCAGGTAATACGGTCCGTAATGAGACCTTGGCGGTTATGGTTGTAACTTCCTGCGCCATCTTCTGAGTCTGTGCTATGTTTGGTCCGTATTAACCAATACGGGCCGTAACCAAGACTTAGTTGAAGGCATCGCTGATCCGATTGACCTGATTCTAGCTCCTTTGATATGAAATAGTCCCAAAACCTGTTTTCTGCAATAAAACATAAAGAAGGGTGACAGTAGCCTTTTTCTCTAAATAATTAAACATAAGTGTGAGAAAATATGCAAAACCTAAGCCAAAACCCTACGTAAATCATCATCATTTTGAC